>OU015491.1:223329276-223389276 GCA_907164885.2 Dolomedes plantarius
AGATTTCTACAGTTGTGATAAATATGTTTTAACAACAGATTTCAGAAATGTAGAACAAATTTATGAAGAATTTGTAAACGAAAACACAGTGTCAGACGAAGAAGGTGAAGTTGAAGACACGGAAAACGAGACACTGCCACCGTCTTACACAGATGCAATTTCTGCTCTAGATGTTCTCCAACGCTATATTACATCGAAAATGGAACAGTGACTCATTTAACATTTTAGAAAATCTGGAAAAGAGAATAACGAAAACAAGGCGAATGAAGTAATCAACACTTTTGAATTTTTTAAAACGTAATTTATTGTATTGTTTGTACTCTTTTTTTTTCAATGTAATTTAAAATAACTTTTTGTGAATAAAATAATGATGATAATAAAAATAACATTTTTAAACACGTCAATATATTAAGAAATATATTGACAGTCCTAAACCTGTAAAGTGTGAAGGGAAATGTTATTTTTTTCACAAATTCTGTTTAAGGACGATCTCTACTTAAGCACGATTTTTCACGGTCCCTTGAAAGTCGTTAAACAGAGAACCAACTGTATATATATATATATATATATATATATATATATATATATATATATATATATATCAGGATTTTTTAGAGACGTTAGAATTTAAGGGGCAAAAAGGGATATTTTTCCTACAGAAAATCGGACTAAAATGTTAAACGCCGGGATTATTCACGTAATGCGGGAAGCGCGTGTTTGCGGACAGCGGACGCCGTGGGAGCTATAAATAGAACTGAGCAGCCTTGAAGATATTGGCGGGAAATGACTACTTTGAAAATTGGTGAGCTCAGCTTAAAAAGTTCTCGAATAATCTAGATACAGGTTAGCGTTTGTTGTTCGAGGTAGCGGTAATAAGATTTTAGGCAGACCGGGACATGCAATCGATTATGGCAGCCGTGTATTGACGCGTTCCGTATTTTGAGATGGCCGGAAGGCCAGGTTTTCAATATGAGATTGGAGAGTGGTTTAATGCTGAAATGGAAGAATAAACGTAAGAAAATGGACATTGTTGTACGTAATTATTGTTTTGGAGTGCCTTACCACGACGTCACAGACTTGTATGAGTATGAAAAACTACAAAACCCTTTTTGAATAGTGGGCGTGATTCCACCCTTGTCATATATATATGTGAAATGTAGGGAGTGGACATCTCGTGATTATACTGCAATCGAGGCCGTAACAAATATTCCAAATCATAGCAATTAATTAAAAGTTTATTGACATAAAGATTAACACATCTTACTCAGTTCGGAGCCAGTCCGCGTCTCTCCAAAAAAGCGCGAAAATAGCATTAGGTGAAAGAGGTTGCCAGAATTGGCGGAGGAAGTTAGTATGTGGAAGGCGGAGCGTTTACGTCAAGACGGGTTACCATGGCAGAGATGAAGTACAGAATGGGCGATTATAGATAGTTAGTAATATTATCACATATATATATATATATATATATATATATATATATATATATGCATACACATGTATATATTCTGTCAAACAAATACCAAGAATGATTCCCTTAACAACTTGCGCAAAACGAATTGAAACGAGAACTTGCAGTAAGATGAAGCCAGTGCACCTAATTGTCGCCTAGAGTTTTGGCACCGCATTTCTTCACCTGTTGTTATTTTTGAAAGTGGTACTCAAGTAGGCTCTGCTATTTTTAAAATGGATAAATATATCGAACAGTGAGTTTGCCTCAAATTTTGAGTTGTCAATGAAATTTCTTGTGTGATATCCTTCAAGATGTTGGAGAAGGCCTTTAGTGAGACAGCTTTATCGAAATCACGAGAATTCGAGTGGTACAAAGCATTCAAAGAAGGCCGAGAAGTGGTTGAAGAATTGCCTCGGTCAAATCGACCTTCTATGACTTTAACTGATTCAAACATCGACAGAATGAAGGAAATGGTGATGGAAAATCACAATTTAAGCTTAAGAGAGATGGGTCTGGATATGAGACAAGTCACAGCATGGCATGTTCTTAAGGAGATGAATTTTCTTCAAAAAGAGCACCGAATACAATTTGCTGACGACATTATTGAACAGATTAATTCAGACCCTACTTTCCTTTTACGTATCATAAAGGGTGACGAAACTTGGGTTTATGAGTTTGATATGCAAATTAGCAAATAAGCTTCTGAATGGCTCTTCGACAACGACCTGAAACCGAAAAAACCTCGCCAAAGTCGATCGAAAGTCAAAGTGATGTTGATTGTTTTCTTTGACTATCATGGTCTCTTGTACTCTCGGAATTTCTTCCGGAGGGACAATTAGTCAACAAACAATATTATCTGGGCATCATGAGGCACTTGAGGGAAAATGTTCGACGGGAAAGGCCTGAATTGTTGAAGAACAATTCTTGGATTCTGCACCAAGATAATGCACAAGCCCACACATTAATCCTCGTATGTGATTTTTTTTCCAAAAACTCAACGAATGTCATCCACAAAGCACCATATTCACTCGATATAGCCCCAGCTGACTTTTCCTGTTCAAATTACTACTTCGGGGAAGACGTTTTGAGCCCAGTGAAGACATAAAACAAAATTCACTGAAGGGGCTCATACCGATAAGTGTCAATAAGAAGTATCTTGATGACTGGATAATTAATAGCATAAGTGTATTTCCCCGAATGGAGCCTATTTTGTAGGTCACAAAATTAATTTGGATGATTAACCCAATATTTTGTTTTTTATTGAATAATTCCCGGTATTTATTTCACAAAATGCTCACACACACACACACACTATCTCTCTCTCTCTCTCTCTCTCTCTCTATATATATATATATATATATATATATATATACTAGCTGAATACCCGTGCATCGCTAAGGAGTGCATTTTAGGATAATTACAATGAAAAAATAATGAAAATCCTTTTTAGAGGATTTCCTTATAAACAATATTTTAGCTAACTTAAGCTACGTAAAACTGACCGTGGGAGGAACAATTTTCTCTTAAATATACGCCAGCGTATTTTAAAGTTTGGCCTTGAGACTTATTTATCGTCATGGTGAAGCATATTTTGAGGGAAAATTTCAGTCTCTCAAAGTCAAAGGGGAAGCCATTGGGTATTAGAGGAATGCGTGGCACGAACACTTTTTCTCCTTCCGGCAGATCCGGTTAAAATAATGGCTTCGATTAAATTTTATGCAGTTCTTTGACTTGTAGTCTAGTGCCATTTCACAATTTAGGTGGTTTTAAATTCCGAAAGAGCATTACGGGTGTGCCCTTCCGCAAACAGAGCTTATGGTATGGAAGACCCGGTGGTTTAAGGGAATTTAAAAACTCTACCGGATAGTTAACGGCATCATTTGAATAACAGACAGTATCTATCGACTTGTAGACCATTTCTTCACCGTCAAAGGACTTTAGTAACATTTCATTAATAAACGCAGCTTGGTCGTTTTTTGGAGTCAAAATGGCACTTTCGCAAAACCGTTCTATAGACTTATTCTGTATTTGAGCAATGCCTGGATAAATGTGATCTATCAGTTCCTGGATGGGAGTCACTGATTTGAGTTAAATTCTTAAAAACTTCCATTTTAATTAGTCTAGTGGTTAAATTTTATCTTTTAGTGTTATTCTAAAATTTTTTGTCAATTTATTTCGTTGTTATGCACGTGACACAAAATAAATTTAAAGTATCAGAAAAAGAAAAGAAATCTCGTGATCAGTATTTGATAAATTAAATTCTAAAAGTGAATCTTTAAAAATTCACCGAAATCAGAAAAGGGAGGTAAAGATTAAAAAGCATTACATTTTAAAGGAATTTTTATTGTCTTTCTCGTGATATAAATTTTATAACCCCAAGATTATTATTTTAAATGAAAACTTAAAAAAATACAAAACAACTTAAAAATTTAATTTTAAAAAATTCTAAGAAGAATTTTTCTAAAATCTTTCTCATTGCACCCCTACATTAAAATAAGAATCACCATGCAAAATTCCAGCGCTTTAGGTCCATCGGTTTGGTCTGTGCGTTATCTGTCAGTCAGTCACTCACTCACTCACTCACTGAACTGTTATATATATATATATATATATATATATATATACACCCATATTTAACGATTTCCGGCATATAACGTCATTTTTCATTAGTCCCAATTAACTCCCTATACTTGTAATGTTACAAAAACCCAGATTTAACGTTAAAATTTTGAAATATTTCCCACATTTAGCGTTTTTTTAGCGGGAAAACTCAATGAAATATTCCTAAAATTGTGATGAAAAAATAAAAAGAGAAATATTTCTCATCAACACATGCAATACTCGGAATCTCCCCTCTCCTCGTTCTCTCTGACCACCTGCAGGTGCAATATTCGAAATCCCTCCTGTATGTGTGTTGTCGTGCAAAATTGTAGGAAACTTTCTATGAGAAACTTTCTATAGTCGATGTGTATAGCGGACTGTATCTTGAAATGAACATAGTAGAATGTAACAATAACAATAAGGGTTTTATTAAAAACCTATTAGAACATAGTAGAAAATTTAGAATATGGGAGCAACCGAGTCTTGCAAGAGCTCAGGTCCCGACCAACTATCTAACTCGGCAGACAGACGACGACTACGCAAGATAACGCCTACACGGCGAGCGCCAAGCCAATGCTTGGTAACCCTAGTGCGGTTCAACGACCTTGCGGTCTAACATCCCGCCCGGCGTTGAAATGTGACGATATTTCAACAAAGTACATGAATTACAGTAGTCAATTATACTATACAAATTACAAATAATTATACTGTTACAGATATACGAGCAATAATAATAGCTCCCAACATTATATAACACTTTTACATTACTAAAGAAACATGAGCTTAACAAAGACAAAGTTATATATTTACAGGTAGAACACATAATTTAGACAAAGCCCTTTTTAGAATTCCAATTTACGTTTTCAGAAGAGAAATATTTTGATAAATTTTCCTCGGGATATTTTACAAGATTATATATACGCTTCAATTCTGCGTTAGCTCCTATGAAGTTTTTAGCATTGTCGGTAAACAAATTGGAACATTTTCCACGTCTGGACCAAAATCTCCTTAATGTAGCAACAAAACCTCCTCATGTTAAATCTGAAACTATTTTTAAGTGTACAGCACGGGTTGTAAAGCAAACAAAATCGCTACATACACTTTTTGCAAGTCGCCTTTTCTCTGTCCTTTGTATTTTATAAAAAAAAAGGTCCGCAAAAATCTACTCCTGTATGATTGAACGATGAACTAGGAATAACTCGTTCTTTAGGAAGACCTCCCATTAACTGTTCACCTACAACTGGGTAGGCTCTGCAGCAAATTATGCATTCATGAACAATCTTTCGAGCTAAATCCTTACCATTAATAGGCCAGAATTTTTGTCTTACACAGTGCAATAAGGATTGCGGACCAACATGGAGATACCTTTTATGACAACCTTCGAAAATTAGTCTAACAAGTTTGTGTTTCTTTTGAAGCACAATTGGATGTTTTTGAGAATAAACTAAATCTGAATTGTTTAATCGTCCCCCTACCCTTATTATATTATTTTCATCTAGAAAGGGATTTAACGATTTTAATTTACTATTACCTGCAACTTGACCACTCTTTTCTAAATCGACAAATTCTGCATTAAACTCTTCTTGTACCCGACGAAGAAGTACATTTTCTGCACTACTTACCTCAGCTGGAATTAAGGGGCCTGTTTGTCTTTTTTTGAGGATATCTAATATTATGAACGAATCTGGAAATATAACTTAAGATACGTACAATTTTAGTATAATTATTGCTAATGTTAATCAAATCATCTAAAGGATTAAAGGCACTGTTCACAGAGAGTGTTACGTTAGAGTCATAATTAGATTCTGAGTTCTTGAGACCCTTTTTCATCTCAGGCACATTCATTTCTGGAATGCAAGAATCTTCATCGATATAAGGTAAGTTATAGGATGCTAGAAATGTAGGGCCTTTCCACCCCAAATTTTGATCCATAATTTGGTCTGGATTCACTCCACGGGAGACCAAGTCTGCGGGATTCTCAGCCGTCTTCACATGTTGCCAATGAAACTGCTTGCTCAACTCTTGAATTCGAGAAACTCTGTTAGAGACGAATACCTTCAGTAAATTTGGAGAGTATTTAATCCAAGCCAGTACTATAGTTGAATCTGTATACAAGTAAACTTTGCTAATATTCAATTTTAGAGATGCTAATACCTTTGAAACTAGCTTGGAAAGCAATTCAGCTGCGCAGAGTTCCAGCCGCGGAATAGTTAATTCCTTAATTGGTGCAACTCTAGCTTTGCTGCAAAGAAGGTTTACATTTACATCATTTGCGTCAGTTATGCAACGAACGTATATTGCCGCTCCATATGCATCTTTCGATGCATCCGAGAACCCATGAAGCTCTATTTCTTTAACAGAATCGGTCAAGACATAGCGGCTAACTTGAACTTCTTTGAGGCTTGGTAATGCCCTTCGATAAATTTCCCATTTCTTTTTCTCATTAAATGGAAGTTCTTGATCCCATTCAATTTTTAAGAGCCACAAATGTTGCAAAAATATTTTTGCTTGCACAATTACTGGTCCTAATAGACCCAATGGATCGAACAATCTTGCAATTTCTGCTAAGACGGAGCGCTTAGTAGGTACGCTGGCAGCATACGAAACAATAAAATTAAAGTTGTCTTTCTTAGGATTCCACCTCAAACCGAGTGTTTTGACTGTATCCTTTTCGGACTCTTCGAAATGATATTCTTGATCACAAAAAGGGACCTTTTCCAGTAGTTGTTTTTCATTTGAGAACCATTTCTGCAAGTCCATACCTCCGGATTTTAGCATCGAAATTAATTGCTGCTGCAATTCAATAGAAGTGGTAACATCTTCGAATCCTGACAAGATGTCATCGACATCGAAATCTGCTAAAGCTGCAGCAGACAATAATGGATAATTGGCTTGTTCATCGATAGCCAGTTGTTTCAAAACTCTTGTAGCCAAATAGGGAGCACATTTTGTTCCGTAGGTAACTGTGAGAAATTCAAACAATTTATCTTGATCTGTAGAACACTTTTTCCAAAGAATACGTTGGAGGTTACACTGTTCAGGGTTGACCCAAATTTGTCTATACATTTTCTTTATATCTGCCGTAAAGGCAAATTTGTGTTTTCGAAATCGTAAGAGGATGGAGAAAATATCTTCTTGCACAATGCCTCCATTTAGCAAACAATTATTTAGAGACGATCCAGTAGTGGATGGGGCAGATGCATCGAACACAACACGTAATTTAGTGGTGCTGGTATCAGTTCTATAAACACCATGGTGAGGCATAACATATCTTGAATCTTCTTTATCGGTCTCCTTTACCTTTTTCATGTGCCCCAACTTTTCATATTCCTTCATAAAGTTACAGTAGAGGTTGCACATTTCTGGATTTTTATCTAACGTACTCCACAAACTATTTAATCTTTGTGTAGCTGATTTTGTGATGTAGGTAAAATACACTTAATAATTAAGATGATAGCATATAATTAATACATAACGCGCGTGGTAATGTCTGTTTTAAATATATTTGCATTGTTGAAACTCTGTAAGCCTCTACTCAACTTGTTCCAACTAGCGGCGATCCAATTTTTTAATTGCTTGATTATTACTGAAGATTATTAGAAAAAGGTGCGCAAATTTTTTGATAATGGGAGGTAACATGAGAGTATATTAAAATATTGGATCACGGCTAGCACTGATATTTGATTCCTTAACTTTACTAATAATTTATAATTAAATAACTAAATATTACTGTAACATTTATGTGCATTATATTCTTTTACTTGTTAAAGTGGATGGTATATTGTTTTTTATTAGTTTTTTTTTGGTGGCTGGTATGTATTCAACATAGTTAATTATTAATTTTAGAGTGTTTTATTTTTGTTTTTTCAATTAATAGTAAATTTTGGATTAGGAACCCAAACCCTTGTGTAAGCTGGGCTGGTAGGCAATGTAACGAGATCTCCTCCATTTTCACAGTATTTTCACAGCACATACCCAGGACTACACCGGATAAAGGGATTAACAGAAGTATCCATTTCAAGAAACAACCCCTTTTTGCAGCTGGCCAAGAGATAAGCGAAACAACCGTTTTGAAGAGGGGTAGGCGCATGGATACGCCTGAGATCGCCAAACGCCGAGTTAGTCCCAGAGTTTAGAAAAGAAAAATAAATCCTGATTTGATGCAAGATCAAAGTTTGAAAATAAAATACTATACTGCCTATCAAATTATAATTCAAGCCCCTCAAATTCTGTTGGTCCGAATTTCCCTTTTAAAATCAAGGAGCGAAGACGCACTCATTTTCACCCACGAGTAGCCATACAAAGGGGTGACAGGGTCATCGAATGGAGATTTTTGGAGGGGGAGTGAGTTTTTTGGGCAGGCTCTCTCTCTCGACCGGCGACTTTGAAAAGTGGGGAGCCTTCAACTCTACTAGCCGAGAGATGCAAGATGGATCTGGAGATGATTCGATTTTAGCCCGAGCGTGCCCTAGATGTCTGAGGAAGGGAAGAGAGACCTGCTGGCCCATTCCCTTTTAAATTCTGCTATTGAAGACGGTACCGTCCCCCTTTTTTTTATTTATTCGCGGCAGCATTAATGTTGTTTTTCCTTAAATTTTTTTTTATTTTAATTAACTTAATTATCAATGATTTAAAAGTTTTGGTTACCAGCCACTTACGCGAACTTGTTTAAATTAAATTATATTGTGAAAGGTGATGTTGATGATAATTAGAGGAGAGTAAATCCTCAGAGTGTAATCTGCCTATAGCCAGTGTAAAATATATGGTCGAACGACGTTCAAATAAATTATGTTAATTTTAGGTATAAATTTTGTCATGTCGTTCAGTTGCCTCGTAGTTTTCTTCGTTCCTTTTAGATAATTTTTATTTTAGCTTTCTTTTCAGTGAACTATTTTCAAGTTAATTTAAAATAATTTTCATGATTCAGCCCTCTACAGCAGGGGCATCAGCAGTGAACCAGATATTGCATTTTAATGGGTTATTGCTTATCACAACCCGCATCTTTAAAAGGTACTAACCACGACGCAAGTGAATTAATAGGTTTCATGTAATTTTTTAAACATCTCTAAGAGCGTATCTAAGCTTTAACAATCTTAATAAATTATTTTAATTTAACTCTCCCCGTTATAACGTTTTAAAAACGTAACAATGGTGCCGTGCTTTTGAGCTGATGCAATGAATCTATAAAAATTTGCTTTTCTTTTCTTTAATAATAGGGTATAATGACATGACAATTTTTTTGGTATGAGTAGAGGCTTTTAAATAAGTTTTATGGGACACAGATATTATTTTTGTACTGATGTATTATATTTCTATGACCATTTTTTATATGGTGAAGGTATATTTATATATGTTTAGATTGCATGTGGTGTATTGCTTTTATAAACTTTTGTCTTGTGTATATTAATGATATAATTTGTAAAATTTAGTTAGTATATATTCTGTTAACAATGGTTGATTCGGATCCCCAAACAAACCCTCCTTCAAATAATGTAGGCATTAATGAGAGCAACACTCAAAATGCTGTGTCAGGGACGGAAAATTTGAGCAATGTAGTAACGTTGCTACCTATGAATTCAGTGCCGCATTTTGGCGAATTTATAGGTTTAATTCCAGTGTTTACAGCCGATAATCCCGACCTGTCCATTTTTGATTTCTTGGACCGCGTTGAGGAGGTTGCTTCGTATGCGGGCTGGAACCCAGAACAGACATTGTTTGTAGCAAAAACTAAACTTGTGGGTGAAGCCGCTAAGTTTCTGCGCTCACAACCCCAGCTGAGAGGAACAAAATCCCTCTCCGAGTTTAAAAAGGCCATAATTGATAGGTTTAGCGGTACAAGCACGTCGAATGCCCTGTTGCAATTTACTACTTCAGCGCAGGGTACGCATGAATCGGCGAGAGCTTACCTCTAGAGCTTGTTAGGACTCTCTCACAAATGTTTTCCAAGGAGGAGGAGACGCGAAAGAGAATACTACTACATCAGTGTTTGACAGGCCTTCAGCCAAACGTACGCAGTATTTTGTGATGTAGGTAAAATACACTTAATAATTAAGATGATAGCATATAATTAATACATAACGCGCGTGGTAATGTCTGTTTTAAATATATTTGCATTGTTGAAACTCTGTAAGCCTCTACTCAACTTGTTCCGACTAGCGGCGATCCAATTTTTTAATTGCTTGATTATTACTGAAGATTATTAGAGAAAGGTGCGCAATTTTTTTGATAATGGGAGGTAGCATGAGAGTATATTAAAATATTGGATCACGGCTAGCACTGATATTTGATTCCTTAACTTTACTAATAATTTATAATTAAATAACTAAATATGACTGTAACATTTATGTGCATTATATTCTTTTACTTGTTAAAGTGGCTGGTATATTGTTTTTTATTAGTTTTTTTGGTGGCTGGTATGTATTCAACATAGTTAATTATTAATTTTAGAGTGTTTTATTTTTGTTTTTTCAATTAATAGTAAATTTTGGATTATGAACCCAAACCTTTGTGTAAGCTGGGCTGGTAGGCAATGTAACGAGATCTCCCCCATTTTCACAGTATTTTCACAGCACATACCCAGGACTACACCGGATAAAGGGATTAACAGAAGTATCCATTTCAAGAAACAACCCCTTTTTGCAGCTGGCCAAGAGATAAGCGAAACAACCGTTTTGATGAGGGGTAGGCGCATGGATACGCCTGAGATCGCCAAACGCCGAGTTAGTCCCAGAGTTTAGAAAAAAAAAATAAATCCTGGTTTGATGCAAGATCAAAGTTTGAAAATAAAATACTATACTGCCTATCAAATTATAATTCAAGCCCCTCAAATTCTGTTGGTCCGAATTTCCCTGTTAAAATCAAGGAGCGAAGACGCACTCATTTTCACCCACGAGTAGCCATACAAAGGGGTGAGAGGGTCATCGAATGGAGATTTTTGGAGGGGGAGTGAGTTTTTTGGGCAGGCTCTCTCTCTCGACCGGCGACTTTGAAAAGTGGGGAGCCTTCAACTCTACTAGCCGAGAGATGCAAGATGGATCTGGAGATGAATCGATTTTAGCCCGAGCGTACCCTAGATGTCTGAGGAAGGGACGAAAGACCTGCTGGCCCATTCCCTTTTAAATTCTGCTATTGAAGACGGTACCGTCCCCTTTTTTTTATTTATTCGCGGCAGCATTAATGTTGTTTTTCCTTAAATTTTTTTAATTTTAATTAATTTAATTATCAATGATTTAAAAGTTTTGGTTACCAGCCACTTACGCGAACTTATTTAAATTAAATTATATTGTGAAAGGTGATGATGAAAATTAGAGGAGAGTAAATCCTCAGAGTGTAATCTGCCTATAGCCAGTGTAAAATATATGGTCGAACGACGTTCAAATAAATTATGTTAATTTTAGGTATAAATTTTGTCATGTCGTTCAGTTGCCTCGTAGTTTTCTTCTTTCCTTTTAGATAATTTTTATTTCAGCTTTCTTTTCAGTGAACTATTTTCAAGTTAAATTAAAATAATTTTCATGATTCAGCCCTCTACAGCAGGGGCATCAGCAGTGAACCAGATATTTCATTTTAATGGGTTATTGCTTATCACAACCCGCATCTTTAAAAGGTACTAACCACGACGCAAGTGAATTAATAGGTTTCATGTAATTTTTTAAACACCTCTAAGAGCGTATCTAAGCTTTAACAATCTTAATAAATTATTTTAATTTAACTCTCCCCGTTATAGCGTTTTAAAAACGTAACAATTTCACAGAATCTCCCAGTTCTGTATTTTCTTTCACTGGAAGGTTAACTATATACTTCCCATTTCCATCTCTGCAATACGTTTTCAAGAAATGTTCTTCACAGTCTACCGCTTCTTTATTTTTTAGACTAGGTATGTCTGGTACCGTTTCTATTTCCCAAAATTGCTTCATTATACCTTCCAAGTTATCTACCTGAGATAGAAGGCCACAAAACTGTGTTTCTGATGCTCCTTGAAGAGCTCAACTAAGAACGTAACCAAATACGGTTTCTTGCAAAACTAAGGATTGGGCGGTGTGAATTTTACCAGTCTTTAGAAGATCAAGAAATATTTCCGCCCCAATTAGTAAGTCAACCCAACCAGGTTCATAAAGGCCTGGATCCGCTAGAGTGATATTGAATGGAATTTTTATTTCTGTCAAGTCTAAACTTTGCGCTGGCATCATATCTGTAATCTTGGGAAGTATTAAAAAGTCAATAGGTGCAGAAAATGATTTATCTTCATTTGAAATAATCGTGTTAGTTTTCTTTTTCACTGTAATCGGGCATCCTGACAAACCAGAAATTGGAATGTTTATTCTATCTTTCCGCAAACACAGTAAATTTGCGAAGTCTGAAGTCATGCAGGAACACATACTTCCAGAATCCAGAACTGCTCTCCCCCTTCGAAAAGTACCACTTCCGTCTAAAATGTAAACAACCGCAGTTGCAAGAATTATTTTCTTTTGGTCAGTAGCAAAGCAGGATGTCATCTCAGATGTCACTCCTTCCCCTACTCCAGAATTCGCGGCGCTCGAAATATGAGTCTTGCTTGTAGGGTTGCAATCTGGCGACGATGTAGTGACGCTTGTTTTATGGAGCAACGAATGATGTCTCGATTGGCAATGGAAACAAGAGAATTTCGATTGGCCTACTGCTACTTTATGAAGACCCAAACAGTTCAGACACAATTTATTTTTGCGCACCATGTCGTATCTTTCTTCAGGGGATAATTTTAAAAACAGTTCACATTTGTGCAATAAATGATAGCTTTTACACAAAATACACGATGCAGGACTGTTGGAAGATGACTTAACGAATAAATTTCTAGATTTGACAATATTTTGATCATGTTTATACATCTGTTTAGGTTTCTCTTTAAATTGCATCGAATTACTGTTTCGCTGAATATTTTCTAAGATATGACTTCTATTTTGTAAAAAACTAATGAATTCGTCCCAGTCCGGTAAATCTATAGATTTTAAGGTCATTTCGTACTGCTTACGAGTTTCACGATCTAACTTCTGTAGAATGATATTGATGAGCATCAAAACCGAAAGTTGATTAGTTTCTAATTTCATGAGTTTTAATGCTCTTAAGTGTTTTAGAAGATTATCTATAAGCATTCTGAGTTCCTTAGCGGATTCGTAATTTATCTTATTTAAAGCTAAAATTGCAGAAATATGTGTATCTGCAATCAATCTCTTATTATTATATCTTTCATCTAATGCCCGAAACAATGACTCGAAATTATCGTCTACAGTTTGCAACTGTTTTGCTTCGCCCTTTAACGACGCTTGTAAATAATGCAGTTTCTGTAAGTCATTTAAATTACTGTTCGAAACAATTAGAGATTCAAATTGGGATTTAAACAGAGACCACTGTTCATAATTTCCAGAAAACTCAGGTAATGGAATTTCGGGCAATCTAACATTCATTTGCTTACTATCGGTAAATGCATTAGCAATACTTGAACTACATTTTTTCGAAATATGCAAGAAGCCTACCTTGATTTCTTCTATTTCATCCTCGAGTTCCGAAAACGCTTCTTCGTGCTCGTTGAGCTCACTGTCTTTCAAAACCTTGTAATAATCCAACTTCAAATTTTCGAGTTTATTTTCTATTTTCTTCAAAGTGTCCATTTTTGAGTCAATGGTGATTAAGTCCGATGTTGTTGCCACATTTTTGAGAAAAGTAGCGAGTTTTGTTATTTGTCCTTTGAGGCCTCCTCGGGTGCGGTTTAACACTATAATTTCCGTAGACATTTTTGAGACGTTGTGCAAAACTAAATCCGTAGATCGTTGATAAGTCCTGCGGCTCAGACTGGAACACTAATGTATATGTGTGTTGTCGTGCAAAATTGTAGGAAACTTTCTATGAGAAACTTTCTATAGTCGATGTGTATAGCGGACTGTATCTTGAAATGAACATAGTAGAATGTAACAATAACAATAAGGGTTTTATTAAAAACCTATTAGAACATAGTAGAAAATTTAGAATATGGGAGCAACCGAGTTTTGCAAGAGCCCAGGTCCCGACCAACTATCTAACTCGGCAGACAGACGCCGATTACGCAAGATAACGCCTACACGGCGAGCGCCAAGCCAATGCTTGGCAACCCTAGTGCGGTTCAACGACCTTACGGTCTAACACCTCCTTACTTTGTGTAAAAAGAAGTAAGACCACCAGAAGACAAAGGGCAGTTTCGTACTGACCAATACCTTTTTATATGATTGGATGTTACATCCTCTATGCTTTCAGTAGCAGAACGGTTTGGTTTGTTTTGGTTTGGTTTGGTTTAGAGCGCTACGGACAATTTTTGCTACACGAGAGCTAATTAGACCGGGGCCTACTGCTTAAAGCCGATTCTGAAAGGCTACAAACGTCCCAAGAGTGGGCTTCATTTTCGTTAGCTTTAGAAAGTAAAAATTGGTTGTCACAAGAAAGCGATTTTTTATTTTTTGCTGGAAAAATCGAAAATCATCAAGAAAACCAAAGATTACATTGGCCGTAAAGCTGATTTTGCTAAATGAATTGGAATTCCATATTCAACTTTGGGAACAATTTTAAAGCAAGTAGATTTAATGGAGCAAAATTTAGAAAATATATGAAATCTGGCTAAAAAAGAAGAAAATGTGAAATCGTTACCGTTTCAGGAGTTTGAAAATTTCTTATTTAAATGGTACAATGAAGTTTGTACAACAAACATTCCTATGAATGGCCCCTCTTTGAAAGAGAAAGCAATAGAGATTGCATTTAAACTGGGAATTGAAGGATTCACAGCCTCAAATGGTTGGACAGACCGCTTTATATAGGCACAATTTATCCTACAAGTCTATTTATGGCGAGTCTGCTGTAGTCGATTCTGAGACAGTGCAACAGCGAATGGAGAACACATTGCCATCTTTAATACAGGAAAATTCTAGTAAAGACATTTTCAACGCTGACGAGACATGATTGTTTTACAATCTTCTTCCTCACAAGACTTTTGCAGTAAAGGTTGAAACAGTCATGGTGAGAAACTATCCAGACTGCGATTGACTGTTTCGCTATGCTCGAATTCAGACGGGAGTGAAAAGATAACACCATTCGTTGCTGGAAAATCCGAAACACCGAGGTGTTTCAAGAATGTAAAGAGCTTTCCTACTGAATATGAATCAAACAAAAAATCTTGGATGAAAAGAACATGTTTTGAAAATTGTCTTCGGAAATTGGACAGACAAATGGACTTACAGAAACGTAAGATTCTTTTGTTTTATGGTCAATGTAGAGCCCATGTTGCACAAAATGTGCGACTGGAATTTTTCCCTACCTTGCGTAGACCCATACAAGCAAAGTCCAACCTTGTGATTTGGGTATCATGCGATCGTTCAAAGTAAACCATAGAAACCAGCTTTTGAAAAAATCTCTTCTTAGTATATAATCTGGAGGAAGGAAAAAATGGATAAACGTTCTAGAAGCTTTTCATGTGATTTCTTCAGCATGGGAGAGAGTCGGGAAAAATGCATCTCAAGTTCTTCTGCAAAAGATGATATTCCGGAGGACGGAGGTGACGAGTTTGAGTACAAGGAGAGGGAAATTGAAGATTCTAATGATATGGTTAAGTTACTTTCTTTCTCAGATATAAATCTCGTAGATCGTCTAGCTTGCGATTCAAATGTCGTCACATCAGTTATTCCGACTCCAAGTGATTTGAAAGACTCAGAACTTGATAGTTCGGATAATGATGATAATGATGAGGAGGAACATGAGATTCCTTCTGCGACAGAAGTCATTCAAGCTTTGAAAACAGTGAAAACATTCCTGTTAAATAGTGAAGGCCAAGTAAAAAGATTACAAAAATTCATAAATGGTTAGAATGCAATTGGTTATGTAGCTGCCAAAATCAGGTCGCAAAGTAAAATAACCGATTTCTTTAAAGCATAATTTAGAAAACTGATGTCTAAACCGTTGTAAATGGGAAAAAAGGTATGTTACCCAAATTAATCTTTATTTTATGCTCAGTGTTTTGTTTTTGTCTTACCCCGATTTAACGTTTTCCTGCATATAGCATCCTTTCTTTATGGTCCCTTGAAAAACTTTAATTAATATATATATATATATATATATATATATATATATATATATATATATATATATATATATATATATATATATATATATATATATATATATATATATATATATACTAGCTGAATATCCGTGCTTCGCTACGGGGTACATTTTAGAAAAATTACAATGAAAAAGTTATGAAATTGCTTTTTAGAGGATCTTCTTATAAACAATATATTTTGTTTCTTCATTGGGCGGAACTAATATTACCAGGCTCGTCCGTGAACTTACGCGTGAGCAAGCTACGTAAAACTGACCTTGGGAGAAACAATTTTCTCGTAAATGTATGCCAGCATATTTTAAAGTTTGGCCTTGGGACTTATTTATCGTCATGGCGAAGCATATTTTGAGAGGAAATTACAGTTTTATATATAGATTTGATTTAATATCCATAAAACATACTAATTTGAACTAAATTTTTAAAAATTTCCATCTTAATTAGTCTAGTGGTTAAATTTTATCTTTAACTGTATTTTAATATTTTCTTTGTCAATTAATTTCGTTGTTATGCACGTGACTCAAAATTAATTTAAAGTATCACAAAAAGAAAAGAAATCTCGTGATCAGCATTTAATAAATTAAATTCAAAACTTTCCAAACGATTACTGTTTTGGAAGCTAATGTTCTGCTAATTTCCAGTAAAAGCTAAAATCATTTGAAAACCACACACTAGTGTTCCACTCACACGCAACACTATAAACCCCTAAAAGAATACAAGAATAAAACGTTTAAAAAATATAAATCTATTAATTTAAATAATTCAACACACACAAATGTATAAATTACACAAAAGTTTACTTAAATTCTTTAATCTGTCTACATCTCCAGTATAGAATTATTTTCGGGGCATTTACAGAACATGGTATATTTCACTTTTGAAAACACGCATTAAATGAGCATCATCTCAATGAGAAATTTCTGAAATGAGCATGGCAATGAAGATCGTGTGTTTACAAACAACAGCAGTAACCGAAATGTGTTAAAATATAAATTTTAAGAGTATTATGGTAGTGAGTTGTGTATATAAATAAAAACTTTCCAAACGATTACTGTTTTGGAAGTTAATCTGCTAATTTCCAGTAAAAGCTAAAATCATTTGAAAACCACGCACCAGTGTTCGACTCACACGCAAGACTATAAAACTGAATTACAGTACTCTACGTTTATATGGGCATTGAAAATTGTGGTTAGTAGAGGGCAATACGGGACAATCCACGCATTGTCTATAGACACTTGCTTTCTTTGGCTATTTTTTTATCTGTAATATCTGCCTCATATGCCGTATATTTCTAAACGCCATTCCCATATGAACCACAGCCTAATTCCTTTAAAATGTAACAAAATGAGTAACTCCAGTTAACCATGTAATCCACTACTGCTACAGGGGCATCAAAATGTGAAAATACAGATTTTAAATCAGCCAAAACTGCAATTATGGTATACATATGACACCTAACTTCTCCAAAAATCTTTGCCTTTGTGATGAGACTCATAAGTGATTTTTGTTTTTGATGAAACACTCTTGCTAATAAACCATGACGATCCTGAGGTTTTTGTCCAACTATTCTTTGCTGTTGTTGTCTGATTTCTTCCAGTATCACTTCTCTTTCCGGGGTAAAGATTCGGAAAATCCTTCGGAGAAAGCTGAAAAGTAAACAATACCAAATCAATTTAAAAACTAAATACAGTATAAATAACGTAGAAAAAATAACAGTATAAATAACAGTATGAATAAAAAGTACAGGCTGCGGCCAGATATGCTCAGGCCAATAATACAATTTTTTTTTTAAAATCGTAGTAATCAATGAAAAACATTTTACACACTTCAATAATAGTAAAACAAAACATGATGGTAAAATAGAAAGGAAAGTTAAAACAGAAGTAAGAAGTGAAATTCTAAAAATATAAATGAGGTATAAATCAGTTATCGATTCTAATTTATGAATCATTTATCGGGACATAAAAAAATTACTGCATGTAAAAAAAATTAACATTACCTCCTTTAATTTCAACACTTCTTGATCTGTGGCTTGTCCAATCATATGAAATATAATTCTTGACAATAAATCTTGTTAACCTAAACTGTAATTTGCATTTTTTTTTAATTTAAAAAAGTTATGTTCTCAAAATATGGAAATTAAGAAAAGATATCATCGAGAAAAAATAAATCATGCTACTTAAGAAAGTCATACCACAAATTTCTATAAAATTAATGTGCAAATATATTTGACGAACAAAATAATGCATTTGTAATACATTGCTAACATGTTTTAACATCAAAAATTTCCACAATCAAAAGCTAAAATTAGTTTAAAATATTAGCTTTAGGATTTTGTGCAGAATGATAGGTGTTTTAGCTAAATTTGATTAAAAATTACTTCAAATTGATCAATTTATAAAAAAGGTATGCTATTTGCAGGTAAGTTTTTGTTTCTTTTTTTTATTTTTAAGTGCTATTTTAGCATAAAAGACCAAAAAACCATTACAAAATTATTTTTTCTCAAAGCTAAACACAAACCTAATTAACAGTTGTTTTAAAACACCCCTGGTAAACATTGTTAAGTTTCGAAGTATTAGAATGGTAATAAAAAATATTCCAGAGTTTCAGACAGAAGCATAAAAAGAAAGAATATGCACAAAAGTAACTAAATTAAACAAAAATTGACAGAATATAGAATAAGTGAACACCGGCAAAAGTAAATAAAACGTTTCCTTGTGCGCATGCGCAGTTCTTATGAATGAATGATTCCAACGCCTAGAGTACCGCGTTGAAAGAACCACGATAAAATTTGTGTTAAAGTATCGTTCTTTAAAATTCAATTAAAAATTGAAATTTTAAGATAGACTTGAAATTAAGTTTATATGAATGAGAAAGCTTTCATCTTCCAGATGATGTAAATATTTTCTTTGTAAGATAAGAACTCGAAGAGCATCGACCGTAGATCCTCAAAAGTGCGTAAATTTCTCGAAAAAGTGGGTTTAATATTGTGATGAAAATTTTAGTCTGTTTTAAATTATTTTTAAACAAATGAGGTCTTGTTTGAAGGAGAAATGTCTGTAGTATTAGATTGAAAAAGATCAAAATTCTACGATCATTTTTTGCCGACATATCGTAATCTGAAGTTAAAAAACATAAAATATCCCACAAAACATAAAATAAAAAATTTTCTAGAATAAAATTTAAAATTCGGGCTTCGACGTACACTTTCCCATAGTCTGCAGTACCCGTGTGCCAAATTTCACGACTGTAAGTTTCACAGATTCGCCTGGGGGCCGCCCCCCCCCCCACACACACACACGCGCAAACATTTGCTTTTATTAATAAGATGTAATGCTTATTACTGTAATGTTAAACATGGGAATACGCTTTAAAGTTTAATTGTTTACTTAAAATACATTTTTAGATGCCACAACAGAAATTGCTCGTTTTACCTTCAATGAAACTTCCGAAATGAGTTTTGTTCTGTAAGAGAGGAAAAGCTGGAGGTATTCCTAATGACAGATGGCGTTGCCCGGGATTTTAAGAATGTTTGTTAACCAAAATCAATTTAAAAATCAACACAGTATAAATAACATAGAAAAAATTGACATTTTCTATGTTATTTATACTGTGACATAACCCATGACACGGGCTTCGTCCGTCTAGCCGGTCGGTTTAGGGACCCGCTCCCTTCAGCAATCATTGTCAGAGAATGGAAACACTAAAAAACAACGAATCAAGATATCTAAATTTTGTGGCTACGTATTCCACGTCCTGCTAACAGTCGCAGCCAGAAGAAACTCCCCCCCCCCCCGCGGCGAGAAATTTTGTTCGGTCCAACCCTCCACGAATGGGCGAAAAATTATTTCTTCGAGCCTCCCCCCCTCCCCCCCCCCCGCCTATGGGTTAAAAAATGGTTCTGACCGCATCAAACCGCATCAAACCGCATTTGAAAAACCACGCAGAAAAATTTGTGTTGAAGTATCGTTTATTAAAATAGAATTAAAAATCGAAATTTTAAGATAGAGACTTAAAATGAGGTTCATATGAATCAGAAAGCTTTCATCCCCCAGATGATGCAAATATTTTCTTTGTAAGATAAAAACACGAAAAGCATCGACCGTAGATGCTCAAAATGGCGTAAAGTTATCGAAAAAGTGGTTTTAATATTTTGATGAAAATATTAGTCTGTTTTAAATTATTACCCGCTCCCTTCAGCAATCATTGTCAGAGAATGGAAAGACTAAAAAACAACGAATCAAGGTATCTAAATTTTGTGGCTACATATCCCACGTCCTGCAAACAGTCGCAGTCAGAAGAATAATTCTTCCCCCCCCCCCCGGCGAGAAATTTCGTTCTGTCCACCCCTCCACGTATAGGCGAAAAATTCTTTCTTCGAGACTTTCCCTCTCCCCGCGTATGGATGAAGAAATGGTTTTTCTTCCAAACCACATTTGAAGGACCGCATAGGAAATTTGTGTTGAAGTATCGTTCTTTAAAATTCAATTAAAAATCGAAATTTTAAGATAGAGACTTGAAAAGAGGTTTATATGAATGAGAAAGCTTTCATCTTCCAGATGATGTAAATATTTTCTTTGTAAGATAAAAACACGACGAGCATCGACCGTAGATGCTCGAAAGAGCGTAAATTTCTCGAAAAGGGAGTTTAATATTTTGATGAAAATATTAGTCTGTTTTTAATTATTTTTAAACAAATGAGATCTTGCTTGAAGGCGAAATGTCTGTAGTCTTAGACTGTAAAAAGATCAAAATTCTACGATCATTTTTTGCCGAGATATCGTAATCTGAAGTTAAAAAAACATAAAATAAAAAATTTTCTAGAATAAAATTTAAAATTCGGGCTTCGAGGTGCACCTTCTCATAGTCTGCACTACCCGTGTTCCAAATTTCACGGCTGTAAGTTTCACAGATTCGCCTGGGGCCGCACGCACACACACACACACACACGCAAACATTCGCTTTTATTAATAAGATATATATATATATATATATATATATACAGTGATTTCCGCTTATAAGAATCACGTTTGTTATTACTGTTTTTGATTCTTATAAGCGGTTGATTCTTATAGCCGAAATTTAGGTTTTTGGACAGGAACACACACACATATATACAGAGGCTGTTCGCACATTTTTTAGACCATTTTGGTAAGCGGTAATAAAAAATCGTTTGCTGCAAAAGAAATAATTGCAATTCTACTATGTTTTTAAAAGTCAAAATTGTCGTCTACGGCTTGAAAGTTTTGTTTTTATTCAAAATGGCGTTTTTAACAAAGCAGTTGTTCGAAGGCTACATTTATGCTCTTTCCGAAGAGAAATATGCATACTCCGTTATCCAAAAACGATGTGAGAGTCATGGCTTTGTGATATCTAAAGCGTCGATAGGTAATATCGTCAACAAAAAAGGAAAAAAACGTCAAACTGGAGCCTCACGTGGGACAAAAATTCCAAACAAGTAACGAAGGAAAAAAAGGACATCTTCGACTATTGCAAAGGTACGTTGTTTAATGTTAAAAGAAAATCCCCCTAGTCAAAGGACAGTTGCCAAATCATTAAAATGATCGGTGTCCACTGTAAACAAAATGATAAACGTTGATTTAAATCTTAAGAAAGCGAAAAAACGCAATGTGCATCGTCTTCTTCCAAATCATATCGCTGAACGCAGGACACGCTGCAGAATTCTATATGAGAAACACTTATCCAAAGAAAAATGGAAAACAATTGTCACAATAGATGAATCATGGGCGTATTTAAATGATTGCAACAAAAAAAGAGCCATTTATTATCATAAAAGGGGAGAAAAAAATTTAAGTACATGGTTCAAAGAATCGAAATAAAGTTTTTCTAAGGGATTCATGATTGTTGCTGGTTTTTCTTATAATGGCAAGTTAAAAATAAAGAGAGTGGAAAAAAATGTCAAGATTAACTCCAAATACTATCAGGAACATATTTTATCGCCAATTTTTCTGAATAAAATATCATCGCTATACCCACAGTGCCATCAATCTGTGAGACTCCATCAGGACAAAACTAGCAGTCACACATCAAAATCCACTGTAAATTTCCTAAAAGAAATGTAACAAAATACTGGTATCAAGGCCATACCCTTCACTGATATCCCTACTAAATCTCCCGATATATCAGCTATGGATTTTTGTGCTTTCGGACTTTTAAAATCTGCATTATCCAAACGTCGTCCCAAAACCCTTACAGGACTCTGGAAAGCTGTTCAGGAGGAATGGGATAGAATACCTCTTCTGACACTTCAAAATCATTATTATCCTGGAAATTGCGGTGTCGAAAGATAGTTCAGAATAAGGGATGTCAAATAGAACATTTAAAACACAAGAATTTTATGTAATTTAGTTTTGTTAATGCAATATACATCGTCTAAAAAATGTGTGAACAGCCTCAGTATACATATATTAGATAATTTACCATAGAATACTCTTTAATTTACGTTAATTATCTTTTATTAAAATTATTTTTATAATTTTAAAAATACAATTTAATTCCTAGACCTATAAGTAGATACACATGATTATAGTAAGAGAAGAACAAATCCAATATTTGTTACAGCATACCTGCGTAACAGTTTAATATTTCATCTTAAGGAAGGGTTCAAGAAAAAATTTTCTATGGTAGTTTGACTAATGAAGTTTTCAGGAGGCTGTTTATAACTCTTTCAATACCAATAGTCTCAGACCAAGATTCACCTTCTAGCTTACGTTTCACGGTGTCATAACGTGTTGAATGTAATAATGTCACGTTTGCCTAAGTGATAGTGGACACTTAACCGAAGATTTATGTGTTTCAGGAAGCCTCAACCAGGATGTGGGAGGTGGGGAAAAAAGAATCCATGTCTTTATTTGTCAGTGGAAAAAAGTGAAATCGGATCCGCAACGGTAGGATGCCCCTGTGTCAAGCTAATAGGACAGAATTTAGCTAAAGCGTTTAAGGGAAAACTATTATGTTATGTCTAACGAAGAAAGGGTTGCATTTTACAACTGCAATCCAACCCATCTTATCACTCTTTCTTTAAAAAAAAATAAAGAAAGATCTTCGTACCATTGGACGGTTTAATTGGCTTTTTTGGAAAAATGAAAGCAAATCGAA
Source organism: Dolomedes plantarius (assembly GCA_907164885.2). Lineage (NCBI taxonomy): Eukaryota > Metazoa > Arthropoda > Arachnida > Araneae > Dolomedidae > Dolomedes > Dolomedes plantarius. The sequence goes on from OU015491.1 coordinate 223,352,559, forward strand.
GAGTGTAAACTGATTCTTAAAACCGGTGGATTGATTCTTTAAAGCGAAAATTTTAACATAGAAATAATACATTTGTTTTTGTTTTTGCGATATTGATTCTTATAAACGGTTGATTCTTATAACCACTGATCACTATAAGCGGTGGTTACTGTATATATATATATATATATATATATATATATATATATATATATATATATATATATATATATATATATATATATATATATATATTTGTGTGTGTGTGTATGTCAGTCAGACAAAATTTTGTATACCAGTAGTAAGAAAGAATGACTAGAACAAGCATTCCCGCTTTTCAAATACGTCATTTATTTTCTTTTCTTATTTTTTCCCAAAAAATTAAAAGACACACGTATCTACAAAAACGCATGAAAAACGATTCATTTAAGCAGTAAAATGAAGTCGACTTTCTTTATAAGAAATTTCTAGATAGATATACGTATAAAGTACAACAATATGAATCAGAGGATATTTTTTTTCATTCTATTTAATGTAACAACTTCCAGCAAAATAAATAAAAAAGTAAATTTAATTTCTTGGAAACTTACAGAAACTTTAAAACGTATCTTAAAAATTTACATTATACAGCTTTACAATATAGCCTAAAATAAAATAAAATACGAATAAATTAATGCATACCATCTTCTTCCTATGTTTTTTATAATTTCTAGATTTCTGAAGTGAGACAAATTCTTGAAATCAGGATGATTCCCCGTAATATGCAAGGCGCCAGTCAGTTCTCTTAAAGTTGAGAACACCTCTAATGCATTAGGATGCATTATGGATGAGCTGTGAAAAACATAAATATATAAAACTAGGTAGCCCATGCGGAAATTTCGCATGCGAATAAAATACGATTATTTTTATAGCGAGGTTGGTGGTTTGCAGTAAGATGAAAGAAGAACCGGTTCATTTTATAGCCATTGCTTATTTGCCAAACAACAATGGTGCGTAAGGATAATACAAAACCGATTGTAAAATACTTTCGGACACATTATTAGAGGTGAAGCATAACACAAAACAGGGAAACACGTACACGTCAAAAAATTTTTTGACAACATTAAAAATTTAGTATGACACAAACTCGTGGAAAATGGGATATTTGAATAACAAAACCTCTTCCTACACACTATTTGATCGTGCGGTTTCGACGCATTCGGGGAAAGAACTCTAGGGCCAAAATTAAATTTTCCACTTTGGTTTTTAAACAAACAATGTGTCATTCTTAATTAACAATTCGCCTGAAGCGGAAAATTTAATCTTTAAAATGGTACCTAAATGATCGATTTTTGTTAAGTATGAAGGGAGAGAACGGGATCGTCACAAAAACTCACCATGTAGAAATAATATATATGGTTTTTCCATGCAAAAACAATAATGTACACTTACGCGGTTGTTACCAATAAAGAAACTCATTAATGAAATCCCAGAATGATAATGAAAGCACACGATTTTTAAATTTAAATGTTCAGTGCGATTGATAATGGCAAAATAAAAAAGCTAGCGCGCCATCTAGGGGAAGAAAAATTGCTTTTATTTCGATTTTTAAACAAACAATCAGATGTGTCATTCTAAATTAACAATTCGCATGAAGCGGAGATCTTAATCTTTAAAATGGTACCTCATTTGTCGACTTTGTTTAAGTATGAAGGGAGAAAAAAGGATTAAAAAACACACATTTTAGAAATATATATATAGATGACAGAAGAAAATGTAGAGAGATGTAATTACATGCAGAGAAAGAGAGTTGGACAAATTCATAGAGATGCTGGCAAAATAATTTATTTTTTAAAGCAGAATTCAGTTTTGATTCCTTTCCTCCTTCACTTACTTATCGACAGGTCCTAGATATCCATTAAATGTGGCATTATCTATGTAGAGAGGGCCGTCAATAGTAGTGCAACCTTGAAAGTGCTGTATATTTGTAGGACGGACGTATGCTATGTCCCCTAGGCGGCAAACTGAAAACATATAAGAAACCACATTCAAATAGTATCGCTATAGACAAAGAAGTATTGGGCAGATTAAAACTTTTTTTTTTTAACAAAAATTTTTAGGCAAATTTATTCGTACGTACAATAAGTTTCAGTGAATATAGTTTATAAATCAGTATATCATTCAGTGAATATTATTGTAATTATCAACTACACCAAGGTTCACACACATTTTAAAAAATCAATAATATTTAGTTTCTAATGAGTTTTGATTACCGGCATTACCATCTTTGAGGACGAAACAAATTATTTAAAAGACGTTTGATTTCTAAAGTTTAAACTTTTCGAAATATTTGACTATGAGCGTATCACAGAACGTTATGATAACTCTTCTAAGATATCTAACATAAAAAACTGGTAATTTACATAACAATGTATGTATGTATGTATATGTAACAAGAAAATGCGTCTTCCTAAATTACTTTTAAAGCATATTCTCTTTTTAATAAAGTACAACCCCTTTGTCAAACTATAACCTAAAAAAGATCTAAGTTAAAATTTATATTAGCCCTGCAGATCATTAAGCAGGCATTTGAAATATCTAAATTCCGTAACATCACCATATCTGACCCGAACCCGAAAGCCTCATTAAATTTGTGTTCAATAAATAAGAGTTTTTTTCAAATTCTTCCTTTTGGTAAAACTCAGATCAAGCACGTGATCTAGCAATTAGTTAATCCCCGAGAGAACGATGACGTGGACATGTGAACTCCACGAGACTAAATTCGTCCAATTAAAAAATAAGTAATTTAGACCCTCTGGTTTCAGTATCGCCAAACAGTCATTTAATATTTGCCTGAACAGAAGACTTCTCCCTTTTCGCACCTAACTCTCGTTGCTGTCAGATCTGCTGTGCACGGACGCCAGAAGTCCGGTGGTCACGACGGCTCTTCTCACTTAATCTGCCATGTAAGCACTGCTGTTTTCTCACCCCATCCTGGCACGGACGCAGGACAAGTCCAGTGGCCACTGCATCCTTCTCATTGGTTCATAATTAAATAAAAGTGATTTCCCGGATAAGGTCTGTGATTTGTGTATCGCTTCTATGGCTCCATGGTAGTGTTTCTCTCCTAAATTTCTTCAGTGTTTTCCTAGATGAACACTTCGCCCGACTGCATCTCTCTCTCTCTCTCTCTCTCTATATATATATATATATATATATATATATATATATATATATATATATATATTGTAAGGCATTCGCGGAATGGTAGCATATAGGATACGACGATACAATCCAGTAATATTAAATGAAATGATTTATTTACAGTGCGATGAATTCGATGAAATATTATTTACAGCATTTTAGAGTACACACTCTAAATAACGTGCAGGAAACAAATTCGAGGACAGGAATGAGTCGACAGGAACTCGAGGAAATCTTTTCCTCTCACAAGGACTTAAATGTGATCGACCGGGTGTCGAAAAACTTCGCCTCGCCTGAGGACTTAAAAGAATCGTAAGCCACGACTTCAAATGCCGGAGTAGCGACCTCTAGATGCAGGTCTGGATGCTAACTCTAATAGCTAGAACTGTTTCTCCTCGAAACAATCGACAGGAAGTCGGAAAGAGCTTTGCCTCGTACGAGGACTTATAAATAATCATAAGCTACGGTTTTAATGCCGGAGTAGCGACCTCTAGATGCAGGTCTAGACGCTGACTGACTTTTTAGTTCGTAGCGACACAACTCGTAGCTCTAGCGCTGCGATCGCTCGATATTTAAAAGCGTTTTTATTGGCGCCTTTTAAGTGACATCACTTTTCAAAAGTTCGATTGGTGCTTAAGAGTCCTTCGTCAGCACATCAGCTGGTTGCTTTAGGTCACTTAATCTTCCCCGATCATCATCGATCAAGGGGTTGACCGAAACTAAAGTCTACAGACCTACTGTCGCCTCGTCTCCAAGCGTGCATTGTCTGGGACGATTGCTTCTGGCGTTCAGTTGTCCGCTGTATTGCCTCTGGATTCTACGGTTGTCTCGTGAATTGATTGAGAGGGTTTTACTATTTGTGAGGATCAATGGATTCTTCACAATATATATATATATATATATATATATATATATATATATATATATATATTACTGTACTACAGTCAGCGGTTCATAGCGAAGCCAGCGGCTGGGGATTTTCTGTAATGTTTTTGGACGGATGCGTAACGGAGCGTAGTGGAGTGGAGCATGGGTATCTAAGCGAAGCGAAGATCCAGTGTGCACTTATGAGTTTCATAAAGCCAGAGGGAAGTTTGTTTTCCAACTTATCTGTTCTTTCTTGTTCGCCATTGATGTTTTTGTTTACATTTCGCAGTTTGACACAGCTGTTCCTATGTTTGTTTACATATTTGTTTTTGATTTGCAGCAAACCCTAAAACGCTCCAAGCCGTTGCAGAGTTTTTCATTACAGTAAGTACTAAAACACGGCAAGCCGTTGTCGAAAAAGATTCGCGCCAAATTTCGCTAAATCCGACCGTCTTATCCAATTTTACATATATCTATTTACCGGGTGCGTCATAAATTCTTGCAAACTTCAAAAATTCATAATAAAAGAAATAATGCTCGGAAAATTTTTCTGTTTGTGCCAATATGATCAGAGGGATTTTGGATTTTTTTCCATGTAAAAAAAAAAGTTTCCAAAAGTAAACGAAAGAGGGCGCTCACACGTCCTACTGAGACGTTTTATGCAAATCAGACTATCAATAAAACACCTGGTTGGAAATGGATCCGTCATTCGAAGCCGACAGCATGCTTTCTTTCCCAGATCGAGCGTCGATTGTTAAACTTTTCTACAAGAATAATGAATCTCCAACTGTTGCATTGCGAAAGTTTCGCACGGAGAAAGGACTGAAGGCACGAAAAAGGCCAATTTCATTGAATAGGATACTGAATTTAGTACGACGTTTTGAGGAAGCGGGGAGTTTGGAGGATCGTCCATGAATTGGCAGACCATCCTTGAGCGCGGACCGCGTCCGTGTTGTACAAAGTCCCATGGAAAATTTGGCAGCTGAGACATCAACGGGAAGTAGCAGTGCTCGTGAAGCTGGGAGAAGAACGGGGATTCCGGAACCATCGATTCGACGTATTCTGCACGGAATGTTGAATCTGTATCCGTACAAAATCCAGGCACTTCACCAGTTATTACCGGCAGATACAGATGCAAGACAAATCTTTGCTACATGGGCTCTGGCACAAATGGAAAGTAACCCACAATGGTTGCTGAATGTCATGTGGACGGATGAAGCCCACTTTTCACTGCATGGTGACATTAATACGCAAAACAGTCGTATCTAGGTGACTTCAAACCCTCGTGAGTATCTGAACCGGCCACTACATCCTGCTCGTGTGACTGATTGGTGCGGTTTCATCGCGTCTTTTATTCTGGGCCCTTTCCTTTTTGAAGAGCCTTGTCCTGTATTCGGGAGGAAAGCCTGTACAGTAACTGCAGCACGGTATCTTACGCTTTTGCGTGACCACGTTAAGCCTGCATTGCAGGAAAGACATGCGTTACCTGTTGTCACCTTCGTGCAAGATGGTGCACCGCCCCACATTTTACGTGATGTCAAGACGTTCCTGTTGGAATCTTTCACTGAAGACGTAGTAATAAGTCTAGGTTGTAAGGTTCAGTGGCCCTCACGGTCACCAGACTTGAACCCGGTGGATTTTTGGTTGTGGGGATACTTAAAGTCTCGTGTGTACCGGGGTTCCAAAACCACTTTGGTGGAACTGAAAAATGCCATTCGACAGACAGTCGCGGCCATCGATGGCGACATGCTACACTCCGCTGTAATGGGTGTAGTGACGCGCCTCACTTGCCTATTACCTTGTGCTGGTGGTAATGTTGAACATCTATTACTTTAAAATAAATGCACAGTCTCACGTTATTGTGATATGCTTGATTTTCTATTTGTGTTTGCCTGATTTGCATAAAACGTCTCAGTATGCCGTGTGAGCGGCCTCTTTCAGCTACTTTTGGAAACTTTTTTTTTACATGGAAAAAAATCCAAAATCCCTCTGATCACATTGGCGCAAACAGAAAAATTTTCTGAGCATTATTTCTTTTATTATGAATTTTTGAAGTTTGCACGAATTTATGACGCAGCCGGTATATAAAACAGTTCCGTAACTGACTGACTGACTCACTGATTCACTGACATACAACGCACAGACCAAACCGTTAGACCTAAAGGGCTGAAATTTTGCATGGCGATTCTTCTTAGGGTGTAGGGGTGCACTAAGAAAGATTTTTGAAAAAATCTTCTTAGATTTTTTTAAATTAAATTTTTAAGCTGTTTTTGTAACTTTTTTTAAGTTTACATTTAAAATAATAATTTGAGGGTTATAAAGTTTATATCACGAGAAAGATCATAAAAATTCCTTTAAAGTGAAATTTTTTTTGAACCTTTATCTCGATTTTCTGATTTTTGGTGAATTTTTAAAGATTAATTTTTAGAATTTAATTTATTAAATGCCGATCACGTGATTTCTTTTTCTGGTACTTTAAATAAATTTATCGTCACGTGCATAACAACTAAATAGACAAACAAAATTTTCTTTCTAATGCAGCAGACGATTGGATATTATCCAAAAAGAAATAAATATCCCTTACGATTTTTTTAAACATACTAATGGCCCGTCCCGACTTTATCCGGGTTGAACAATTATCTATCTTAAGTAGATATTAGGTAGGTGTAATTTGCTTTAAAACTTTATGGTATACCACATTTTTCGTTTTTCTGAGGTTTTAAAACAAATTGATTCTCCGCATTTCCTGACCTAGAGAGACCAACATGTAATTGTCCATGAGTAAACCGATCTTCCCGTAAGTCAAGTCCAATATATTTGTATGTTTGACCTTGGGATTTGTTGATGGTGATAGCAAAAGAAAGTTTTATTGGAAACTGTAACGTCAGGCACTGAATTGTGTCCGGGGCCACTCACATGCCGATTTTGATACGATTCGGCCCCATAGCTAATCCGTTACAGAGTCCACACATAAAAAAACACGAAAAAAGCACCCAAAAAGGCACAAAAAAGTTAATAACTTTTTTAAAATAAAAAAATCCGGCTACGTCAGGCACTGAATCGTGTCCGGGGACACCCGCGTGCCGATTTTGGTACGATTCGGCCCCATAGTCTCGCTGTCAGCGAGGACAGCCGCGGAAACTGTCGAAATGAGAAACTTTTATGGGCAAAATCATTAAAACATTAATTTTAAAAAATCTGGGGCCCGATTTTCAAAAAGTAATATACCTATGTTTTAATCTAAACTATTAACTATATCTATACAAAATTTCAGCTGAATTGAAGCAATACGTTTTCACTTATAAAGGAACAAACATGGACCTATTCGGAATAATCAAAATATTTCACAGTTTCAATGAAACTCACTGATATTTGAATAAAGTTCATATAAATAATCCAACAGATATAGATAAAATATTATACTAAAATAGACAAAAAACAAACAGAAATCAAGCACTCTGGGCATCCACGCACCAACGGCAAGATTCTGTATAAGTGCCGGAACTGAACCATAAAACAACAGTGGTAACCGACAGGTCTCGTCATCAGGGAGCCTAACCATGTCAATTACCTCAAGGGGAACTTTCTGAATAGGATGCAGGTAAGCCCAAAAGACATCCCAAGGCCCCGAGTCCCCCAAAGAAGCAATTAGTCAAGAAGAAAACGAAAAGACAAACACAACTTACAGTATGGGCTCAACGCACCTTACAAGCAAGCACACAAAAATCCTAATGCAAAGTAATCGGTGCCTACACACCCCAATTCCGTAAGTGACGGTTATGGCGAAACATCAGCCAGTTCTATCCTAAAGGTTACGTCATTGTAACATTACTATAACTCCACCCCCCATTACAACTTAACCAAATGAAAACACAAATACTATTCTAAACATCTTTAAAAATACCTGAGTCTAAATGCCATTTTTTTTAAACTTTTAAATTACCGAAATTTTTAGGGAAATCGTTTTTTCTTAAGTTTTCTTCGAAAATACTACATGCCTCCAAAAGATAGTACTTTAATCTTAAGATGTGACTGGATTGATTTATATAAATTTAATATTTTTGAAAACTACCTCTTTAATGGCTTATGTTTCATTACACAGATAAAGGGTATAACTATGGGAAATAGCTATTCTAGTGCATTCGCCAACCTATTCTTACATTTTTACGAAACTAAATTTCTTAATTCAAATAATATTACCGGATTTTGATATATTGATGACCTCATAATTTTTAACTGTAACGATTTGGAGTTTCTTAATCAAATCTACCCAAAGGAACTTACTTTAAACCGGACTAACGATAATAATCTTTGTGCGACTTATCAGGATTTAAAAATTAAAATTCAAAATAGGGAAATAAAAATAGGGATTTATGATAAAAGGTTAGATTTTAACTTCGAGGTTATTACGTTTACCAATTTCCATAGCAACTTGAACTATAAAATTTATTATAATATTTTTTACTCACAACTTTATAGAATAAAAAACATATTTAACAACGCTGGGGATTTTTTGGAGGCATGTAGCATTTTCGAAGAAAACTTAAGAAAAAACGATTTCCCTAAAAATTTCGGCAATTTAAAAGTTTTAAAAAAATGGCAGGTATTTTTAAAGATGTTTAGAATAGTATTTGTGTTTTCATTTGGTTAAGTTGTAATTGGGGGGTGGAGCTATAGTAATGTTACAATGACGTAACCTTTAGGATAGAACTGGCTGCTGTTTCGCCATAACCGTCACTTACGGAATTGGGGTGTGTAGGCACCGATTACTTTGCATTAGGATTTTTGTGTGCGTGCTTGTAAGGTGCGTTGAGCCCATACTATAAGTTGTGTTTGTCTTTTGTAGATCATTTTGAATATAACTGTCATATGTATCATGTGTGAGAAGGAAATTAAAATATTAGCATTAAGATTTTTATGGAGAGTTGTAGGCATTTTAGCTAAATTTCAATAAAAATTACTTGAAATTGACCAATTTATGAAAAAGTATGCTATTTACAGGTAAGTTTTAGTTCCTTTTTTTAATTTTTAAGTCCTATTTTACCATAAAACCCCCAAAATACCTTTAAACAATTATTGTTAATTAGTAGTTGTTTGGTGTTATTTAAAGTTAATTTTCTTATATTACTCCTTTTTTTTCTTTTCATTAATCCTTTTTTTCTTGGTTAATTTTCAGTATACGGATTACGATTGAAACTCTTTACCGTTGAAACCCCTATGTGACTTGCTAACTTGCGATTATTTACTTTCTGAAATTTGGTAATTAGGTATTTTACATATTGTGTTTGTGCAACTCTTTGCAATATTTCTGCGATATAATTGTAATTTTTTTTATTTTGGGCTGTTTTTATAAGGAAAGGAATGACGAATCGGGGAATATTTTCATATCGGAACATAAAATTGCATGTATTATTTTTGCATTTTCAAATTTTCTCTTAGATTGTAGGTCATTTTGTTAGATAACTGTCATATCTATCATGTGTGAGAAGGAAATTAAAATAGTAGCATTAAGATTTTTATGCACAGTTATTGGCATTTTAGCTAAATTCTAATAAAAATGATTTCAAATTGACCAATTTATAAAAAAAGTATGCTATTTACAGGTCAGTTTTTGTTACTTTTTAAAATTTTTAAGTGCTATTTTACCATAAAAGACAAAAAAAACCTTTAAAATTTTTTTTTTTTAAACTCACTCCGAACATAGAATATTAATCTGAAATTTAGCTAAGACGCTCATCACTGTGCCCAAAAATCCTAATGCTAATATTTTAATTTCCTTCTCACACATGATACATATGACAGTTATCTTTGCCTGTGGCTTGACCACTTATTATAGTCGCTTCTATAAAGTTCTTCATCAATCTCTTTATACATATTCTTGTCCCATTACACAGTGAAGGTATATCCAAATTCCTCAGAAGCATAATAGGTGCACCAATCTTTAATTCCAATATATGAGGCGGTATTCCAGATGGCCACAGAGTTCAAAAATGTGTGTTTCTCAGAATTATGTTTTTTATCACATATATCATATAATTTGATAAAAATTTTCAGGAAATGTTTTAGATGCTATTGTTAATGAAATGAGGCTCAATAATTGGTGTATAATAGATAGTTTTTTATTTGTGGCTGTTATTATAAGGAAATGAATGACGAATCTGGGAAAATTTTCTTTTTGGAACATAAAATTGCGTGTATTATTTTTGCATTTTTAAAAATGCATTTTTGCATTTTTAAAGAACTTTATAGAAGCGACTATAATAAGTGGAGAAGCCGCAGGCAAAGATAACTGTCATATGTATCATGTGTGAGAAGGAAATTAAAATAGTAGTATCATGTGTGAGAAGGAAATTAAAATAGTAGCTTTAAGATTTATATGCAATAAAGGAGTAATATAAGAAAATTAACTTTAAATAACACCAAACAACTACTAATTACCTAGTAAACAACCGTTTATTTACCTGCGCATGCGCAGTTCTTATGAATGATGGATTCCAACGCCTTGAGGTGAAATATTATTCAAAAACTGTATTTATATATAAGCATTTTAAAGCTTCATAACTTATATTAGAATTATCTCCAGGCTTCAAAACATCAGTACACGAACTTTTAACCAGATTTGTCAAGAAATGTAGAAACGAAAAAAATACCAAATGTAATCATTTCACACAAAAATCAGTAAATCCACCAAAAATCAGTATATATCTATTTATTTAGTTTCAATAAAGTATTTTTTATTATTAAACAATTTGAATATTTAGTTTTTCAAATAAAAAGACACGGTGACACATTTCATTTCAGTGATTCATTTTATAGTGAGAATCACGCTGTGAAAGATTCACCTTTTGTTTACATCGTCAAAGAGCGATGACGCTTCATTAGAATCCAAATATCTCTAAAACTATTGAATTAACAGAATAAGTGTACGCAGAAAAAATTATCAGTTTTCGAAGCTCTTTCCAAATATGTAACATTTATGTACTTTCATGAGAAAACAAATACACCAAAATGGCCGCGAAATAGCAACAGTCATGTTTTCTCAGGATGAGTAAACCCGGTCCCGTGATGCGACAAAGGTTTTCTGCTTTATTTATATAGATTTATAATAAATACGACGATCAATGTACACAATTGATGTAAAAAAATATATTTATAAAAAAATCGTAAGGAATTTTTTTATAGACAAAATAATGTCCAATCATCTGCCGCATTAGCAAGAAAAAAATACTTTTTTGTCTATTTAGTTGTTATGCACGTGACGATAAATTTATTTAAAGTACCAGAAAAAGAAATCACGTGATCAGCATTTAATAAATTAAATTCATAAAATTAATTTTTAAAAATTCACCAAACATCAGAAAATAGAGGTAAAGATTCGAAAAAGATCTCATTTTAAAGGAATTTTTAGGATCTTTCTCGTGATATAAATTTTATAACCCTCAAATTATTATTTTAAATGCAAATTTAATTTTAAAAAATCTAAGAAGAATTTTTCAAAAATCTTTCTTAGTGCACCCCTACATTATAAGAAGAATCGCCATGCAAAATTTCAGTTCTTTAGGTCCAGCGGTTTGGTCGGTGCGTTGTATGTCAGTAAGTCAGTGAGTCAGTCAGTTGCGGAACTGTTTTATATATATAGATAATATTGTCGCAGGGTAACTAATTAATGATGAAGTTATAATTAGGAGGTTTTACAGATTTAAAGTAATGAATTATATGAAATTCATTTGATGATTAGTGTGAAAATTTTGTAATAAAAATTTCTATTATTTAATAATAAGATAATAAAATTATCGCATTAACTCTATGACATTCAGTCTTACAATTATAAAAAGGGGTATTTCATGAGACGAATATTTACCTCTTGGACATGGATCATCCCCGCAAGGGACACATTCTCCATCAACAGCTTTTTTCATATCAGGACAGAGCTCTAAGCATGCACCACTATCTCTCATTAAATATTCTAAAAATAAAACACAATTTAAAATGAAAATTAGTCAGTGCTGTTTCTGATATAATCATAAACAAAATTATTATATTACACACAAACGTGTAATACAGTGGACGCTCGTTAATTCGAACACAAAGGTTCTCGGAAAAAAGTTCGAATTATCCGATGTTAAGAGAAAATATATAACTTTAAAAGTGTATCACTGAAGAAGAAAACTCTCCTAGTATGTATAACCCCAGAAAATATATTATACTATGTTATCTAAAATTAACATATTAAAAAGCAATACAGACATGCCTTAATCAGAAAATGAAGCAGAAGATATGCAGTAGAAAGTAAACTTTAATTAAAAATACGAATTACTCTTTGGGGAAAAACTGTAAAGTGGGTGTTTGGTTTTGTTTATATTGCCTACATTATTCAGCCAACTTCTCGATTTGAAGAAAACATTTCAATTCATTTTCAGAGGAAGGTTCCATCTGAATAAATGCTTTCAGAGTTTTAATGAGTCCATTATGGCTTTGTCCATTATGGCCGTATTAAAAATATCTTTCGGCAGGTGTAGAGAAAAGCCCTGGCAGTTTCCTACCGAAATTAGTGCATACGTCTTCGTTTACATCAGACCTTTGACCACATACAGTTTGATAAGAAATATTGTGCCTTGACTTAAATCGAGAAAGCCATCCATCACTGCATTTAAAATCTTCAATACCCATTCGACTTGCCAATTCATCAGTCTTCGTCAGCACTAGGGGTCCATTTATCGGAAAATTTCGAGATCTAACATCCTGGAACCATAGCAGTAGAGCTTTTTCTAGATCTTCTTGGGATGCATATCTCGTGCGTTTCCTTCCTCTAGCAATTTTTACACTTTCCTGAATTTTTACACTTTCACATCACACACTGAGGAAGAAAAACTAGATCACATTAACTTGTCTGCACTGCAGGCATAACTGACGCAGGTCCCTAGAATCTGTAGAAAAGGCTGGTTTTTCTGAAATTCTAAGAAAATCGATACAAATAACGGAAAAAACACTTAAGGATCGATATATACAGGCACGTAAAGGGAACGTAACTGGAACGAGCCGAGCCCGAGCGCCGGATGCATGTGTTTATACAGAGACGGGAGTAGAAAGTGGCGGGAACGTGTTTCATTAGTTGTGAAAGATTTGTAACGTCATGGCGCGGTTTCATTTTTCAGTTAAAGATTTAGCCATTATCACACTTTTGTTAGAGGAGGAGGAAGAGGAGAGCCAGGGCCGTGCTTAGGGGTGGGCGAACTGGGCAACCGCCCAGGGCCACCATTTTTATTTCTCATAGCAACACTTTTCTAAATGTTACTGGTTTTTAAAGAAATCCCTCATTTTTCGCGGTTTCTACAATTCAACTTATAAAAATATATATGTTTCGATTTTTCCTAAAGAATCGCAAAAAGAATCTTAATTGACAAACTACCCTTTTGGTTCGAAAAATTTCTCGGTTAAAAAAACATGATTTATCTTCAATTCAGTTATAGTAAACCCTTGATTATCAATCCTTTTTTTCAATATCGGATCATTCCCGTTACGTTCCCTTCACGTGCCTGTATAAAAGTCGATTAAGGGTTGATTTATACAGGCACGTAAAGTGAACAAGCCGAGCCCGAGCGCCAGATGCATGTGTTTATACAGAGACGGGAGTAGAAAGTGGCGGGAACGTGTTTCATTAGTTGTGAAAGATTTGTAACGTCATGGCGCGGTTTCATTTCTCAGTTAAAGATTTAGCCATTATCACACTTTTGTTAGAGGTGGAGGAAGAGGAGAGCCAGGGCCGTGCTTAGGGGTGGACAAACTGGACAATCCACCTTTCAGGTCGATTAAAGGTCAATTTATACAGGCACGAGAAGGGAACGTAACGGGAACGATCCGAGCGCGCGACAAGTCGTCGTAATCATTTCCTCCCTGTTTTCAATGGAACTGTTTATACTGCGCCGTGACACGTCCGATTCTCGGCAGATTCCCGACCGAGAATCGGCGCCAACGATTCGAAGCAGGAAGTCGTTCACTGATCGGCCGTCTCTCGTTCATGGCAGAAAGTAAAAAGTGGCTATTCAAGATATAATTTACATACTGTTATTTATGTTTGATATTTAATATGGATGATGAAAACTCATTGAGCTGGTGAGAGGTTTTGTACGATTTGGCCCATCAAAATACATGAATCCAAAGTTCAATATGACAATTCGGAAGGCAATATGAGAAAATTATACTTGAAATTACAATTGGTTCACTAAAATATAAAATTTATCAATCTGTATGAATAATGAAACAACGGAAAAATTATTTACACGATTTAGAAAGTGTAAATTGTTAAAAACAAATACTTACATAAATGGATTTGTTGGTTATAAAGCAATTTTTCTTGCTTTCTGAGCAGCAAAATTGTATATTAAAAGTGAAAAGTCCAAAGATGATGAGAGATCATTTTCATTAGAAATAAGTACCAAGGAGGACAGGCGTACAATCCGTATTCAAAGCATTCTGATTGTACCTGCTTTGTAATATTTTGAATTCTTGTGGGAAAAGTGGGAAATAAAATCCATTATAATGATAGAGAGAACAAGTAAAACCCATTTTTTGTTTACCTCACTCCTTCAGCCTTCAAACCCCTTTCTTCCTAACAGGTTTGGAACCAGGGCCGCCCAGAGGGGGGGGGGGACTGGGGCACTTTGCCCCAAGCCCCCAACTGCCGGAGGGGCCCCAAAATTTTTTTTTTAAATTATTTATTAGATTTCCTCCGAAAGAAAATTCTCAAACTTGTACTGTACTTCAAAATTCAAAATAATCTCCTGAAGAAAGGGCCCCCACCCACAAAAAAAAAATAAAAAAAATTATTCGATTAATCAGATTTCTTGGGGCCCCCAACAGAAGTTTGCCCCAGGCCCCGTAAAGTCTCTGGGCATCCCTGTTTGGAGTGCATTTACTTATTTGTCTTACACTCCCTGGAGAAATGTCTTGTCTATTGTTTGCTTTGAATAGAGCAAACATTTGACCAAATGGCATTAGTATTCGTTCACAAGGATATATTCACGTTTTTTTCAGTTTGCAACTATTCCGTGAATACGAACAAAGTCCGACAAAACGGTTTATAATTCTTCAAATGAGTGTATGTAGTGACTGACAGATAGTAGAAACTGATATTGAAAAAAAGGATTGATAATCAAGGGTTATATAACTAAATTGAATAACTGAATTGAAGATAAATCATGTTTTTTTAACCGAGAAATTTTTCGAACCAAAAGGGTAGTTTGTCAATTAATATTCTTTCTGCGATTCTTTAGATAAAATCGAAACATATATATTTTTATAAGTTGAATTATAGAAACCGCGAAAAATGAGGGATTTCTTTAAAAACCCGTAACATTTAGAAAGGTGTTGCTATGAGAAATAAAAATGGTGGCCCTGGGCGGTTACCCAGTTTGTCCACCCCTAAGCACGACCCTGGCTCTCCTCTTTCTCCTCCTCTAACAAAAGTGTGATAATGGCTAAATCTTTAACTGAAAATGAAACCGCGCCATGACGTTACAAATCTTTCACAACTAATGAAACACGTTCCCGCCACTTTCTACTCCCGTCTCTGTATAAACACATGCATCCGACGCTCGGGCTCGGCTCGTTCCCGTTACGTCCCCTTTACGTGCCTGTATAAATCAACCCTTATACAGGCACGTGAAGGGAATGTACCGGGAACGATCCGAGCCAGCGACGAGTCGTCGTAATCATTTCCTCCCTGTTTTTCAATGGAACTGTTTATACTGCGCCGTGACACGACCGATTCTCGGCCGAATCCCGGCCGAGAATCGGCGCCAACGATTTGGAGCAGGAAATCGTTCACTGCTTGGCCGTCTCTCGTTCATGGCAGAAGGTAAAAAGTGGCTATTAAAGATATACACTCATGGACAAAAAAATTAGCGCACCAAGAAGGAGTCGTCAAAATGAAGCGAAATTTTACATACGTAATGACTATTTTGATATAAGTAAATGATAAGAAAATCAAAGAAAAAGGATTATTTATTTCAGAGAAAAAGGCAAAAGAACAGAGGAGTTAATATTCCGTTGGACCCCCCTCTAGCGCGAATGCACGATGCGATACGATCGGGCATTGAGTCATACAAGTTCTGTATGATGTCTTGAGACATTTCGTTCCATATTTGCTGTAACCGTGCCTCTAGTTCGTTCAAACTCGTGGGATGCCCAACTCGTCGTCCCAAATGATCCCAGATATGCTCGATTGGAGACAAATCTGGGGATCGGGCAGGCCAAGGAAGGGTAGTAACAGTGCGGAGATAATCTTGTGACACCCTTGCCGTATGAGGCCGAGCATTGTCTTGTTGAAAAATGGCTCCTGGGAGCCGTTGCATGAGTGGCAACACATGTGGTTGCAGGATTTCATGAACATACCGCTGGGCTGTCATGGTGCCACGGAACAATACTAGGAGTGACCGTGTATTGTAGGCAATGGCACCCCATACCATCACACCAGCTGTGGGAGCGATGTGTCGCTGCACAGCAAAGGCAGGATTGAAGCGTTCACCACGGGCTCTCCACACACGAACACGATTGTCATCACTGCCGAGATTGAATCTGGATTCGTCGCTAAAGACGACCTGGTTCCATTCCGCTGCAGTCCAGTTTCCTCGTGCGCGGCAAAACTCCAAACGGAGGCGTCGATGGGTGGGCGTCAAGGGCAGCACACGTAATGGGCGCCGCGATACCAACTGTCCTTCCGCCAGGCGCCTTCGTATGGTTCGAGAAGACACAGAGGCCCCTAGTGAAGGTGCTACATGTGCCTGGAGGGCGGCCGATGAAGCAGTTGGCTGTACGCTTGCATTTCTTACGATGTGGCGGTCTTCTCGACGACTGGTCTGTCGAGGGCGTCCTGAGCCTGGTCTTCGTGTACATGACATCTCTCGGGTCCACTGGTACCAACACCTCCTCACAACACAATCAGTGCGGCCTAATTGACGAGCTACTCGCCTAGCTGACCACCCAGCTTCCATCATCTCGACGATTCTCCCCCTCTGAAACTGCAACAACTGCTTATATTGTCTTCGAACACGGCATAATGGCATGTCTATCTCAGCTCTTCCTTTGTAAATCATTCAGCACACTCAAACAAGCTTTGGTTACCTGTTTTATACTCCACAGAGTACGATGTTCTACGCTCTCTACCGGCTATACGTAATGCGCAATCACGCTGCATTTCTAATCATTCGCATACCTTCCCGACATGTATCTTCATTGCAAGTTTCGTTACGATCCCGCAATTATTTCTTGGTGCGCTAATTTTTTTGTCCATGAGTGTAATTTACATACTGTTATTTATGTTTGATATTTGATATGGATGATGAAAAACTCATTGAGCTAATGAGAGGTTTTGTACGATTTGGTCCATCAAAATACATGGATCCAAAGTTCAAAATGACAATTCGGAAAGCAATAGGAGAAAATTATACTTAAAATTACAATTGGTGCACTAAAATATAAATTTTATCAATTGGTATGAATAATGAAACAACGGAAAAATTATTTACACCATTTAGAAAGTGTAAATTGTTAAAAACAAATACTTAAAGGTATGGATTTGTTGGTTATAAAGCATTTTTTCTTGCTTTCTGAGCAGCAAAATTGTATATTAAAAGTGAAAAGTCCAAAGTTGATGAGAGATCATTTCCATTGGAAATAAGTGCCAAGGAAGAGAGGCATACAATGCATATTCAAAGCACTCTCATTGTACCTGCTTAGTAATATTTTCAATTCTTGTGGGAAAAGTGGGAAATAAAATCCATTATAATAATAAATAGGACAAGTAAAAGCCATTTTTGTTTACCTCACTCCTTCAGCCTTCACACCCCTTTATTCCCAAGAGGTTTAGAGCGCATTTACTTATTTGTCTTACACTGCGTACAGAAATGTCTTGTATATTGTTTGCTTTGAATAGACCAAACATTTGACCAAATGGTATTAGTATTCGTTCACAAGGATATGTTCACGTTTTTCTCAGTTTGCAACTATTCCGTGAAAACGAACAAAGTCCGACAAGACGGTTTATAATTCTTCAAATGACTATATGTAGTGACTACCAGATAGTAGAAACTGATATTGAAAAAATGGATTGATAATCAAGGGTTTACTATAACTGAATTGAAGATAAATCATGTTTTTTTAACCGAGAAATTTTTCGAACCAAAAGGGTAGTTTGTCAATTAAGATTCTTTCTGCGATTCTTTAGAAGAAATCGAAACATATATATTTTTATAAGTTGAATTATAGAAACCGCGGAAAATGAGGGATTTCTTTAAAAACCCGTAACATTTAGAAAAGTGTTGCTATGAGAAATAAAAATGGCGGCCCTCGGCTGTTGTCCAGTTAGCCCACTCCTAAGCACGATCCTGGCTCTCCTCTTTCTCCTCCTCTAACAAAAGTGTGATAATGGCTAAATCTTTAACTGAAAAATGAAACCGCGCCATAACGTTACAAATCTTTCACAACTAATGAAACACGTTCCAGCCACTTTCGAGTCCCGTCTCTGTATAAACACATGCAACCGGCGCTCGGGCACGGCTCGTTCCCGTTACGTTCCCTTTACGTGCCTGTATAAATCAACCCTCCGTTAAGCACTGATGAGGACAATAGCCACTAACGTTTAGCGGAAATGCAATAGTCTAGGAATGCGGGCATGTGCCTCTTTACATAGAAAAAAAATATAGGTGATTTTGACACACAAAATAATAAATACAGCGTGTATTTTCTCCGTTAATTGAGGAAAAGAAATTTTTTTTGTCAAATTTTTAGTTCGAATTAACTGAAGTGATAAAATTTTAGTTCGAATTAATGAGATATTTTTAACATTAATTCCAATACAAGTTTTTAGGGTGTTTGGATTAGTTCGAATTAACCGAAAGTTCGAATTAACCAAAAGTTCGAATTAACCGAAAGTTCGAATTAACCGAGTTCGAATTAACGAGCGTCTACTGTATTACGATATTATAAAATGAAAAGTATCTAGCTTTTATTTGTAATTTTTTATATTATATTATAAAACAGTGGACGCTCGTTAATTCGAACTCAAAGGTTCTCAGAAAAAAGTTCGAATTATACGAAGTTCGAATTATCCGATGTTAAGAGAAAATATATAACTTTAAATGTGTATCACTGAAGAAGAAAATCTCCTAGTATGTATATTATACTATGAATATATTATACTATGTACTATACCAGAAAATATATTATACTATACCAGAAAATATATTATACTATGTTATCTAAAGTTAAACATATTAAAAAGCAATACAGACTTACCTTAATCATAAAATGAAGCAGAAGATATGCAGTATAAAGTAAACTTTTATTAAAAATATGAATTACACTTTGGAGAAAAACTGTAAAATGGATGTTTGGTTCTGTTTATGATGCCTACATTGTTCAGCCAGCCTCTCGATTTGAATTAAACATTTCAATTCATTTTCAGAGGAAGGTTCCATCTGAATAAACGATTTCAGAGTTTTAATAGAGTCCATTATGGCTTTGTCCATTATGGCCGCATTAAAAATATCTTTCGGCAGGTAAGTAGAGAAAAGCCCTGGCAGTTTCCTACCGAAATTATTGCAAACGTCTTTGTTTACATCAGAGCTTTGGCCACAAACAGTTTGATAAGAAATATTGTGCCTTGACTTAAATCGAGAAAGCCATCCATCACTGCATTTAATATCTTCAATACCCATTCGACTTGCCAATTCATCAGCCTTCGTCAGCACTAGGGGTCCATTTATCGGAAAATTTCGAGATCTAACATCCTAGAACCATAGCAGTAGAGCTTTTTCTAGAACTTCTTGGGAAACATTTCCCATGCGTTTCCTTCCTCTAGCAAATTTTGATTTTTCCCATGAATCTAAAATTGACTCCTTGTTTTTCAAATTTGTTGACAAGGCATTTTTTAAAATTCCATAGTCAGCTGCTAACTTTGTTTTACATTCGCCATTCTCTACTTTCTTTAAAATTTCTACCTTTGTCTCCAAATTTAGGGTTTTGTACTTTCCACGTGTAGACATCCTGAATTTTTACACGTTCACACCACACAATGAGGAAGAAAAAACTAGACCACATTAACTTGTCTGCACTGCAGTTATAACTGACGCAGCTCTCTAGAATCTGTAGTAAAGACTAGTTTTTCTGAAATTCTAAGAAAATCGATCCAAATAAAGGAAAATTGCTTTGTCCGTTTAGCACTAAGAAGGACAATAGCTACTAACGTTTAGCGGGCATGCAATAGTCTAGGAATGCAGGCATGTGCCTCTTTACACAGAAAAGAAATTTTGACAAACAAAATAATAAATACAGTGTGTATTTTCTCCATTAAACGAGGAAAAATAATTTTTTTTGTCAAATTTTTAGTTCGAATTAACCGAAGTGATAAAAATTTAGTTCGAATTAATGAGATATTTTTAACATTAACTCCAATACAAGTGTTTTGGGGCCTGCGGATTAGTTCGAATTAACCGAAAGTTCGAATTAACCGAGTTCGAATTAACGAGCATCCACTGTATACACACATTAAAGATAATACAAAATTATTTTATTTCAGTACTATAAAATATGTGCAATTTTACAATAACATACACAATTAAATTATTACATTCTGATAAACAAAGCATTTATTCAATTGTTACAGAGGCTGTTCTCACATTTTTTAGACAATGTATATTGTATTCACAAAACTAAATTACATAAAATTCTTGTGTTTTAAGTGTTCTATTTGACATCCCTTATTCTGAACTATCTTCCGACACCGCAATTTCTAGGATAATAATGCCTTTTGAAGTGTCAGAAGAAGTATTCTATCCCATTCTTCATGAACAGCTTTCCAGAGTCCTGTAAGGGTTTTGGGACGATGTTTGGATAATGCAGATTTTAAAAGTCCGAAAGCACAAACCACTGTAAATTTCCATTTCTTTTAGGAAATTTACAGTGGATTTTGATGTGTGACTGCTAGCTTTGTCCTGATGGAGTTTCACAGATTGATGGCACTGTGGGTAAAGCGATGGTATTTCATTCAGAAAAATTGGCGATAAAATATGTTCCTGATAGTATTTGGAGTTAATCTTGAGATTTTTTTCCACTCGCTTTATTTTTAACTTGCCATTATAAGAAAAACCAGCAACAATCATGAATCCCTTAGAAAAACTTTCTTTCGATTCTTTGAACCATGTACTTAAATTTTTTTTCTCCCCTTTTATGATAATAAATGGCTCTTTTTGTTGCAATCATTTAAATACACCCATGATTCATCTATTGTGACAATTGTTTTCCATTTTTCTTTGGATAAGTGTTTCTCATATAGAATTCTGCAGCGTGTCCTGCGTTCAGCGATATGATTTGGAAGAAGACGATGCACATTGCGTTTTTTCGCTTTCTTAAGATTTAAATCAACGTTTATCATTTTGTTTACAGTGGACACCGAGCATTTTAATGATTTTGCAACTGTCCTTTGACTAGGGGGATTTTCTTTTAACATTAAACAACGTACCTTTGCAATAGTCGAAGATGTCCGTTTTTTCCTTGGATACTTGTTTGGAATTTTTGTCCTACTTTAGGCTCCAATTTGACGTTTTTTCCTTTCTTGTTAACGATATTACCTATCGACGCTTTAGATATCACAAAACCATGACTCTCACATCGTTTTTGGATAACGGAGTATGCATATTTCTCTTCGAAAAGAGCATAAATGTAGCCTTCGAACCACTGCTTTGTTAAAAACGCTATTTTGAATAAAAACAAAACTTTCAAGCCGCAGACGATAATTTTGACTTTTAAAAACATAGTACAATTGCAATTATTTCTTTTGCAGCAAACGATTTTTTATTACCGCTTACCAAAATCGTCTAAAAAATGTGCGAACAGCCTCTGTATAACAAAAAATTCGTTTAACAATAACATTGTTGTTATAACATTGTTTTGTTTTTATTATAATATTATTACGTAAAAATATAATTATAACAAAACATATGATATTATTGCAAACAATAATTTTATTATACAAAAGATAAATAAATAGCGTACATAATAAAAAAGGGATAGTTATTTAAAATAGTTTAACTCACCAGGACAGTCTTCGACACACATTGTTCCATACGCATATTTGCCCTCTGGATTTCGTTCCCAAGAAGATGTGGCAGGATTATACTTATGCATAGGGGGGCATCCTTCTTTACATACTCCATTATCATTGAAGTTCTTACATGCCTGAAATCGGGGTAAATGATTTTCCATTAATAAATTGACAATAATGGAAAATAATTGAACAAAACATTTAGATTTGTAATTCATGTTAGGTTTATAATTCTTACATGTCTGAACTCGAGGAATATGAATTTCCATTAATAAAGGGGGAGAAATGGAAAATCATTAAACAAAACATTTAGGTTTGTAATTCATGTTTGGATTATAATTCTTACATGCCTGATCTCGAGGAAAATGAATTCCCATTAATAAATTTTGAGAAATGGAAAATAATTAAACAAAATATTTAGGTTTGTAATTCATGTTAGGTTTATATTTCTTACATGCCTGAACTCGAGGAAAATGAATTTTCATTAATAAATTGGGAGAAATGGAAAATAATTAAACAAAACATTTAGGTTCGTAATTCATGTTAGGTTTATAATTCTTATATGCCTGAACTCGAGGAAAATGAATTTACTTTAATAAATTGGGAGAAATGGAAAATAATTAAACAAAATATTTAGGTGTGTAATTCATATTAGGTTTATATTTCTTGCCTGAACGCAAGAAAAATTGGATTTCCACTGATAAATATATATATATATATATATATATATATATATATATATATATATATATATATATATGTGTGTGTGTGTGTGTGTGTGTGTGTGTGTGTGTGTGTGTAAGTAATTATTTATATATATATATATATATATACGTATAAGCGTCCAGAGTTACTTTTTGGCCAACAAAATATTTAGTTATATAATTCATTTCTGTCAAAATATAACTCGACTTGATTGTTCTTCCTATGACAATGAAAGGTGTTATCGCAGTGCATTTGTGGATGTTGCAGGTCTTCAATTCCCTTATTAATCTAAAGAGGAAACTTTTGGTATTTTTTAAATCTGATTACCAAATGCATATTTATGAAATCTGAGTCTTTCATACGAAGGCAGTCGTTTGAATAAAGAGTGCTAAGTTCATGAAATTTTTTTTTCATAAGTTATGTTTTTGAGAGACTTGAAATTATTCATTTCTTCCCCAACAAATTCCAAATATTTTTTTAAAATATTGAATGGAAATAAAAATATTCTAGGATAAAACATTCATTTAATGATATTTTCTTGCGCAGAAAGAAAGAACTCAAAAAATACGTATTTGCTAATTTGAGATTAAAAAATTCAGAGAAGAAAATCATGGGGATTGAAGATTTGTGATGTTAACTGGCGAATTTCTATTCTGATCTGTATTGTCAGTACTGAGAAAATTTTTAAAAATTGGTTTATATCACAATATATTTTTAATAACTAAGTACTGTTCTATTAAAATATCTATAAAAATTAATTCTTTGAATTAGCTATATTTTTAAGAAGTGCAAATTTGGAAAATAGAAAGTATAGGAGTATTATGAAAGACTGAGGAAAAATGCTTAATGCAAAACTACTCACGTAGCAATTACTCTGTGTTGGTCCCGAACAACCACCTGCACAAAATAAATGGCAGCACTCTCGCGGATTTGGTCCAAAGCAGTGTCTTCGGCGACACCCACGAGAGCAATTTATTTTGGAAACTTTCTGGCAACTGAGAGGACCAGGTCCCCAGCAGCCATCAGTGCAACTTTCATGACAACGTGGACCTGAAAAGCAGTGGCCACAAAATTAGACATCTAACTAACAAGATTTATACGGATACGTCACATGAAGATTTGTATTATTTCAATAAAATGCCATATATGTAATTACGTAATTCATATGTATATATAAAACAGTGTCGTATCTGACTGACTGACTGACTGACAGATAACGCACAGACCAAACCGCTGGACCTAAAGCCTGAAATTTTGTATGGCGATTCTTCTTAGAGTGTAGGTGTGCACTAAGAAAATTTTTGAAAAATTCTTATTAGATTTTTTTTAATTAAATTTTTATGCTGTTTTTGTAACATTTTTTAAAGTTTGCATTTAAAATAATAATCTGAGGATTATGAAATTTATATCACTAGAAAGATCATAAAATTTCCTTTAAGATGAAATCTTCGAATCTTTATCTCCCTTTTCTGATTTTTGGTGAATTTTTAGAGATTAATTTTTACAATTTTATTCATTATATGCTGATCACGTGATTTCTTTTTCTGGTACTTTAAATTAATTTTGTGTCACGTGCATAACAACGAAATAAATTGAAAAACAATATATTAAAATACGGTAAAAGGTGAAATTTAACCACTAGACTAATTGAGATGGAGGTCTTTAAAGAATTTAATTCAAATTAGTATGTTTTATGGATATTAAACATACAAAGTATATGCATACATTGACCGTTGTATTTAAATTCAATATTTTCGTTTACATTATTTTGTCTATATATATATATATATATATATATATATATATATCATTAATTGCATACATTAACCGTTGTATTTATTATAATTTTTTTTCCATAAATTGCATACATTGACCGCTGTATTTAATTTGAATGTACTCCGTGGCGAAGCACGAGTATTCAGCTAGTTACATTATAAAATGACTTAAGGTATACGATCGGAGCACTTTTTTTGAAAATATACATTACTGTTTCAATACACATATTTTTAGTTCAAATGTGATATAAAATCACGAAAATAAATATAATTTTGGTAAATATTTCATAACATTTTAAAATAGAGGGAACTCTTTATATATATTAGCACATTTGAGTGTTTAAGCCAGGGAGGAGCCTACGCTCAATTCAGCTGAATAAATTTTCATTTTCTTCAAACTATACACTACTGTGACACTTACCGGTGTTCTGAAGAAAAAGTTTTACAATATTTCCAAGAAACACTGAAACATAAAAGTTAAAAAAAATATATAAAGTTTAAAAACACTTATTTTTAACGTAGGATTACGTTCCTCCATAACGATCCTTCGGAAAGGAAAATTTCAGATGCTAAAACCGTCCGTCCGTCCGTCCTCGCGAGTTATAATTTTGGTAGCTCGCCATACCCAGTCTATCGCTTGGACAAGTTAAACAGAAAAGTACCAAAATGCGTCAAAATTTTGATATATATGTATATATATATATATATATGTGTATATATATATATATATATATATATATATATATATATATATATATATATATATATATATATATATATATATATATATATATATACACACATGGACAAAAAAATTAGCGCACCAAGAAATAATTGCGGGATCGTCACGAAACTTGCAATGAAGGTACATGTCGGGGAGATACGCAAATGATTAGAAATGCAGCGTGATTGCGCATTACGTATAGCCGGTAGAGGGCGTTGAACATCGTACTCTGTGGAGTATAAAACAGGTAAACAAAGCTTGTTTGAGTGTGCTGAATCATTTACAAAGGAAGAGCTGAGATAGATATGTCATTACGCCGTGTTCGAAGACCATATAAGCAGTTGTCGCAGTTTGAGAGGGGGAGAATAGTCGGGATGATGGAAGCTGGGTGGTCAGCTAGGCGAGTAGCTCGTCAATTAGGCCGCTCTGATTGTGTTGTGAGGAGGTGTTGGGACTAGTAGACCGGAGAGATGTCATGTACACGAAGACCAGGCTCAGGACGCCCTCGACAGACCAGTCGTCGAGAAGACCGCCACATCGTAAGAAATGCACGCGTACAGCCAACTGCTTCATCGGCCGCCATCCAGGCACAGGTAGCACCTTCACTAGGGGCCTCTATGTCTTCTCGAACCACACGAAGGCGCCTGGCGGAAGGACAGTTGGTATCGCGGCGCCCATTACGTGTGCTGCCCTTGACGCCCACCCATCGACGCCTCCGTTTGGAGTTTTGCCGCGCACGAGGAAACTGGACTGCAGCGGAATGGAACCAGGTCGTATTTAGCGACGAATCCAGATTCAATCTCGGCAGTGATGACAATCGTTTTCGTGTGTGGAGAGCCCGTGGTGAACGCTTTAATCCTGCCTTTGCTGTACAGTGACACATCGCTCCTACAGCTGGTGTGATGGTATGGGGTACCATTGCCATACGGTCACCCCTAGTATTGTTCCGTGGCACCATGACAGCCCAGCGATATGTTCATGAAATCCTGCAACCACATGTGTTGCCACTCATGCAACGGCTCCCAGGAGCCATTTTTCAACAAGACAATGCTCGGCCTCATACGGCAAGGGTGTCACAAGACTGTCTCCGCACTGTTACTACCCTTCCTTGGCCTGCCCGATCCCCAGATTTGTCTCCAATCGAGCACATCTGGGATCATTTGGGACGACGAGTTGGGCATCCCACGAGTTTGAAGGAACTAGAGGCAAGGTTACAGCAAATATGGAACGAAATGTCTCAAGACATCATACAGAACTTGTATGACTCAATGCCCGATCGTATCGCATCGTACATTCGCGCTAGAGGGGGTCCAACGGAGTATTAACTCCTCCGTTCTTTTGCCATTTTCTCTGAAATAAATTATCCTTTTTATTTGATTTTCTTATCATTTACTTATATCAAAGTAGTCATTACGTATGTAAAATTTCGTTTCATTTTGACGACTCCTTGGTGCGCTAATTTTTTTGACCATGAGTATATATATATATATATATATATATATATATATATATATATATATATATATATATACGTACATATATATACTAGATACATATATTCATACAAAAGAGGTAAGCAACGATAACTAGTCCTACGTTGAAACCCGCGGTAATTTCGTTAGAAGAGACCAACTGCAGTTTTTTTTAAAATTATTATAAGTGCAGGTACCTGTAGAATAATTGAATAAACACATATAGCTCAGCTTTCAGGTCAAAACATAGTTAGTAATATGTAAAACACTATTGCAAAATGTCATTGAAATGTATCGAAAACTTTTTAAAGGATTAGCTTTCTTGTCGTGCCCTCCACGTCATCCACACGAATTCATCAAAGTGTCGGGATGGTCATAATGTTTTGGCTCTATGGTGTAGATATTTTGCTTCATTTCATGCGAAGGGCATGTGGAAGCCATAACATGAAATATACAGAAACTTATAATGTAAATAGATATAGACGAAGAATAAAATATAAACAGAAGTAAACAAAAGTAAGAAAAATACTTACATCTTTTTGGTGGAGGTAAGTCAATAAACACGCTTTGCATATCGGTATCTTTGAAAATAGATTGCCATTTTATTGTATTCAAGTAACATAATTTTTTGCATCTCGAAATTATGACATTACCAGATGATATTTCTGAAAAAAGGCATTATTCTATATCAACAGTCAAATTTTTAAAAAAACTCCCAAAATGCATGTCCATACAGATGTGCATTTATATGTATTAAAAATATCACAGTTAAAAAATCAAAGGAAATTAGTTAAAATGTAGAAGTGAACATCAACACAATTAGAACAGAAACATAGACGCTGAATTTATTCATGTAAATATTAGAGATACAAAGATTTTTTAAATATATTTTTAATTTTTTTCTGTAGATGAATGTTGTTTGGAACAATTTTAAACTATATTCTTAAGGCTCCTGTGTACTAAGCCTATTGGATTCGATCCCCTCAATGTTTACCTATGGAGAAAATGTGTCCAAGGATTCCCGACTTGGATTTAAAGACTTTTTTAAATTGTATTCAGTAACAGAGAAATAAATTTTACACCTGGGAGCATTTCTCGTTTAAAAAAGAAAACGCTAACAGTACTTTAAAATTTAAATTATTCGGGGAAAACACCTTGTCTAGTGTGTTTTAAACACTCATTAATTCCCTTGGTGGACGAAATTTGTTAAAGGAATCCTATTGCAAGGTGCAGAAAAGTTCAGGTTATATGAAAATACCATTTTTATTGGATGATCTGTATTGATGTAGCAGTAAATAATATAAATATTTTCTCCATGGGTCAACATTGAGGTGAGCGAATCCAATACGGTTAGTACACTGCAGCCTTAAAGCTGCTTTTATAACACTATGACATAAAGAAATTGTATTGAGTAACAGGGAACTATGTAATAGTTCAACTGATTTATGATTTATTTTTATATTTAAATTATGTATGAAATGTACATTCATCGTCTTAAATATAAGTTCAAGTTTTAGCTCTCATTATAAAGATGTTAACACAAAGGCTCATTAGAAATTAAAATATAGTCCAAGTATGACATCTTATTCACTTTTGAAAAATAAAAAGGATACATAATTACTATGAGATTGAAGATGTGGCAACCAAAAGTCCTACAAACCATGGCTGCTGCCCATACAGATTCGAGTACTTTCACTGGTATATCATTACTCTCAGAATTTTTTATTTTTATGCCATTACCCGTAATGTAAAGGCAGTTTAGTATAGCCAAAATACACTGAGTATGTATCTAGAATATTTTTTAAGCCTGGATACTTAATTATACATATAAATGTCATTATACAATTTTATTTAGTGCTATATATCAATGGTATGACATTACTTTGCATACAATATAATATTACTTTTTAAAAGATTACTTTCTAAAATTAAAAGAAATTCTTTTTTATAACTGTTTATGCAAGAATATCGAGTTTTAAGTTTAGTTGTAGCTTACTTCTCTAAATTATAGTAGAGAGATTTCACTTTTCTACCCCTGATAATACAAACTTGAGATGCGATGCAATTTTTAAATAAGTGTACATCCTTTAAATTAGGTTCATACCAAATGTATCCTAATATATTTAAATAACAGATGAAACACAAACGAAGAGAGGGAAGTGATGACAGTGAAAGAACATCTGCAAGTAAAAGTAGGCCAAAAAAAACCACTGAAAAAACCCATTTTATCTCTCTTTCTCTATGTGTCACGTCAGGAACGCTGCAATGATAGCGCCCCCCACCTCTCATGCGCATAACTCTTTTGTTATATGTCGGAAATATTTATTTAGAGCAACGAGTAAAAACGAATTGATTTCTTTTAAAGCACTTTAATGGACGAACGAACCACAACACCACACAGCAACTGACATTCTGAAGAGCGAACTAAAAAACTAAAAGTTACAGTTACATTATCTCTTCCCGGCACGCGCCAGAAGCGCCGTCTAGTGAGGAAGTAGGATGACGCAACATCCTCCACCCGCAAAAGTGTAACTTTAACATAACACATATGTTTTGAAATGCATACATAATCAAGAAGCACACATATCAAAAAGAAGAAAATGAAAGATGTTCAAAATGAAAATTTTAAGTTTTAGGTTGCACAACAACTCTTCCACTTCTGGTTGTTATTGGAGCGTTTCTCATAATTTCAGCAATTTTACCGGAAGTCTCTAATCGATACAACCGTTGAAATGGTCGTATCATTTCACCACTTTGCGTTTTGACCCTCGCTACACGGGAAACACCATCACGTCCCTTGAAAATTTCAACAATTTTAGCCAAAGGCCAATCAACGCGTTTTTTATTATATGAACCAATTAAAACTATATCGCCAACAACAAGCGGAGTTTGAACAAGATTGCCTGACTGTTTGAGAACGGAGATTTATTCCTTATAAAACCGCGCTTTGAGCTTATGCTTTATTGCATGAAGGTGTTTCGCCCTCTTACGAAGGTTTTGTAGGTCGTTTTGATCCAAATCTTCGACACACACTTCAATCTGATCTTGTAAAAATAATGATGGTGTGAGAGGCACTAGATCAGATGGTTCCTCGGAGAGGTAAGTAAGTGGTCTACTGTTCAGCAAAGCCTTACATTCACACACAACGGTGTGAAGTTCATCGTAATTAAGGCACGCCCCACCAACTACCCCACCAGGCGGCGGAGGGTGGGTTAAAGTGCCAGGTAATTCGTTTTAAATCAGAATGCGCAACAACAGCGCTCCAATCGACGTTCTGGAGCTCGTTGTTTGAGCCGATGAAGTTCGTTCCATTATCCGAGTAAACTGTTTTCACTCGGCCACGACGAGAGACAAAGCGCCTCAAAGCGAGCAGAAAACTTTGCGTTGACACATCCATAATAAGTTCGAATTGAACTGCGCAGTAAACCGCGCAAGTGAAAATTGCGATCCACACCTTTCGACGATCTCGAAGGACTAGTGGACCGGCTAGGTCCACACCAGTTGTTTTGAAAACCGCAGACATTCGGACGAGATCTTCCGGTAGGGGAGCGCACATTGTCGTAGAATACATGATTTTGATCTTTTGGCAAACAACACACTTGGGCACAATAGACCTCACGGTTTTCCTTGATCGTAAAATCCAGTACTTTTCACGTAGGATCATCACAAGCGTTTGCACACCCGCATGGCTGTGAATTCGATGTCCTTCCTCGTCGAGACGAAACACAAGTTCATGCTTATCAGGCAGTAAGATTGGTCGCCTAAAAAAGTCGTCATCATCGGAAAAGATCAGTTTTGTCTCAACACGTAGGAGGCCATCAGAATCGGTGTACACAACAAAGTTAGGAGGTATGAGGCGACGGTTCGTACCAAATGTGTCTCTTTGGATGTAAAGAAGAATTTCCAGCTCGGATTTTCTCAACTCCTCTGCGCTTAGGTTACCTTTTAGTAGAGCATCTTTTTGTTCACTTGCTAATGATTTAACATTGAAGATGAAATGTTTCACATGGGCTAAAATTCGAACGATTGAAGAAAACCTTGACAGCTGCCCGGTCCACTCGAAGAAATCAGGTTCGGCACTGCCCAACGAGAGACTTGTCACAACTGTTGGCCTTCTCTCCTTGTCAGCCAGCTCCACAGCATCTGAGAAATCTGATCTCTCGGTGTCCGGCTAGGAGTCGCGGCTTTCCAGTCATGAAGGGCCCTCCCACCAGCGAAAACTGAAGAGAGTTTGTGAGCTACACCCCCGTGAAGCGATGTCCACTGCGCTCATCTGAGATGGAACATAAAACCAATTTTCTTTCGGAGAGTTCGATCGAATTTCTTTTATGCGATTGTGTATAAAAGTTTTCCAAGGTCCATTATTTTGGATCCAACAATGGACGACTTTTGAGTCTATCCAGTAAAAGGTTTGCACGTTGGGAATGTTCAATGAAGTTTTTACGTACAGGACCAGACGAGTTCCAATTACAGCAGCCATTAGTTCCAATTTAGGAATGGTCATTTCAGTTTTGGTTTTGGTGATGGGATCCTTCCTAAGAGGAGCGACGCGTGATTTTGCCTGAACCAACCTAATTTGAACATCATCATTTTCACATTCGATTTGCAAAAACACACACGCAGCAAAAGCCCTCCCACTTGCATCGCTAAACATATGAATAGTGGTGGTCGTTTCATCGATCAACTCCCTAAAGTAACTCGAGATTTGAATTAAATTCAAAAACTCCAAACTTGCGAGCCAATTTTTGAATTTCTCTACAATTTCAGAGGGCAGTCCCTGATCCCAAGATAACTTACCATTTCTCCAAGCTTTTTGCATCAATAGTTTTGGAATGAGCTTCACGGGCGCGGTAAAACCAATTTGGTCACATTTTTTATGCGAGCAACAAAAGTTGTCGTTTTGAACACGTATCGCGAATTTCAGTCGAAACTCCTCCAAGATCGCAAGCGAAGAATTTGGATTCCATAAAAGGTCAAGAACAGAACAACTGGGTTTACTATGGTCTTGTCGTTCTGAAGAATTCACCCAACCCGTGAGTTCAAAACCTGCTTTTGACATGATGTGACAAGCTGTCGTTAGGCTAGATTCCTTAAACACGGCTCTATTAGGTAGATGCCTGCATTTTAGCTCAGAAATATCTTTCCCGTCATTTTTGTCAGGGACCTCTTCTAATTCCCAACTGTTCCCCCTGCTTAAAAATTTTGTTATAAGATTCAAACTTACCTGAAGAAACAAGTTTAGAGGCCATGGTGTGGAGACGTTTTTCTGATTGAAAACGTAAAACAAGCAACTCTGGGTGTCCTTCGGCGGCTTACGGTAGATTGACCTCGTATCGACCACCGCGATATTTAACAGTTTTTCAAAAGAAGACACAGTTTCTGCGTCGAGTTCGGTGTTTGTTTTATTCTCAACGGGGTCTCGAATTCCGCAAACATCGAGTGACCAAAGGTCGCATATCTGGCTAGAAGCGTGTAGCGAAATGATGGACATGGCATGATTAGAACTGGTTGTGTCGAATAAAGATTTGCCCATTACAACCCACCCCAAGTAAGTTTGGACAGCAGTTAAGCCATTGGATTGTTGGCTGATGGCACTATTTAAAATTTTCCCTAAGTAGTCAGCACCCAAAAGAACTGATATGTCTAAATTATCGCTTTCACTGTCGGACAAATAAATCCCATGTTCATTGAAGAACTCTGCCTCGGCTTTACTAATTTTAGGTATTTGACCACAAATGGTGTCCCTATCCAGCAACAAAACCTCACATGAAAAATTCCCTCGTATTTCCTGCAACTCACATTTTAAAACGGAATGTTTGACTTTTTCAGTTTCAATGCCACCAAATAAAGTATGTTTTAGGAATTCAGAATTATCAGTTTTTAAGTTTAAAAACTCTGCGAGGTCTCAAGAAACATAAGAACGTTGGCTCGCAGAGTTTTTAAGTTTAAAAACTCTGCGAGATCTCGAGAAACATACGAGCGTTGGCTCGCAGAATCTCATAAGCACCTTACGACCCTTGTTTTGGAAGGACCCGAAACCCTTATTTTAATTGTTTGTAAAAAAATCCATCGAACCAGACGAGCTATTGCTCGCACCACTGTTATTTTCTGTTTTGCCCACCAGGGAAGAATCATTTTCATTATCTTGTTTTAAACTATGACATAAAATCGGAAAATGTCTCCTGGAGCAATTTACACAACGCACACTCATATGACATTTATCGGCTCGACAATTAATTCTAAGACACGCGAAGCATCCTTTGATTTTTAGTACATGATCTTTTCTCTTTTGATATGTCATTTTTTGAGCCACAAAGCAATCGCTATTTCTATGCGAATTCTTTTTATACAAACAAAACTCACTAAAAGCGCGTTTTTCATTTTTATTATGATGACTCACTAAAGTCGCAGCTGTGCGACAGGTGCAAATTTATCACCATCCACTCTCCCATTTCCGTTCTTTTTTTTCCCCCTCGGAGCAGAAAATTTTCGCCACTCGTAAACGTTCAGCGCTTACAACCTCTGTTCGCAAAAACCGAGTCAAAAGTTCGAGGTCATTCGTTTTTGAATCAGTGGAACGAGAAATGGAATTTTTTTCTCTTTCCCAAGCAATTAAAATATTTTCAGGAATGGAAGCTTCAACAAGTGGGTAAAGCAAGCATGCGTATTTTTCTTTTGTTACACCTAAATTTTCTAAGCAACGCAATCGCGCATCTAATTGATCAACTAAATCAGTAAAAGACAAATTATGTGTAGGATT
The DNA here is from genome assembly GCA_907164885.2 of Dolomedes plantarius. Lineage (NCBI taxonomy): Eukaryota > Metazoa > Arthropoda > Arachnida > Araneae > Dolomedidae > Dolomedes > Dolomedes plantarius. The sequence goes on from OU015491.1 coordinate 223,386,124, forward strand.
TAAAGCTAATTTTAAAAGTTCGCGCACATATAATTCAATAAGCACTCTATCATCTGCGAAACGTGCATTTAAATTTGTGATGACAGTTTTATAATCACTTTTAGACACTTGATAGGTTTGAACAAAATCAAAAGCCATACCTGTGGTTGTTTGCATTAAATAAGCGAGTTTCACGTCGTCCTCGATTTTCGGTTCTCCATCAATTTTCTGGAACATTGACCAAAACGAAAACCAATTTTTAGGACTACCATCAAATTCTGTGAGCACCAAGTTTGGTAAATTCAAATTTAAAAATTCGGTCGAATTGGAAGCAACATTCACCAGTGGCATGGTGTTGTCGGAAGGCTTAAAAAAATCTAAATACTGTGTTTTGGCACACGTAAAATTGTCTCGATACGTTTCTGCTTTCCCGAATTCCTGTTCTAAAACTGAATCGAGCTTTGCCACCTCACCCTCCTCCTTCGTATTTTTGTTTTGCGACAAATGGGACTGGACAATCTCCTCGTCCTTAGAAAGCAACCGCAGCATTTTCTCCTCAAGCTTAGCAAATGCCTGAGTAGCAGAAGCAACATCCTGTGCATTTATACACGCATCTAATTCGGTAATTGTTTTCGTGACAGTAGACCAAAGAAATTTTCGTTTTAGAATTAAAATGTTCGCCATTTTAAATTGGGTTGAATTTTCCGTTGGGCGCCAGATGTTATATGTCGGAAATATTTCTTTAGGGCAACGAGTAAAAACGACTTGATTTCCTTTAAAACATTTTAATGGACGAACGCACCCCAACACCACACAGAAATTGACATTCTGAAAAGCGAAATAACAAAACTAAAAGTTACAGTTACATTATATGTTCCCGTCGCGCGCCAGAAGTGCGCCAGAAGTCTAGTGAGGTAGGAGGACGCAACACCGTTCGCCGTTTATCGGCACAGCGCATCCTAAGTTCAATTGAAAGGAGAAACTCAATTACGTAGGTCAAGCGGTAGCCTGACCCCTTACGAACGTCTTTTTTTAAATTCCTATCATGCTATTTGTGTGAGTGTTTATGTGTTCGTCAATAAACGTGATTTCTGTGTCTACGAATGAAGATTTTATGTGTCCAGTTGCATATGACAAAAGAACCACACCAGTTCACGACAGTTTGGTGTCAGGATTGAGGTGGTTCTTCTGTTATGTACAACTGGACACATAAAATCTGCATTCGTAGACACAAAAATCACGTTTATTGACGAACACATAAACACTCACACAAATAATATGATAGAAATAAAAAAGACGTTCGTAAGGGGTCAGGCTACCGCTTCTCGGCATGACCTACGTAATTGAGTTTCTCCTTTCAACTGAACTTAGTATGCACTGTGCCGATAAATGGCGAAAGGGTTATGCGCATGAGGGGTGGGGGGCGCTATCATAGCAGCCTTCCTGACAGTCACTATACAAAAGTTATATATATATATATATATATATATATATCTTATTAATAATATATATATATATATAAAAAATTTTAATCCTTTTAAATACTCCTAACATGCTTTATCCAAATTCGTTTATCTTATTGCAACAGAATACCGTCCCCTTAACCCTTGATTTGACCTCAGGATACTGGCATATACCTGTTCACCCAAAAGATACTGAAAAACTTGCGTTTGCCACCAGTTTTGGCCTGTTTTGGCCCCAGCTATATTTAATAGGACAATTAGACGAATTTTGGACAAACACAGAATTGATTTTGCGTGCCTTTACTTTGATAATATTATAGTTTACTCATCCTCAGAAACAGAACACATTAATCATTCAAAACGAATTTTTGAAGTTTTTCAGCAAGAATCTATTAAACTTAAGCAATCTAAATGTAAATTCATGCAACATAACATTAACTTTCTAGGATATGAAATTGAGAATGGCAGAATTACTCCAGATAATGTAAACATTGAAAGTATTGAAAAATTGAAACCCTCTTCCAACATTAAAGAATTACAAAGTTTTTTGGGTTCAGTAAATGTTTATCATAAGTTTATTCCAAAATATGCACAAATAAGACTACCATTAAATAGACTATTAAATATGGACATAAAGTGGGTTTGGGATCATAACTGTCAAGAATCATTTGAAAAGTTAAAAAATTTTCTTGTGTCAAAACCACTTTTACAATTGTATAATCCAAATTTAGAGTGTCATTTGTTTGTAGATGCTTCTCAATATGCTATTGGAGCTGTGCTGAAACAGTCGGATGCTTGTAATAACTTACACCCTGTCGCGTATTATTCTAGAATTTTAAGAGATTATGAAAAAAATTATCCCATCATGAGTTGGAGTGCTTGGCTATTGTAGACAGCTTTGACAAATTTTATCACTATTTACAAGGGACCAAATTCACTGTTCATACTGATCATGCTGCCCTAGTTTGGCTGAAGAATGTGAAAAACCCAATCGGTAGATTATTTAGATGGTCACTAAAGTTGAGCATGTTCGAGTATGAAGTAAAATATCAAAAGGGTTCAACCAATTATGAAGCTGACATGTTATCCAGGCACCCCGTGTCTCAGCATCTCCAACACCATGGGCACTTATTGGACTTAAATGAAATTAAGCATTATTAGAAGATGGATAATGTTTCACGTAGTAAATTTTCAGAGATCAATGATGTAATAGTGTATAAGAAGAATGGTATTAACAAAATTGTTGTTCCTATGTCATTAAGATTAAAAATTTTACAAAAGACTCATGAAGAATTTGGACACCCTGGAATTCAAAAAATGATTAACTTAATTTCTCCTCAGTATTATTGGCCATTTATAACTAATGATATTTCTAACTATGTTAAACATTGTCACACCTGTCAACTTAACAAGAAACCCAGACAGAAGCGTTATGGATTAATGCAGGAAGTTTCCCCTAATGAAAAACCTTTTGAGTGCCTATCATTAGATACTGTTGGTGGATTTAATTATTATAACTCTACAAAAAAATACCTACATATAATTATTGATCATGCCACTAGATACATTTGGGCTTTCCCCTCTAAAGGCGTTACTACAGAAACTTATGCAAACTATCTAAAACAACTTTTCCAAGTACATGTCCCTGAAAAAATTATTAACAGATCGTAATGCTGCTTTTACTTCTTCCAAATTTAGACGGTTTTTGGAG
>OU015491.1:223394276-223459997 GCA_907164885.2 Dolomedes plantarius
TTGAAAATATACTTATTACACATACAAAGAATTGAATTGGGCATTGTATTATTGTATGAATATTCTATTATATTATGAATTGTGCAAAACTTGTAAATTTTGGGAAATATACATCTGTTGAATAGAACTTGTTAAATATAGTTAATTTAAGTTGTTATGGTTATGCCTTATTATTGGTACCGAGTGTGGTTCTGAGTTATTTATTGATACCATGTGTGTATCGTATTATTTTGTTATATTGTTTAGTTTGTACAGCTTGTTCGTTTTCATTATGTGTCGTAACATGAATTATTATTATTGTAATATGTAGTCGGGAAATAAATAAAATGAAAATTCCTCTGAGACGGCAAATCTAGCTGTTAGGGAGTCAAAATCTGGGCAGTCATATTGTTTGGCGGGTTACGGTCCCTTTGGACCCGGCTGACATGGACCGTGATTCAATCTTTAGTCGCATAACTGTAGGGGGGATGATAATCACTTTGAATTATAAGGTAGATTAGGGGAAATGTATTCTCTCTCCGTGCAATCAATCCAATGGTATATTATAGGTATCTGTAGGTGTTAGGATTAAGCTTCCTGTATACAAATGTATTTAATTTAAAAAAATAAAGGTTATTTCATTAAAAATGAGAGGTGTTTCAAGTACGATTAGAATAAACCACATGTAGATAAGTAGTTTTACCCCAATCGTATATATATTTTATCAAGTTAATTACCCTGGAACATCTGTTTGCATACATAAGCAATATACAATGAACGCACTTACATTTACATAATAATATTTGCAATAAATTCAATATTTTTAACCGTAAACAAACAGTCTGAGGAGTTAAAACAATTCTTTCTTTGAAAATTTCAATTAAAAATAAAAGAAATAATATACATCACACTATTAAAGGAAATATTCACAGAAAGATAATTACCCCTACGAAACCAATCTCTAAGTTTCCATTTACATAGGTACAATTTGTATACTTGTCTTTCAATTTGTATACTTTTTTATAATCTTCACGATCCAATTGGAGTATAGGTGAACCGGAACATACTAGAAAAATATATAGCATACAAATATTACACTTGCATAAATAAAACGAAGTAAACGAAAGTAAAAAGAAGAAAGAAATAGGATCGTATCAATTGCTTAATGCTCTTGCCTCCTAAATATCGGCTGCAGCGATCTCAAGCCGACAGTGCCTCACAAGTCTTCAGGTGGGAAATGTCCATAACTTGTGGTTTACCACAAATAGAGCAGAAAGGACTCTCTAGAATTTTCAAATGGCTCAGATGTTCAGCCAAACAGTCATGACCGAATCATGGCTACCGAATCTTTCCTTGGAAAATCTGGTACACACTATTAAAAACCCATACCTTTTCAGAGTATTTCTGCCCATTAAATCTTTATAAAACAGGTCGTTTAATTCCTTCCGGATAAACAGCCTTATAGAATCATATGTGATCAGCCTACACGGACTCTGAATAACTGCAACGCCTCTTCATATATAGAGCATAAATGTATAAAATTAAATATTACAACATATACTAAATATATATGAACAATTTTATTTCTATCAAAGTCAAGGAACGCAAAATATGAATCCTAAATGAAGAAAAAAATGCACTTGAATTTCCACAAAGTAAATGAATTCTTTACCTCAGTTAAATAATATATTTGTTATTTTTCAACAAAATTTGAAAAACACGTATTTTTCCTTTAAACTTTCATGGTCTGAAACATTTAATGTTGAGATAATTCATCAATAAACGATATATATATATATATATATATATATATATATATATATATATATATATATATATATATGAATAAGGAGTGTAAGGAAGTGCATTACGGACTCTCCCTTTTGAGAGAAACACCTTTTCTGCGGGTTTCATCTTCATTTTCTGAGTGAGAGCCTTATTATACAGAGCCACTCGAGTGCCGAACGCGAGCCACAGTACAGACGCACTGGCTGGCCACAGCTGTGGCTCATCCAAGCCCCAGCAGTGGCCCGGCCTAGTTTTCGTGTGGATTTGTCATGATTTCATTCCTTTTTTAGTATTCAAGATGTCTTCGCCTAGAAGGAAACGCAGGCAGAAAAGGAGTTTAGGAGTGTATCCCTTATTATTAGGAAGGAATTTGTAGGAAAATGTATTAAATTAATTTTTAAAAAAATTTGATGAAAAATATTAAAATTCTGCCTTATTTTCCATTCTGTAGATGTGTAACATTATGTAGGGTAAAAATCAAGAAGAAAAATGAATAAAAGCACCTTTCTTCACTTCGTTTTTAAAAGCGTCCTATAAATAGACGTCCTATATATTTCGTCCTCAAATCCATTACTATATTCTTCTGCCATTCAGGCATATCTGTCACCCTTTCGACACGGAGGGTCTGTTTGAATTATTTTACCATGGCATTCTTTTATCAGTGGCATTCGAAGATGTTTCTGGAGGTCAAAAGTTCTAATGCCTCTCGAACAAAGAGAAAATCGTTGTAAACCCACATTTGAAAAAAAAATAATTATTGAGTTAAAATTTTGAATTTTTTTGTGATGGTTAGCCATATAATTTGTAAACAAAATCACATTATAAAACTTCTCATAAAATTTTTAAAAAATATTTAATTAAATTTTTTTTTTAAAGTGGGGTAATTTAAAATCGTTATAACTCGAAATATTATTTGTCGAATTTCAAAATTTTTTCATTTAATTAAATAGAAATATAAAAGTTTTAATTTTGATTCAGCTTTTTTTAATATTAATTTTAAAAAAATAAAAATATTAGTAAAAATTAAAAAAAAAATTATGTAACATATTTTAAAAAAATCATATTTTCAAAAGTAAATTTTTTTTAAATTTGCTAAATCAAAATTTTAGCCTGCAACCAGCTCAAACAACGTCAAAGAGTTGACTGAGTCAAGAGTCAAGCCAAGGCTAGTAACGGGAACGGTGGAGCTGTGCAGTGGCTCAGTATAATAACCTCCATAACAAACAACGGTACGCTACCAAAGCCACAGTCGCGCAGGTGAGCCACAAAAAGGGAGGGTAGGCGACTGGAGTGGCCCGCTCACGCGACGGTCCGTACCTGTAGACACAGCTGTGGCGCAGTATAATAAGCTCCTGAGACCATCCTGAACCACAGACTCCCGGAAAATCTTTCTCCAAGGAGCCACACCGAATTACCATAAACCGCGAGCCCCTGTATCTCAAGCGAGCTGATATCCGGTGGAACAGAGGGGAGCGATGACTCCTTGACCGTTATATTTAATTGACCGTTATATCTTATTGACCGTTATATTTAATTTGAATGTACTCCGTAGCGAAGCACGGGTATTCAGCTAGTTTAATCATATATGAATAAAAATTAAATCAGTTCATCAAATTATGTTGGAGTTAAATAATGAAAAATAAGTTAATTAACTTAATTTTTACTTTTGTCACATACATACCCTTCTCACGAAATGCTTCTGTACCCCAAAGATTTAGGATGACTAACAGCAGCACGGCAAACCCGACGCACTGCATGTTTCTTCAGACCTGAGTGTAGTATATTAGGCCAGTGCCAGGTAAATGCCTCTTTGAGAACTTCGGTTCTTCAGTAACAGGCTCGGATAAATTTCACGAGAGAAGCGCTCGCAAAACTGAAGAAAAACAAAGAAATCAGTTTCCACATAATATAAAAATATTCACATTCTAGGTAAAATTAATGCATTCGTTCTTATCTTTTTCCGGATGATATGTATATTATACACACACACACACATATACAGTGGTACCTCAACTTACGAGTTTAATTCGTTCCATGACGGAGCTCGTAACTCGAAATACTCGTATCTCGAATCAATTTTCCCCATTGAAATGAATGGAAATGCCATTAATTAGTTCCGGGCTCCCGCCAAACACAGCAATTTTTGGTTACATGTTTTTAAATAAGAAAAATGTGCTTATAAATGGCGAACGTTGTATAAATTGTGTACAATAGAATGCACTGCTATAAACTTGTTTTATTAAACGTAATGTACACATTTACCTTGGAAATCAGACTTGAAGATGTTGATGAAAGAGGTGGAGAAAAGCCGAACTAAAAAATTAAATCTCATTCGTTGATTTTTGATCTTTTCGCCCCATTTCCCTCGCTTTCGCTTTTATTACGAGCTACCCTCTTAAAGTGAGACACGGAAGCTGAGCGATTATTGCATCGTTCACTGGGATGTAACGTCCAAATTCCTCTTTCTGAGAATCCGAAGATCGTTTTCTCAGAACCCGTAGAAGGAGGAGAGCTTGCGATCTTAGGACCAAGGTCATCCCATGGCCTAGAACCCATGGCGAGTACCAGTGCCGGGTTGGGAATTGAAGCTATCTCTCTGCGAGAGAGGTTGGACGCTGTTCGGTTTCGGAGGGCGACTCAAGTGTGGGCAGAACGAGCTGCCCGGGTGATAATTGTTGAGTGATAATCTCTCGGTAAAATATAGTTTAAATAAGACTGGATTAGTAGTCTTAGAATATGTATATAATTGTATAATAATTGTACATAAGCGTTGTAAATATTATATGCTTCTCGTGTTGTCATTTGATGAGCACATGGCATTCGCTGCGCAAACTAGCTGTGGGGTATCTGAAGCTTGCTCGTAACCCAAATTTTAGCTCGTAACTCGAAGCAAAAAATCTGCCGAGAGAATGCTCGTATCTCGAAATACTCGTAAGTCGAGGTACCACTGTATATATATATATATATATATTTATATGTATGTTTGTATGTATCATGTACCGGTATATATGAAGTGGTCTAAGTCATTGTGCCGGTGATTTTAAAAGTGGCCTAAGTATCTAAAAAAAGAATGAGTTCATCAGTTTTTTTACGGTGCATTCTTTTACAGTACCGTAATCTGAAGCAATGTTTGTAAAATTGTAAATACTGAACAGTAAATATTTTCTGGAATACTTTATTATATAGTTTAAATTTTTTTCTAGTTTGTTCAGACTCAGACCTTTAAATATCTCGAACGAAACATATATGATTTACATCACTTTTGTAATCACCGGCATCCCTCCCCCATATCTATATATATGTATATATATATATATATATATATATATATATATATATATATGTGTGTGTGTGTGTGTGTGTGTGTGTGTGTGTGTGTGTGATAATAATCACAATGAGAATGAATTTATACACACGGGAATTGATGCGAATTATTGGAGATGCAGTAGGCACGAGGGAGTGTTGATCATACAGATGCAGTCGCTCGTTGGGTGATGAAAAAAGGACAGACAGTCGGTCTAGAGGCATAAGCAACAACAACACACAAGAACAAGGTTCTTTATTTTCCGCTTTCAGTCCCCATGTATTTTTATAAATTCTTTTAATTCCGTATAAGATCTTTAAAGTCTTCTCTCTAGTAGTCACGATGTTTTTACTGAAGTTTAATTAAATATAAATTCCCAAATATTTCATTCCTGTGTTATACTTGATATTTTCGTTGTTTAAATTTATAGTTGGCATACGTGTAACTTCACTATTATACGGTATAATTGTATAATTCGATTTTTCTATACTGAATTCCAATTAATTTTTCAGTGCCCAACTTGCATATTCTTTTAGTATTTTATTAGCTATTTCGGTAAATCTAGATATATCAACGGACTTCTTAGTATAATGATAATATCATCTGCGAAGGCTTGTATTTTCACCCCTTCTTTAACAAAAAGATTTAACCAGACTCAAATAAAATCTGCCTACTCATTTCCTGGTTAATATTCCTTTATTATATGATCGTCCATTAAACGGACGTCCATACTCAAGCTCGGTGGTTCAACAAAAAAAACGTTTTTACACTGAAGAATATTAAAGACAAAACAATTTTGAATTCACATAAGACACTAGACGACTAACGCCCTCTACATATGAAAAATACAACTAATTTCCGTTACACTCCCCATCTAAACTCGAACGAGTTTACTGAAGTTAAAGAATAGATGATTTACCTAAATGACACTAAAGAATAAAATTAAAGCTTTTACATAAAATAAAAATCACACATATATATAAATGCAAATAATAACAAAAAATATGTTCAATAGTAAGGTTTCTAAAATTCAGTCTTTGAGTTCGAGTGGATAGACCAATTGTACAGGTCTTTTATAGTCTCCTTTGGAAGTATGAACTATGCAAGAACGTACAAGTCCGTCAAGCCCTTGAAGCACTTCTTTGACAACACCTAAGTCCCACAGCAGCTTAGATTTACTGGTGCCCTCTAGCAGAACAACATCTCCTTTTTTAATACACTCAACGGAACTTGGACTTGTCATGTTGTTCATTGTTCTCAAATTAAGTAAGTACAACTCTTTCCATTTTTTCCATAATTGGCAAAGTAATCGAGATTGGTACTCTTGTCTTTTGGTAAGAGTACCTTTAGTAGATTCCCTGTAAAGGGTTTCGATGAAATGAACTGGGTATTCGACCTGATTTCTTCCTGGAAACAAAAATTGTGCTGGAGTCAAAGGCTGAGGTTCTCCTATCTCGTTGCTAACGTAAGATAGAGGTCTCAGTTTTACAACAGTCTCTATCTCGGAGAGAAGAGTGGTCATCTCCTCAAAGCTGAGTAGATCCCTTCGTAAAACTTTCTTCAGTGGTTCCTTAACACTCTTGACTAGTCTCTCATAGAAACCTCCCCACCATGGGGCAAGTTCTACAATGAATTTCCATGTTATACGTTTGGATGTCAGAAAATCTCGAAATTCAGTCTTCCAAAATATCAAATAGTCTCTGAAGCTCCTTATCGGTGCATTTAAATGATTTCGCATTGTCGGAGTAAAAAGTGTGACGTGTACGCCTTCTTGACAAGAACCTTCTAAAAGCCAGCAAGAACTTTGCAGTTGACATATCCGTGACCAGTTCAAGATGAATCGCCCTCGTCACAGCGCAGGTAAATAATGCAACATACGAGTTTTTAGTACCATCTTCGTACCTCACATAAATCGGACCAGCAAAGTCGGTACCGATAACAGTGAACGGAGGAGTTTCACCCATCCGATCCCTTGGAACCTGTCCGCTCAATTGATGCGAAGGTTTGACAGCATATCTTCTACAAATCAAGCACTTTGAAATTACCCTTTTCACAAGCTGCAGGCCCTTTGGTATCCAAAATCTTTTTCGGATTTGTACTAACGTGCTTTCAACACCTGAATTCAGCATATTTTCATGTTCTTGCTTTGCAAATAGTTCGGCGAACTTGGAATGTTTGGGAATAATAATCGGTTTTCTTTCATCAAAGGAATAGTCACTCTCGTCAAATTTTCCCTTGCTTCTTAAAATGCCTTTATCATCAAGAAATGGAACAAGTTGGAAAATGTCCGATTTTGGTGAAATCTTTGAATTATTATGGAGAGCTTGCAATTCACCTTTGTAAAAGTGGGACTGAATTAGCATAATTAAAGTGTCTTCGGCGGTTTTCACTTCATTAGCTGTCACAGTTTCAGCCTCAGGTTTTACCTTTTTTAATCTACTTAAAAATCGCTTCATCCAAGCCACAACTCTAATAATTCTGCTCAATTTACTATAATTATCAATATTCAATAATTTTATCTCTTCTTGAGGAACACATTCCATCACTGAAATACATTTCAGATATTCCATCTCTGTCTCATTTACCTTCTTAATTTTTGTCTTGGGCCACATCTCATTCGGAAGAGATAACCACTCTGGACCCCTCCACCAAATCGGGGAAGTTATCAGAACATTGATGGAGGTTCCTCTACTGATAAGATCAGCAGGATTGTCCTTCCCAGGGCAATGGTGACAGTCCTTTGGACGAGTAATTTCCTGTATTTCTTTGACACGATTTCTAATAAATTGTTTAAAGTTTATGGCAGGAGTTTTAACTCAACAACACACGATTGATAAGTCGGACCAAAAATAAATTTCACAAGGCTGTTTCAAAGCTCGTATGATATTTTTATACAGCCTGACAGATAAGAGGGCACCAAGAAGTTCAAGTCTTGGTAACGTTATCACTTTCAAGGGCGCAACTCTACTCTTAGCTGCAACAAAACTTGTAGATATGAGTCCATCACTAGTTTCTATTCTAAGCTATTGTACCATAAGCCTTCAAGCTGGCATCAGAGAAGATATGCGATTGATAAATTTAATTTTCTCTTTACTGAATCCTAAGAAATAGTAACGCGGCACTGTTAAGTCGTTAAGTTGTTTGAATTGTTGACTTATATCACACCACTGTTGTTCTAAGTCTAACGGTAACTTTTGATCCCACTCCAAGCCCCTTTTCCAAATATTTTGTATCAAACACTTCAGGAGAATAGTGAAAAGCCCGAAAAACCCAACTGGGTCAAAAATACGACCAACGATTTTCAAAATAAATCGTTTCGAGTTCTCTTGTTTGTTAATTAACTTTGACAAATGATCAGACTCAAAATAAAATGAATCTTTATCTGAATCCCAACAAATTCCCAAAACTTTAAACGGGAAAGCTGACTGACCTATACTTTCCTTTTCTTCCTCAACATTTATGCCGATTTGCTTCCACAGCTCACGTAATTCTCTGTTGTTTGTTTGGAATTTTCTTAACAACATACCAGCATCTCGAAAAATATCTAAGCAATCAGAAATTAACTGTAATGCTGTATCGATATAATCACATCCACCTATGACGTCATCAATGTAAACTCTTCGGTTTAACAGGTCGTATGCAAGTGGTTTCGATTCTGCGTACTTTTTGATATGCTCTTTTATGGTCGCAGCCAAGAGAAACGGACTACAATTAATGCCAAATAATACCCGACAAAAGCGATATATAACTGTTGAAGAGTCGTTCCATGGGTCTTCTGACCAAAAAAATCTAGTTACGTCACGGTCTTCTTCGTGGATAATTAACTGTAGAAATGCCTGTTTAATATCGGCTGTAAAAGCAATTTCGTTTTCTCGAAATGAGAGTATCAGCTCAAAAATATCGGGATATAAGTTCGGCCCAATAAACAAACAATCGTTCAAAGAGAGCTCATTTTTCCTATGCGCGGAGCCGTCGAACACTATTCTCACCCTACTGGTTGATTTATCCTTGCGAACATCAGCTGTATGAGGTAAATAACAGTGCGTGCGCGATGTGTTAGATTTGTCATCGCTTACTACTTTTTCGATAATATCCTCATCTTCATAAGTTTCAATAATTCTACTATATTCTTTAAATAATTCCGGATCATTCTTAAAACGCCTTTTCAATCTATCGAATCTCTCTGAAGCCAACTCAAAGTTATTATTTAACAAATGTTTTGTATCAGGTCTCCAGAGAAGTCGCACACAATATCTATTATTATCATAATGTAAGTCAGATTTGAATTTACTTAAAATTGTACATTCATTATCAATAGAGTCCTCATTTGCAGTATCAATTCCTAGACCTTCTAATTCCCAAAATAGTTTATAATCAACTTCACATAAAACAGTATTTCACAACACTACAGATGTTATTATAGTACTCATTCAAACATCTACCTTGTCCCACGAAACCAAACAAACTATCGGTTGCAATTAATCTCTTATCTAATCGCACAGATGTATCGAAGAGAACATAAAATGTGTAATCAGAGCCAATCAAAACGTCTACGTCAAGTATTTCCCCTGTATCCGAAAGAAAAACATTTTTTCCCATGCTAATTCTTTCAGTGGAAGCAGAAATCTTGCCGTATGTTATTCTCTCGACTACAAGTACTTCAAGAGAAATATTCATTTTGCTATCGGTTTTATTTTGAAGTTTAACTTCAACCAAATCTTATGAACCTTGTTTAGAATTTTCCTCTCCAAACCCAAACATTTGCAACCGTTCAGTTTTAATGATCTCAAGGTTCAACTCATTACACAAACTCCTCTTAATGAATTAACAATGGCTACCTGAATCATACAGAATACGAACTAATTTACACCTTTTTTTAGATACCAGATGTGCTAAGGATGTTTGTAAATAAACAGGTTCATTACTATTTCTCTTTGATACACATGAGACCGATACGGATGCCAAAACATCGGTATCCTTAGTTGATTTATGGATGGTTTCCTTGTTATCTGATAATTTATCTCTATCATAAATTAAATTATTATGAGGTCCTTTGCAAAACTTACATAAATATGTACTCCTACATTTCTTAGAAACATGATTTCGTTTTAGGCAACGAAAACACCGGAAATGGTCTTTTAGAGATTGTTTCTTTTTGTCAATATTTAAGTTACAACTCTTAGAATCGTGAGAATCACAATTGCAAAAGACACAAAAATGTAGCATTAGGAGTTGTAACCAAAGCAGAAGCGGAAGCATACTTTCGATTTTGATTTCCTCTGTTTTGGCATTCCGATCGCTCTTTATCATGGTAGTCGAAATTACCACTGAATTTCTTAACACCACTAGATAATACAGAGGCTGTTCACACATTTTTTATTCGATGTATATTGTATTCACAAAACTAAATTACATAAAATTCTTGTGTTTTAAATGTTCTATTTGACATCCCTTATTCTGAACTATCTTTCGACACCGCAATTCCCAGGATAATAATGCCTTTTGAAGTGTCAGAAGAGGTATTCTATCCCATTCCTGCTGAACAGCTTCCAGAGTCCTGTAAGGGTTTTGGGAGGACGTTTGGATAATGCAGATTTTAAAAGTCCGAAAGCACAACAATCCATAGATGATACATCGGGAGATTTAGTAGGGATATCAGTGAAGGGTATGGCCTTGATACCAGTTTTTTGTTCCATTTCTTTTAGGAAATTTACAGTGGATTTTGATGTGTGACTGCTAGCTTTGTCCTGATGGAGTCTCACAGATTGATGGCACTGTGGGTAAAGCGATGGCATTTCATTCAGAAAAATTGGCGATAAAATATGTTCCTGATAGTATTTGGAAATAATCTTGACATTTATTTCCACTCTCTTTATTTTTAACTTGCCATTATAAGAAAAACCAGCAACAATCATGAATCCCTTAGAAAAACTTTCTTTCGATTCTTTGAACCATGTACTTAAATTTTTTCTCCCCTTTTATGATAATAAATGGCTCTTTTTTTGTTGCAATCATTTAAATACACCTTTGATTCATCTATTGTGACAATTGTTTTCCATTTTTCTTTGGATAAGTGTTTCTCATATAGAATTCTGCAGCGTGTCCTGCGTTCAGCGATATGATTTGGAAGAAGACGATGCACATTGCGTTTTTTCGCTTTCTTAAGATTTAAATCAAGGTTTATCATTTTGTTTACAGTGGACACCGAGCATTTTAATGATTTTGCAACTGTCCTTTGACTAGGGGGATTTTCTTTTAACATTAAACAACGTACCTTTGCAATAGTCGAAGTTGTCCGTTTTTTCCTTGGTTACTTGTTTGGAATTTTTGTCCCATTTGAGGCTCCAATTTGACGTTTTTATCCTTTCTTGTTGACGATATTACCTATCGACGCTTTAGATATCACAAAACCATGACTCTCACATCGTTTTTGGATAACGGAGTATGCATATTTCTCTTCGGAAAGAGCATAAATGTAGTCTTTGAACAACTGCTTTGTTGAAAACGCCATTTTGAATAAAAACAAAACTTTCAAGCCGCAGACGATAATTTTGACTTTAAAAAACATAGTACAATTTCAATTATTTCTTTTGCAGCAAACGATTTTTTATTACCGCTTACTAAAATCGTCTAAAAAATGTGCGAACAGCCTCTGTATAGATGAAGCTTTCCTGCATTCAATTTCTTTTCTTATAAACTCAATCAGCTCATTAATGTCAAAATCAATATTTGACTTCCGTTTTCGATTATAATCTAAGCTCAAATCATCTGGTAATTTTTGCAAAATAATTGGACATAATAAATTACCATAGCTGCCAGCCGTAACATTTAAAGATTGCAAACTACGAATATGTATTTCAATCTCATCATACAATTTACGTAACGCTTTCGTATTTAAGGAATTTCTATCGGGATCAATTGATAAGAGCTTGCTGATGTGACTCGATATAATAAGGTCAGTTCGCGCAAATCTCTTAGAAAGTAACTCTACTGAAGAATCATAATTGCTCTCTGTCAATGCGAAACCGGAAATAGCATTTAAAGCATTACCACCTAAATACATTTTAAGATAATTAAATTTCTGTATCTTACTTAAACTATCATTAGTATGTATGGAAATATTATAAGTATTCCAAAAATTATACCAATCAGTTGCCTCACCATAAAATGTCTTAATCTCAATTTTAGGCAATTTCACTACATTAGCAACATGCGAACTTATTTCGAATTCCCCTATACCATCTGAATTGATATTCGTAACATTAACCCTTTGGCTAGACTGAGCCATCTTGGATTTCTTTAAAAATCTTTCTACTTTTCCTTTATACAATATAAATTTATCCTGATATTCCTGGGATCTAATAATTTCAGCTTCAAATTCATTTGGATTAGTGAAAACAGCTTCAATATCCAAGTCAAGCGATTTTAAACTATTATTCCTATCAATTAATTGATTCAAAGAATCATTCAAATTATCATTTTTGTTTTCATTATCCTGCTCTAATAATTGCTCATCAATTTTATTCATTGTTTTAGTTATTAACTGTCTAATAACTGCCCCTTTCGATTTAAGTTTATCCGTATCATCCATTTTATTTTTCAAATTTTCAAACAATAATATAATAACGGAAAAAACCAAATCAAAAAAAAAAAAATAACACAATCAGAACCCAAAAGCAATCAGAGCTATCACCATAGAAAACAATAAAAAATATTTCAATACAGAACAAAAATGAACATCTCTGGGGATCAGAATGACAAAACAAACGTTAACTCACCCCTATTTAGCACATTATTTAAATAATTTTCGGCGATTGCACCATTTAACAAAAAGATTTAGCCAGACTCAAATAAAATCTGCCTACTCATTTCCTGGTTAATATTCCTTTATTATATGATCGTCCATTAAACGGACGTCCATATTCAAGCTCGGTGGTTATTTAAAAAAAAGTAAAAAAAAAAAAAAAAAAAAAAAAAAAGTTTTTAGACTGAAGAATATTAAAGACAAAGCAATTTTGAATTCACATAAGACACTGGATGACTAACGCCCTCTACATATGAAAAATACAACTAATTTCCGTTACACCTTCTTCCCATTCCTTTCCCAGTAATTCGGTTATGATCAGCAACCATAATATGGGCCATTCCGTGTTGTTACCATTCCGTGTTCCATTTTTATCACGCTGTTACTTAGTAATTCTTTATCGTGTTTTTGAGTTGCGTAACTACTTTTATGTTCAATAATTCTTCATCAGTCCTACTTTGTTCCTTCATAATTTGTGAGTATAAACTTTTTTTTTATTTCCTTTTTATAATTTCTTGATAATTTTCAATGAAAGTATAGTTCTAATTGTTAAACATATATTCTCGGTAAACGCAAATAATTTGTGAGTATAAACTATTTTTTCCTTTCCTTTTTATAATTTCTTCATGATTTTCAATGAAAGTGTAGTTCTCATTTTTGAAACTTCATATTCTCGGTAAATGTAAATAATGTGCGAGTATAAACTATTTTTTAACTTCGTTTTAATAATTTCTTGATGATTTTTTAATGAAAGTATAGTTCTGCATGTTAACATTTAATTGTCGGTAAACGTAAATAATTTGTAAGTATAAAGCCTTTTTTTTAACTTTATTATTTTAATTTCTTGATAAGTATAGTTCTTGAAGTATAGTTTTGCTTGTTGAAATTTATATTCCCTCACTATTTTAAAATTTGAAAATATATTTCTTTTCTCACGTTCTAAAACGAACATTTTGTGTGTGGTCGACTGATCAATCCTTTATATCTTTTCGCGTGCTTTCATTCCGGAAACAGTTCGTAACCGTTCTTACTTTTGTTCGCTTGCTGGGCGTCGCACAGTGGAGTATTTGTAGCAAAATCCTGGCCAAAAATATTTTTCATGTGTTTAAGTTCAAACCATTGCTTTTGACTTTTAACTTACTTTGTAAGAGTAAATACTCCTTTTTTTGTAAAAATTTTAAATTCTTAAATTTTAAAATTTTAAAATTAAAAAAATTGTTATATAAAATTAGCTTTATAAATCAATCTTTATCATATGTATATATATATATATATATATATATATATATATATATATATATATATTTTACATTTAATAGTTACCAAAGTTTAGTAACTATAGGGATCTTAGTTCTCTAGTGACTTCAGAAGCTTAACTTTTTCAATGTGATTCTCCTGAAGTCTGACCTTCGTCATCTTCCTCAAATTCATCTTCTTCATCACTCTTATTTCTTAAAACTTATTTTTTTTGTCTCAAAGGCTTAAGAAGAAATAAAGTTTTATATGTTAACAAGATTTATAAAGATTACATCTATAGTTGTAAGTCATTTTCAAATCATACCCGTCAAGAAATTATCATAAAAACAAAAAAGAGTTCTTTATAAAAAAAATTCTATATAAAAATGGCAGCTGTTTGCGGAACATTTTTTTCTTTGAAATAGACTCTCAATACTATAACCATGACGATTATAATTGAAATTAGGTCCGACAATCCCCGACACACCTTCATAAAGCTTTAAGAAACTTAAATTACAGCTAAATTGATTTTAAAAAAACAAAAAGTTTTAAATTTTTTTAATATGTTAATAATAAAACTAAATAAATTATTATATATTTTAAAACAAAGCTGTTACCCTATTTTAACACGTAAACCTGATTCAATTTCAAAACATTAATTCTTAATGCCACAAAAAATATAGATTTAAACTAACAACAAAGCAGAAACGCAACCAAATGACACGTCCATTCGCAAAGAAATCTGTTCTTCAACTGAGGCTAGAAACTGCTGAGTGTTACTTATGCTGCTGGAAATTATGTGATTCACTCAGCAGTTTGTTAGAAATGAAAAAATACACTTTTTACAATTATTTCGAAATTTTGGTTAATTCCCAATATACGGTGCCCCTTGTATTTCACTGCATTGGAACCGCCATCTTGGTTCCGTCTCCGGTCGCCAATTTGGCGATGGGAGACGGAACCAAGATGGCGGTTCCAATGCAGTGAAATAATATAAATGACAACATGCAGAACTTTCATTGAAAATTTATGCAGAAAATGAAAAAATGAAGTTAAATAAGGGCAGTCGATTTTATTTTTTTAAATTTTTTGTCGCCCAAGCCGAACGCGTATTTTTGGAACGGGAAAGTCCGAAAAGTCCGAAAAATATGCATTTTTTAAACTGTACGACCACAATAAAGCACAAAAACACACAAATACAAAAAATGAAAGCTGATAAATAATGAGAAATTTATTGTGTGTGGGGGAGCTGCCGCCCCCCCAACCCCCCGCTAAAAAAAAAGTCAGTATATTGCAAATAATTCATTTAAATAGTCGATTTTATTTTTTTAAATTTTTGTCGCCCAAGCAGAACGCGTGTTTTTGGAACGGGAAAGTCCGAAAAGTCCCAAAATTACGCATTTTTTAAACTATACAACCACAGAAAAAGCACAAAAATACACAAATACAAAAAATGATGAGAAATTTGTTATGTGTGGGGGGGCTGCCGCCCCCCCAACCCCCCGCTAAAAAAGTCAGTATATTGCAAATAATTCATTTAAACAAATATAAAATACATCTTGGTTAAATATATCAGCAAGTAAAAAAATGAAAGTTCTGCATGTTGTCATTTATATTATTTCATGTTAAAATAAAAAAAAAAAACCACTTACCGGTTATTCACTTTCGGTATAGCTTCTTTTACGTTTTGTTGATTTTTCGGTGTTTTTCGATACACCCAATTCGTCTGTAATCCAAGAACACGGTGTTTTTTTACCCATAAATAAGTTAATTTTAAAACCATAATTAAATCTAATTTACTCGCTTCGAACCGGGAACCACATCTAATGGATCTTTTAACGCAATGTTCAGATCTTTCCTCTCAGTTATAGTCATTTGCAAATTACAATTAAGACAATAATAAATATTAGCTATTAACTCAACATAAATACAATAATCTATAATAGTTCTCTTACCCGTATTTTGTAAATCCCGAAAAAAATCCAAATCAACCCTCCCATTCGTAAAAGAAGCCATACCTCGCAAATAAATGTACATCCGAACGCTGGAACTGCAATCCCGAAAAGAACGGTTTAATTTTTTGAAACAGGCGCGTTATATAAAATCCAGATAACCCTCGTTTAAAAGTAAATCACAAGCTCTGATTGGCTGCTAATTATTCAAATCGGAAGCTATACTAAACGGAACTATACTAACGGAAGCTTTAACTTAAAAGTATTTAACAACACAAACCACATTTGGCATTTTATCGTCAACTTGGCAAAAATCTAAAAAACATCGCCAAAAAAATATCGCCATCTTATTGAAATCGAGAGTAATAAATGGTTACCTTAAAAGCATTTAACAAACACAAACCACATTTGGCGTTCATCGCCAAATTGGCAAAAATCTAAAAAATCTAAAAAACTTATCGCCAAGCTGCGGCACCGTGTATTGGGAATGAGCCGAAATTTTTAATTTTTACACTTTTGGCCAGGTTTTTGCGTTTAAATATTTTGTCGTATAATTATGTTCATATAGATGTATTTTTATGTGGTGATGTCAACAAACTGTAATCGCTGATCAAGGGGAATATATAGGAGATAGAAATTATCGAATTCCGAAGAAAACACAAAATGATTCGTGGTGTCTTGACAACTTCTCGAAATCACCAAAAATAGACCACCGCAGGTAGGTTAAGAGATGATAAATACCCCGCCTATAAGATCTTAAAAGGATCCGACGGAAATTCCTGGAAAGGTACAGGGGCGACTCCAGTCCAGAGTCTTTTTGGGGGACAACGTTGACGCTTAGGGTTATATATATATATATATATATATATATATATATATATATATATATATATATATATATATATATATATATATATTACAGCTCGATAATTTGATACTCAGCATGCCTAGGCGTTGTACGGACTGTATTTCATCGCATGGGAGACATACAATGTATTAACCATCATACCAGCCATGTTATATTAAGTTTTTGTAAAGGAGATATTTTTTGCAATTGCTCCAGGGAGCAAAAATCGTATTTTTTATGAATGGTATACATACACCATCTTTTTTGTTCTTTATCTTTTGTTTAACAAATGGGCTTTATGAATAAGTCACGTTTGTTTTGTTTCTGAACCTTTATTTGCCGGAGCTGGCATTATCCTTAATTTATGGACATGAGTGTATATATAACCTTTATATATACATACATATATATATATATATATATATATATATATATATATATATATATATATATATATATATATATATATATTTATATATATATATATATTTATATATACATATATATATATATATATATATATATATATTTATATATACATATATATATATATATATATATATATATAGGTATATATATATATATATATATTATATATATATAGATAGATAGATAGATAGACAGATATATACAGTCGAACCTCCATATATCGAACTTCCCTATATCGAAATTTTCTATATATCGAACTCTTAGCAAATCTCCATGTTCATTACATAGAAAAACTGTTTCCATAGATCGAAAAAACCTCTATATATCGAAATTTGTTTTCAAGACATATTGGAAGATTTCATTCTAGTTTAGAATAAAATCTCCCAATTTTTGGCGTTTGAAACAATACGTCGTGAACTTCAATACGCGGAAAATGTCCCTGATGAAGTTTTTAGTGGACTGAATAAATGCGAACATTTCTTTGATGAATTTTCTGCAAAACTGGCTGTTCAGCATGATATTCGTATTTTTTTTTTAAAGAATGTAACTGTGATCATTGTAACCTCTGTCTGGATTATTGTTTTTTAAAGGGTATGTAGTACTCAATAAATCTTTCATATTAATTCATTTTTTTGTTATTAACTTTCATTTAATGTCGCATATAAATTGGAAATGGAGGTTCGTATACGAAACTCCATTATGAGTTTTAGGAGAATTATGATAAAACTAACATCATTTTTTTAGTTATTAACTTTCATTTAATGTGATTCGCATATAAATTGGAAATGGAGTTTCGTATACAAAAATTAGCTTTAATTTTAATGTTTTAGGAGAATTATGATAAAACTAAGATCAATTCTATATATCGAAATTTCTATATATCGAATTTTTTTCCGGCACTTTGCTACTTCGATATATGGAGGTTCGACTGTATATATATATATATGTGTGTGTGTATGAAATAAACATCGTCTCATTTTAAATTTAAACTCATTTAGTATTAGGTCTACGATTATACAATTTTAGGCTATGAAAAAAAATACGACGGGCTTTTTTTGGGGGGGGAGTCGGGGGAATTTCCCCTCCCCTCCCCCTGGAACCGCCATTGGAAAGGTATGAGTTTGACCATTTTTCCACAGTCACATTTTTTTTTTACTTTCGTAAAACTGTCATCGGTACATAGGAAAAAGTTCGAAAGAAGCTCTGAATTGACTTCGGTTAGCGGAAAAACAATTTTTCTCGGTATTTAAAGTCAATTAAAATTATTTTTTAAGTTTATAGTTAAAACAAATAAATTATTTTAAATAATCCTTAATTGAAATTAAATATTTTGACAAAGATATTTTAGCAGATACATCAACAACTAAAGGTTCTTTAAAGTGACTGCCTACGTTCGGAGCCAATTTTTTTAAATAAATCATTTTTTAAAGGTTTATTTGGTCTTTTACGATTATAGCACTTAAAAATTAAAATATGAGCAAAAACAGCAATGTAAACAAAAGCTAAAAACAAAAATTAAAAAGCAGTGTAAACAAACTCTAGTATGAATAAAAAAGTTTCCAACTTCTGTCAAGAAATCAATTACATAATTGCAGCAAAGTACAAGCAATATTATGGCACATATTATTTATCAATTAGAGAAAACAATCGTAAAAGCTAGAAGCTGCAATTTACGGTAACTTCTGGTTTCAAAACCAAACTTCTGGTTCAGTTTTGTAGCAGATGATGTTTTTTAAAATAGCTATAACTTTGCTTCTAATTGATGTAAAATGAAAATCAGAATAGTTTTGAAAAGAGAAAAGATTGAATTAGACGATTCTTGCAAAAAATAAATTGACTAAAATAGTCAAAAAATTACATTTTCAATGTAGGCAGTCACCTTAAGTTTTTCATTTTAAAAGTTTTAGGGCAATTTCGATTCCAACAAGTGTTAATAAAATGAATATTAATCTTTCTATAAGACATTATTAAAAGGAAAATACATTTGAAGTCGTACATTAATAATAAGAAAGAAAAACAATTGTAGGTTTCGGATTCCCTTAAATTTTTAAGAAGTTCGAGCAAAATTCCCTCGTACAAACGGTGTAAACAGTCAAAGGTACCTGAACCAAACTGCGGACTTAGAAAATCCCCGGCAAGGGTTTCAGAAATGGCAAGTAAATATCAATCTAAAATTTACCTGAGACTTGACTTGAATACTAAAATAACAATGGGCGAACGGAGAGGCTTCAGGACAACAATGGGTGAAAATAGCATACACTCGAATATATTATACCACCGTCAGAAGCTCATATAACTAAACGGCGTCGACATGAAACAGTATAAATACCTTCGTTTTTTCCGCCTTTTTTTCTAATGAACTGTTTGTCTAGAGCTTGCATCCTGTTTTCTAATTAACATGAGACTGTTTCCTCTTTCTCGGCATAGCGGGATATAACAAAATTCTATCGATACGGGATCGATCATCGAAGGATCTGGAACAGGGAAGTATGCCACGAAACTGCGCAGAGTAATAATGCATAATACCTTAGACATACAACACATGCAACGCGAACACCCACCCATGTATGTATGCATTTATTTCCAGGAACATAGACACCAACAATCCGTCTTTTTTACATTTGCTCTAAAGTAATGCTTTAATATTTCTGTCTTGAAAAACTTCATTAAAAAGCGTCTTCCAACGAGGAATATTTCCTTAAAAAGATCCCTTTTACGCTTTCAACGGACAAAAGAAAATGTCCTATCAGCTAGTATATTTCAGACGCATGTGGGAAGACTCGGTTATACCCTCTCTAACAAGAAAATTGAAACACCAAGAAGGAATTGTCCGATTGTAATGAAATTTCGTATGCAAAGATATTTTGATCGAACATGCAAATGATTAAAATTTTGTGTCCACCGGATGAATAGCGGCAGCTCCAGCGCATCAGAACTGCGCATCCAGTAGGTGTTTGATATGTGTAGGTGTACGTGGATACCTCTGTTTGTATATATGTCAGCAGAAGAAAGTTAAAAATGCTTTGTATAACTGTAAAAATTGTACCTAATATTTGAATACCTACTTTTTTATTTAAATTGGCAATGTAAGTAAGTTTGTAACTATTTGGGGATTTCCCCTAGGAGTTTAGAGTTTTATTGTGGTGTTTGGCCTGGACAGATGTTTTACTTGTCCAGTGCTACCAATTGGGGATCTTTAGCAGGTTTGCTGTCGAACCATTAGTTTTAAGATGTTCTGTATGCCGAAAGGCGGGACAGTGAATTTATTGAATTAAATTTGACTTGGAAACCCTTAAAAATCTTAACTTTAACAACCTTATACTGAGCGACTTAAATGCTCCACCCACCCTCTGGAACTGGAACTTAAATAACGCGTACGAAAATTTAATTTTTAATCTAACTAACACCACCAAACTGGAAATTATTGCCACTGACTCCCCCACTCCTTTTACTAAAAGAAGTGCAAGTATCATTCGACATCCCTTCTTAGAGGAATTTCCCACGGTATAAGAATAGAAACTCTATTCGAACTTTGCTCCGACCATAAACCTGTACTCCTAAAAATTCCCCTAAACGAAAACCCCCTCGCTATTAAACCATTTCAATTTACCAACTGGAAAAAATTGCGTAACTCTCTAAAATTAAAAAAACTTTACAACCACTATAAAATTAATAACATTTCCTACACAAACTTGTGTATGACATAACAGCGGATATCACTCATTGATGACTCTAAAAGAGACAATTGCGAAAATGCGGACGATAAGTCGTCTGCCATGACGATCTCTTAGTAAAAATGCTGAGATCACGTGATCAGCAAACGAAACTTTTTTATTATTCGATTGAAGTGATATAAGTGCATCACGTAAGATGCGTTTATGTGAGTCAAATTTCATTAAAATCTAGAATTCCTCGGCTTTCAGATATTCTTTTTTTTCGTGTCCGAGTGCTTAATTATTCTGTAGTGGAAAGAAATGGAGAGGTGAGTAATTACATTCTTTAATTCAACATATTTTGGTCCGTCAGAGCGCGTAGTCGAACAAATGAATAAAACTTATTCTTATAATACGTATATTAAATCGAAAACAAATTGAATTGTATGTATAATTCGCAAAGACTGTATTTTGGTATCTGTACTCGTACAATCGTTAGTTTATATTCGTAGTTATTACTATTATGCGTTATTCATTATTCTTATGCATCATTCTTAAATCTTATATTCTAGAACTTGTTTGTTTATAATCGGCAAAATGGCGCCTAAGTTATCGAAACAAGTTTTGTTCTTTGAACAACTTTGTAAAGAGATAGATTTATTTAAACATAAAGTCGAGGAATGTGAGAAGGAACAGCAATCAAGAGTAAAAATATTGAAAAATAATATAAAATCGTATGAAACTTGTCTATCAGATTCATTTAAAGGACTTTCGGTTAAGGAAAATTAGGATTACATGGATGTGTATTTGAGATACAAGGGGATAATTTTAGATTTGTTAGTTGAGTTAGAAGATAAAATGGAAGTTGCGTTTTTAAATCCGGAAATTCCGACAGAGTCAAAAATAGATGCAAATGCTAAGAATTCTTGGGTGAAATTGCCGAAATTCGATTTGCCAAAATTTTATGGCGAAAACGAAAGTTGGATTTCGTTTAAGGAATTGTTCGTTTCCATAATTCTAAAAAATGAACAGTTATCGAACATTGAAAAACTGCAGTATTTACATGCGACAGTTCGAGGAAATGCTGCTAAATTAATTCGCGGATTTGCTCTAAAAGAAGAACATTTAGATCAGTTCTGGGAATTGTTATGCGAACGTTGTGAAAATAAAAGGCAGCTTGCATTAAGTCAAATAAATAAAATATTTTCGATAAAAATCGCCAAGGGCAATAATTCCAAAACATTATTAGAGTTACTTGACACGTGTAATGAAGCTGTCAGAAATTTGAAAACATTGGGCTTGGAATCGAACGCTCTAAGTGATTTATGGTAGTAAAATTAGATGAACCGCTAAAGAGAGGTGGGAATTAACGATGGATAATGATAACATCCCAGATTTGAATTCTTTTAGGAAATTCGTTGAGCGTGAAGCTCGCAGTATAGAGGATGCAAAGGGCAATAGGTCGGAATCAAAATTTAATATCATGAAGAAGCCATTTGAAGTTAGCGGTGTTAAGAATCAACATATTGCGAATAGTGCTATCATAAAACAAAAAAAACGGTTGTATATTATGTACTCAGAATCATTCATTATTCAAATGTCCAGTTTTTAATTCGAAATCAGTAACCGATAGTTGGAAGATTGTAGAAAATAATCACTTGTGCCAGAATTGTTTACGGTCAAACCACAAACTTGATACCTGTCGTATTGATTTTGGTTGCTAAAATTGTTCCGAAAAACATCATACTCGACTTCATGTTTATGCAAATAGCCAAAGTTCAGAAAGGGTGAATA
The DNA here is from genome assembly GCA_907164885.2 of Dolomedes plantarius. Taxonomy (NCBI): domain Eukaryota; kingdom Metazoa; phylum Arthropoda; class Arachnida; order Araneae; family Dolomedidae; genus Dolomedes; species Dolomedes plantarius. The sequence goes on from OU015491.1 coordinate 223,417,063, forward strand.
GCATTGGGCCAGAAAGTTCGGTTTCAAATAGTGCGCAATCTGTTTCTAGTAATGTATTATTGCAAACAGCATTGATTCGAGTAAAGGACAGTACAGGAAAATTTATTCAATGCAGGGCTTTGGTTGACAATGTTAATCAAAATTCTTTAATTTCTAAAAAATGTGGTAAGCGTTTAAATCCACCCTTACGCAGCACATCACATAGTTTAATAGGGATTAATTGTGTAGTAGCAGAAACCTTGTTAAGCCAAACCGAATTCGAATATACATCACATTATTCTAATGAATTATTTTCAGTAAATGCATTTGTAGTTGATAAGGTTACCTCACCTCTCCCGAATTTCCATTTGCAATGGCACGAGTGGCCCCATACCAAAAACCGCATTCTTGCGGACGTCACATTCTATGTTTGTGGTCCCATTGAAATCTTACTGGGAGCCGAACAGGTCTCCAATCTCTTCAATGGTAGTCCAATAGCCTGGTACACCAACGGCTTTCCCAACAAAAATTAGCCATCTTTTGAGCGGTCATATTGACCTACCTACTCACTCCTGTTCACTGGCAAAAAACATTTATACTCATGCGGCGGTAGTAGGTCCAACAGAGACCAAGCAGTCGCCAATATCTATTAATGATTCCGAAAATCTGACAAGAGCTCTAGAGGAATTTTGGGAAATAGAGTCAATTCCCAACCTTGAAGTAAAACCGGTTTTGAGTGACAGGGCTGAAGAAATGTTTAAGAACTCAGTTAAACGAAATAGTGAAGAATATAGTTAAACTTCCGAAATAGTTAAACTTTCGAAATAGTTTAGTAATAGTTTTTTCGAAATAGTTTTCGAGAAAGTTTTTTATAGTTAAACTTTCGAAATAGTTAAACTTCCTTTTAAGGAAGATAAAACTATAGGTGAAAGCAATTCAGGGACATTATCCCGATTCTATGCAATGGAAAACAAATTAATTAGAAATCCAAAATTAATGTCTACATATTCTGAATTCATGCAGGAGTATAAAGACCTTGATCATATGACAGAAATAAATTCCGAGGAACTTAATCATACTCCAAATTATTATCTACCGCACCATGCAGTCATTAATGAAAACAGTTCGACTACAAAGCTTCGTGTAGTTTTTGATGCCTCGTTTAAAACTAGTAATAACAAATCATTAAATGATGTCTTGTGTATAGGACCTAAACTCCAAACGAACATTTTTGATAATCTTTTGAAATTTCGATCAAATCCTATAGCCTTTACAGCCGATATTGCCAAAATGTACAGGCAAATTTTAATTTCAGAAGAAGATCGCCAGTATCAGAGAATATTTTGGAGAGATTCTCCTAGTGAACCATTAATTATTATAAACTAAATACTATCACATATGGCATCACTTGTGCACCATATTTAGCTCTGAGAACACTCCAGAAATTATGTGAAGATGAACAAGGCAATTACCCAGTAGCTGCACAGGTAGCGCGCGAACATTTTTACATGGATGATTTATTAGCTGGGACAGATTCTATCGAAGCAGCTAAAGATATAATACATGAATTACGAGATTTATTGCTGGCAGTGGGTTTTCCACTGAGAAAGTGGGCTTGCAGTCATCCAGAGATCCTTTCAGAAATTCCAGATAGGTACAAAGCCAAGAGTTCAGCTCATTTTTTCGAGGAAGAGTTAACTCAAAGAGTATTAGGAATATTCTGGAACTTGCGGGAAGACACTATTCAAGTTAGAACTGTAACTAAGAGTCAAGTTCAAACAAAACGGCAGTTGCTCTCAGCAATAGCTCAAGTTTATGACCCATCGGGTCTTATAGCTCCAGCCACCATAATTCTTAAATTGTTATTACAAAACTTATGGAAATTAAGTGTAACATGGGACGAAAAAATTCCCTCTGAGATTCTTGAAACTTGAAACAAATTTCAATCAGAAATTCATCATTTTCGAGATATGTGTATTCCCAGATATATGGGTTTAAATAATAAGGTAATAAAAGTCGAACTGCACGGCTTTTGTGACGCCTCAGCAAAGGCTTATGCCGCGGTAGCGTATTTAAGAGTCATTTCCAACCACATAGTCATTTCACTCGTGGCATCAAAGACTAGAGTAACACCGGTAAGAGAACTAACTTTACCGAGATTACAGCTGTGTGGGGCAAATTTGTTATCTGAATTGACAATGGCAATTAAAAACTGTGTTAAATTTGCTATACATGAAACATTTCATTGGAGTGATTCCTCCATAGCCTTAGGTTGGATTGTCAACCCCCCAACAAAGGGAAATCAGTTTGTTACTCATCGTGTGAATAAAATCCGAGCCTTAACAACTCTAGACTCCTGGAGACACATTCCAGGCAAGATTAATCCGGCCGACTGTGCCACCCGAGGATTATTTCCTCATTCACTAAAAAACAAATCTGAGTGGTGGGAAGGGCCAAAATGGCTCTATGAAAGTGAAGATTTTCTATCTAATGTCACGCAGACTACTAATGTTGAAGATAATGTGCAATCGGATCAAGAAGATGATTCACTAGTCATTAATACAAATCAATTGGAAACTCATTTTCAAAGATTTTCTTCATACCTAAATCTATTGAGAACATTTGCATGGATATTGAGATTTTCCTACAATTCTAAAAATAAATCAAAACGCTGTGGCCCTTTAACAGCTCTGGAATTAGAGGAATCAGAAACGTGTATCGTAAAAATAATTCAAAGGTCACATTTCTCAAATAAAATTAACTTACTAAGTCATAATAAAACTTTAAACCCATCAAATAAGTTGGTACCATTAAATATTTTTCTTGATAAAAAAAATGTGCTTCGTGTTGGCGGACGTCTCCGACAACATCCAACACTAGGATTAAACCAGAAGCATCCAATGCTTACGCCCAAATCAGAACATATTACAACTTTACCCATAAGACATTATCACCACAACAGTGGACATGCCGGTCCCAATTTAGTGTTGGCACTTATTCGACAAAAATTCTGGATACCTCATGGGAGATCAACGGTCAGAAAGGAATTAAACCGATGCATATTATGCTGCCGTTTAGCAGCTAAAATGTCAATACAAAAATCATCTATAAAAATTACCAAGCATCTATAAAAATTACCAAGAAACACCTCATTAAAATTACAAAAGGAACTGCAGTTACTTTTGAAGAGTTATCACCTCTTCTGTGCCAAGTAGAAGCGTGTATTAATTCCCGTCCTTTAGTTCAACTGTCTAACGACCCCAGTGATCTGGAGGCCATTACTCCAGGCCATTTTGTAATCGGTTCACATCTTCTAGAAATACCCGAAAATTCTAACAATCTTTCTTCTTTAAGTATTTCTTCGAGATATAGGCTGCTACTCCAGATGAAAGAAACGTTTTGGAGAAGGTGGACACAAGAGTACCTCCATACGCTCAACATCCGTCCTAAGGGTGCCAATAAAGTCAGAAATTACAATGTAAGAGATCTAGTCACCATCATTGAAAAGAACAATCCTCCGCTCCAGTGGACCCTTGGGAGAATAGAAAACCTAATTTCAGGCCAAGACATCACCAGGGTGGTGGATATCAAGACAGCAGCGGGAACAGTTACCAGACCAGTATCGCAAGTCGCAGTCCTACCAGTTTCAGAGGCTCCTTCGATCAGCAAACGAAACTTTTTTATTATTCGATTGCAGTGATATAAGCGCATCATGTAAGATGCGTTTATGTGAGTCAAATTTCATTTAAATCTAGAATTCCTCGGCTTTCAGATATTATTTTTTTGTGTGTCTGAGTGCCTAATTATTCTGTAGTGGAAAGAAATGAAGAGGTGAGTAATTACATTCTTTAATTCAACACTCATACCGATAGTCACGTAAGGATCTTAACAAACAACGAAAATCGCGCTAGAAATCAATGGCAGCGTAATAGACCCCCCCAAAACAAAAAAAATAAATAAATAAAAGACTTATGAATAACGTACAAGAAGATCTAAAATACCACCTTAAACATAAAGCTAATAATAACTGGGAAAATTATATCACTTCATTATCACCTACGACAATTCCATTTGGAGAATTCAAAATACTTAATTATTCTATTTTTCATCCCTTAGTTATTACATTTTTGGTCATTATGCATTTATATACTTTAATTTCTCAGTTTCAACTTTAAAATCTTTTAGAATTTGACAAAGATAGAACAATTTTTGGAACAGCTTGCTTATATGCACACTTTCTCTGTTTTCCACAGAGATGTTCTTAATCTGTTCATAAAAACCACTGCAAATTCTTTCTAACAACATTTTTCTTTAGTTTGTATGAAATATGAAAACTTTCTTTTCATGAATGAATGAAAATCCTTAACACAAATCGAAACATTTGAACATTTGATGTATTTTATAGTACCAGATCTGAAATAATACTGAAATTTTTTCTTAAAAAGAATCAATGGTAGTATAATTTTGACTGCTATCCAAAAATGGACTTCAATATAAAATTTAATAGAAATATTTGAATGCTTAGAATAATTATGTCTATCAAAGTATTCTCTTTAAACATACAGACTTCGTTCCTTTACCAACCTCCAGTCAACAAGAGCAGAAAATTATAAAAAAAAGAAAGTTACTATTTTTCTTCAAAATTTTTAGTTATGAACTAGTTCTTGCGAATCACTGTACAGGAGCCCTACCATAAGAGAGGGGAAAAAACTTTTAAATTACCATATATTAAACCTTTACATAAACATAATATTACTTAACAGACAAACTCATCAAAACTAACAATCAATATATCTGTTTCTTTAAGCACTTACATGTAAAATTCTCCATTTTATGTAACTGTAACCCATCACACACACAAACACACTTCATATATATATATATATATATAATTAATATATATATATATATATATATATATATGGTATATAACGGGTGTCCCATAAATGACCGACGATTTGAAAAATCGATTAAGGAAAAACGGATGGTGATAGAATTGTACAGTTTGCTGCATTCTGCTTAGGTAACCAGGGAATTTATTCTCACAAATTTTCAAAATTAGTTACAAAGTTCGTCAACAGATGGCGCTGCTGATTGGGAAAAACTATAAAACAATGTTTTCAAAGCAAGAAGCATACGCAAAGTGGCATGGATTGGCCTCCCTATTCGCCAGATTTGATGTCATGAGATTTTTTCTTTGGGGGTGCTTGAAAGACTAGGTGTATCGTCACAATCCACAAACTGTACATGAACTGGAACAATACATCTCTGTTGCTTGTCAGAACATTCAAACTGAAATGTTTGCACGGGTGTCTGTGCATTTTGACCTCAGACTGCGCCACGTTGTTGCTGCAAACGGTGGTTATTTGAAAAGCATTGTTTTATAGTTTTTACCAGTCAGCAGCGCCATCTGTTGACGAACTTTGTAACTAATTTTGATAATTGGTGAGAATAAATTCCCTAGTTACCTAAGCAGAATGCAGCAAACCGTACATTTCTATCGCCTTCAGTTTTTCTTTAATTGATTTTTCAAATCGTCGGTTAGTTTTGGGACACCCGGTATATATATATATATATATATATATATATATATATATATATATATATATATATATACTAGCTGAAGTACCCGTCGTTGCCCGATTTTCAAAAAATAATATGCCTATGTTTTAATCTGAACTATCAACTATATCTATACAAAATTTCAGCTCAATTGAAGCAATACTTTTTCAGTTATAAAGGAACAAACATAGGCCTATTCGAAATAATCAATAAATTTCACAGTTTCAATGAAGCACAATGAATTTTGAATAAAGTTCAATAATTCAAGTTAGATTTACATAAGTTGTGAATAAAATTGTACATTTAATTCAAAAACATAATGTTTATAAGTTAAATAAAGTTCTGTAATATTATACCAATAAATTTCCAGTTGATAGCCAATTAATTGTAAATCTTTTTTTACCTTAAATGTCCAATAAAAAGCGTAGTTCCAAATGTAATTTTCTTCAATAAATCCTTAAACATTGCCAATTTCATAAATCCTTTTTGTATTTATCAATTCCTCTTCCACTTGAATCTTTAAAATAATAAATTTTTAACTGATAATAAATAAAAATGTAGTTTGGCGTGTTGCTATTGTTACTTGACTATGGTTGACAAAGAAAATTCAAATGTTAAATGCTTTACTGATAATAAATTAAAATATCGTTTCATGTGTTGCTATGGTTACTTGAATATGGTAGACAAAAGAAAAGTTGTAAAGGTGAAGCATCAGCTCAACATTTAGGCCCCTAATGTCGTATTACTCGTCCAAGTTATTTTAACGGGCGTGAAATAGTTAGTTAGTACATTAAAATTATTTATAAAGGGGTAGTTGGGTGCGTTGTGTTTTTAATATTTATTTTGTTAATAACCCGTAGTTCAGGACGTAACTAGCAATTGACGAACAAGGGAACTAAAAAATTGAGAAACAAATAAAACAGAGAGATTTAAAATTAACTTAAACTTAAATTTATTTACAAATTATTATACATTGTTTGTACACATTATTTTAATCATATTTTTTTTATAGACACACTATCCATATACCAAAATTAGTTTATCATTATATCGAAATTTAACATTCAAAATTTACTTGACGAGGAAAATAGGGAGCGCACGACAAAATACCAAAACTCAAAATACTTATTCAACTCTTATATCAACTACACCTACTCTAACCGTAAACAACCTATTTCAAAACAAAAGGGGACTGATCTAAACAATAAAATTGTGCCACTCACTCAGTTCCGTTGATATTTATCTAATTGTTGAATCCGCTAACTCGTCTAGCTGGGGTCCTTTGGATCCCGTCTCTTGATGATTCTTGTGACCGCGACACCACTCGCTCCACTGTTATATTATATGCAGGGAATTCTATTTTATCATTAATATTTGTGGGGAACTCCAAGTTCGACTGAACGCAGTAATAACACCAGGAGAACCGCAGCTCTACTCCAATACGCAAAATCTCAGGATAAAAGCGGGGAACCCAAGCTCGACCCGACACGCCAGAAGTCTGAGTCTGAGACTCGAGAGAGAGATCTGAGAGAGCCCCCTTTTTTTTTTAAACTCCCTAATTTATACATTTCAAACTCCTTTCTTCTTTCGTGTCTCCTCCTCCTCAAAATTTTCTCATCCATACAAGATTCAGCAAAAAAACTCATTCGCTTGCTCACTTCAAACTTTATTTTATTGGCCGCCCTCAGCTAAGCCGCACACGCCCCCACGGAAAACATGCCTGCATAAACCTCACACGACGCCCTTGGTTCTTACATGCCGCCGTTGTAAATCTGAAAACACAGTCCATTGTCGTGTAGTGTCAAATCCTGGCGACAAACTCTCTTAAATCTTGTCTAGCGATCTACCTCCCAAGTTGACCACCGCCGCAGGACTATTCACTGCCTTACGTCACACAGGACCTCTCCGCTCTATAATTATCGTCCCGCTCAGCCGGCGTTCCCAATTTCATCAAAACAATGTAATGATAAAAGCCTTCGATCGACTTCACCTCTTAATATTTTTATGAAATTTTCATATATCCGAAGGCGCTTCATTACACCTAACTTTCTTTCTACTGATCACAAATACATAATATATAGCCTATGTCCATCTGGAATAATGTACCTTTCAAATAGTGAAAGAATTTTTCAAATAGGTGCAGTGGTTCCAGAGATTACTCTCCACACACAAAATCCGCTCTCTCTCTTTATATATTAGTATATATATATATATATATATATATATATATATATATATATATATATATATATATATATAGTGAAACCCTGATTTAACGTTATCCAAGGGACCACGAAGAAATGACCTTATATGCGGGAAAATGTTAAATCGGGGAAAGACCAAAAACAAAACACTGAGCATAAAATAAAAACTAATTTAGGCAAAATACCTTCTATTTCTTCATTTACAATGGTTTTTACATCAGTTTTCTAAATTATGCCTTAAATAAATCGGTTATTTTGCTTTTTATAGCACAAATCACATTCTCAATAGGAGTTTTGTAAGCTTTTTTCTTGGCCTTCACTATTTGAAAGGAACGATTCCACTGTTTTCAAAGCTTGAATGGATTCTGTCGGAGAAGGAATTCAATGTTCCTCATCTTCATAGTTATCCGAACTATCAAATTTTTGCAAAAAGACTTGAGATACATTTTCCCATGCTGAAGAAATCATATGAATATAGATTCTAGAACGTTTATCGTTTTTTTCCTGCCTCCAAATTCTATACTAAGAAGAGATTTTTTTAAAATCTTGGTTTCTATAGTTTGTTTTTAACGATTATATGATCCCCAAATCACAAGGTTGAACTTTGCTTGTACAATTGGCAGGGGAAAATTTCACCCGCATATTTTGTAATTTTAAATGTACAACATGGGTTGTACATCGATCAAGAAACAAAATATTCTTACGTTTCTGTAAGCGCCATTGTCTGTCCAATTTGCGAAGAATCGAACCCAGCAGACTCGCCACAGATACACTTGTAGGATAAATTGTGCCTTTTTCACAGGCGGTCTATCCAACCATTTGAAGCTGTGAATCCTTAAATTTCCAGTTTAGAAACAATTTCTTTCAAAACGGGGGCACTTATGGGAATGCTTGTTGCGCGAACTTTTTTAAGGACAAATAAAGCTGAGATTCCGAGTATTTCAAGTTTTGATAAGATATATTTATTTTTTTTTCATCACAATTTTTGACTGTTTTAGGAAAATTTCATTGAGTTTTTCCATCTGAAAAAACGTTAAATGCGGGAAATATTTTGAAATGATAACGTTAAATCTGGAATTTTTTAACCTTACACGTATAGGAAATAAAATGGGACTAATGAAAAATGACGTTGTATCTAGGAAATCGTTAAACACAGGTTACGTTAAATCGGAGTTTCACTGTATATATATATATATATATATATATATATATATATGGGGGTGTCTATATAAATAGATTTACACATAATTTATACAGAAGGTCGTTCACACTTTATGTGAACGATTTTGATTGTTAAGTTTTATGTATAAATGCCGTATTTTTTGCGGCGATTTGCTTCTATCTCATTTCCGTTCAGTGTTTTTGGATGTCGTTTTCCTAAGGCTCGTTTTAATAAACCGAAAGCGCAAAAATCCGTTGAAGTAGCGTCAGGTGATTTTACAGGTATTTCATTAAATGGGATACACTTTATTCCTGTTTGTGATTATTTCTTTTCTAAATAAGTGGCAGTTGATTTAGACGTGTGACTAGAGGCTTTGTTCATATGAAGCCCAACTTTATCAATGTCCTTTTCATATAAGGCTGGAATTTTTTCTTCAAAAATGGGTTCTAAAATATTCTTCTGATAGTAGAGAGAATCAATTTTGGCTTTACTTGCGATTTTTTTTTTACTTTTAATTTTGCGTTGTAACAAAATCCTGCAACTATCATGAATCCCTCTGGGAACTTTTCTGTACACTGACGAAGCCATTTCGTACGGTCATTGCCGTCCCATGAGCAATAGAAAATTGATCTTTTTTTATTACAGTCACTTAAATACAAACATGCCTCTTCGAGTGTTACCGCAAATTTCCATTTTTCAGCAGCTAGGTGTTTTTCATATAATTTTCTACAATTTGTTTTTCTTTCAGCAATATGCTTTGTCAAAATCAGATGAATTTTATGTTTAAACATCTTTTTCAACTTCAAATCTTTATGAATGATTTTACTTACAGTGCCAAAAGATATTGATAGTTTCGAAGCAATGGATCTTTGAGTCGGCGGATTTTCTTTTAGGATCAGAGACTTCACTTTGAATTTACTTGATATTTACTTGCTTTCGAACAGTCTTAGAATGAGGTTTCGCGGTCATGTTTTCATTTTTACTTTCAGTTAGACGTTTTTTTCTTTCAAATTCAATATATTATAAATACCTTTTTTTGAAATGCCAAAACTGTGATTTTTATACCGCTTTACAATTCGTTGATACGAATATTTCTCCTCGGAATGCACAGTTACATAACATTCGAGCCATCTACCAATTTTTGGAGCCATTTTCAAAATATCTTTTATTTTACATTCCAATCAAAACAAAACAGTAGCAGACGATTATTCTGAAGTTGCCAAATTTTTTATCTCAAAATGCAAACGATAAAAATAAATTGCAACATCGTTTCCATAAAGTGCGAACGACCTTCTGTATTAGCGAAACTCAACAATTGCATTGTGTTTAGAAAATGGATTTTTTTTTTGCCTTGTACAGTTTGCTTTCACAGATATCTCTTACTTTCTCATTCGATGGCTAATGCCCAGTTATAAATCTTTGCAAAAATATCATTATACTTCAAACGTGCCCCTCTGAAAGACGACAAGTCATCGTCTGCGCAACGACAAGCGTTTGTGGCGTACCTCGGAGACATGTACATTAGAATAGACCGTTGACGTTGGCTATATACCTCCGGCACACAAAACTCCTTTTATTTTCCTGACTATGCAGCTTCAAGCATCAAATAACACAAACCAGATGTTCATACGATGATTATATTGCGAGATAAAACATTTTATGCCGTACTGTCGATGCGCGTCGTGTTCTACCCGGAACTTTATATAAAAGAGAGTCGTCAATCTCAAAAGAGATTACGGCAAAACCTCTCTGTCTCATGGTTCCGGAAAAAATGGCCGTTTGGAAAGAAGGCTGGCTCGCGAAGTTTAATTGCATTTAATTATTTCCCGTGTTTAAAAGGATGTATCTAAAATGTCTTACAAGGTATCATCAATATGAAATTTTGTATAGAGTTCCTACATTCTATATTCATTAAACTGCCCTTAGAATTTTTCTTAAATTAGGAAATGAATTCTGAGAAAACTTTCCTTACAGCAAAAACTGTTCTAAATTTTTTTCTCTTTAAAGTGATAAAAAGTTTTACAAATAATATTTGTATAAACTCTGACGATAAATTATTTTGAAACCTTTCTCGTGTACAAGAAGGGGAAAAAAATATGTAGATTTAGGTATTGGTTCAGCAGATACAGTCATACCTCGGTACTCCTTTGCTTCGGTACTGGGTGCATTTCATCGCGAAAGAAAGGCTTGACGTTTTCTCGGATCTGTGAAATGGATTGAATTACAAAATTGTGTTCAAAAGTATCACCCCGACAAAGCCGAAATGGGGACTTGTTTCATGATCGAACAATATCTCGATCATTCGAGACATTGTTCGATTCAGAAACATTTTGATTCGAACTTCAGAAACATTTTGAAACGTACGCAGAAGCAAGTTTCTCTCGATAAGTTGGTAGTGAAACTCCCCAAATCTGAGTCTACAACCACGGATCGGTGGAGTGAAAGAGACACAAAAGAGAAAGAATCCCCTTGCAAGCACCTGATGTTTTATGGGAAGGAGACTCCCCTTCAGAGGAATAATCTCTCTCCTTCGCCACTATCCCATGAGGCCTTTCAGTACGTGTCGAGTGAAGATAAATTCCATTTTATTTTATTTGATATTTGCTTTAAATTATGTCTGTCTGGTTTTAAAATTTTGTATAAAAAAATCCCATGCATTTATAAATTGTCCTGTGAAATGTGAAATTTCTGGTTTTCAGGAACGAATTAATTCAATTGATCTGACTCCTTATGGGAAAAATTCATTAGGTACTCGTCTTACCACACTGTATCAAAAACTAGAAATACTTTAATCTTTTTAAAACAAAATTTCCTATAGTTCAAGTACTTTTCATATGCATACTGATTTACGAACATCATTCGAATGACCTAAACACATTTAAGACACATTTAAGGGGATATTTTTAAAACAGATTTAAGACACATTTAAGATACATTTAAGGAGATAAAGACACATTTTAAGGGGAAAATCATTCTGAAATGTATGTCTAAAGAGGGAATTTGCGCCCCGGACTCCGTTAAACACGTTTTCACACACACCGGGTCATTTGAACTCTGGAGAACATTTTGAATGATTCAACACAATAGACAGTTTATGGCTGGCCGCTCTACATCAGGGATTCTCTGAAATCTTGAAAGAGAAATTTTGCTCCCATGTCTCGGAAATTCCGATACTTACTCTATGTATAAGGGGTGTCCCAAAGAAACGTCATTTAATCCATATGCAGTGGCGGATTTCTGCACAGGAGGGCCCCAAATCAATCCAAGAATTTTACCTTTTTAGAGCGAAGCATTTCGCGATATTCTTTATACATTAATATTTTCACCACAAAGTTCAATTTTACATTTCGCAACAAACTTGAAAATTTAAATAATTTTATCCAAAGAATTGAAATACAGCGAAATTTCTACTATGGCGGCCAGTCACGGTTCCGAAATAAAGTGTCCGTTCTAAGGGGTGGCCGTCGAAAATAGGTTCCTTCCGTAACATTGGCTGTATGGAGTCTGGAATCAGTTCCAAACAAAATAGGGCCATACAGAGGGGTGATCGCCGAACAGGAGTGTCTGGCTAGAGGGGTTTCAGTGTATCTGTCACCGATCCACAGTATTTGTAAAGCATTCACAGACCTTAACAATTTCGAAAAAATTATATGTTTCATGAAGTTTTTAAAACCAAAATTGCTAAAGACTCCAAATTTATATTTGCCCCAAATACATTAAAGTATATTTAAACTTTAAATATCAATATACTTGAAAATTGTTCGCCAGTCATTTTTTATTTTCGGGATATTTTTTATCTATTACTTTCTCATCTTGGATCAAAATTTAATTTGTAGGAAAACTGCAAATGGTCAATTATTATTCTTTTTAAACCCCGTTTATCATAACGCTTCATAATTAATTCTGTAGCCATGCATTAAAACAGTTTGAAAGAGTCGAAACAGGCTCCTAACGATATTTACATGCAAGCGAAAAAAATTTAAAAAGAATCTAGTTATTGACGGAGACGAATTTGTATGCAAAACATAATTACAGGCGGAAGCGATCGATCGCAAAACCTTCTCCGATCGACTGGTCAATCCAATTCGAACAGTTGAACATCCCTGACGTAGTAAAATCATTTCGAGGGAAACATCACAAATGACCTTCTAGATAGTAAAACCATTTGGTACTATTATGCGAAAATATACAGGTAGCCATGTACCTAGGTTTCGCCCTTTTTATAGACTCTTCAGAGATGCGCCTCAGGTAGCATAGTGGTAACTCCTCAGGACTGCAACTGGTGGTGCTCGGTTCGAATGCCGATGACGCCATTCAATACCTTCATGTCTAGGCGGGATAGGGGCACGCAAAGTCTGTAAAGTCCTTCCATGAAGTCAGAGAGGGTGGGAGAAGGTACGAGTTCACCCTGGGGGTGCTCTGTCTAAATTGGCGTGGAAGACAATTCATCTGCAGGGATTCAATCCGGGAAGGCTTTAGTGGCTACGTCCTTTACCTAGTGCATTGGATATTGGAAGGCAAAATTTATCGGTGGCCGAGGATCCATAGCCCTTGCCGAGGTGCCCATAGCAAGGGCGAAACCCAGGTCCTGTATGCTGGAGGTGTCCATTTTTGCTTCATGTTCCGCCTGTTTGGCACGCTCTATGCATTTTACAATCTGGTTTTAAAAGTAATGAGGAAATGAAAACATAAGGGCATTGTGATTGGAAAGGAGGGGGGGGGGGGGGGGGGGGGGTACGGAAAATGTCGAGGGTGTGTCATCAATGGAAGGGATGGGTCAGTTCGTTTTGAAGCAGACTCTGTTTTCATTGGTTCGTAGAGTTTTTATATGCATGATTAGCTGAAAACCCGCACTTCGCTACGGAGTACATTCAAATTAAATACAACGGTCAATGTATGCAATTAATGCCAAAAAAAATAAATGTATATATATATTTATAATGAATACGACGATCAATGTATACAATTGATGTAAAGAAAAAAATATATATATTTATAAAAAAATTATAAGGGTTGTTTTCATAGACAAAATAATGTAGAAGAAAATATTCAAATTAAATGTAATAGGACATACTAAAGAATATAGTACAGTTTGAGGAACATAATATCTTTTATTGTATTTTAATATTTTTTTGGCTAATGCCAATCGTCTGCCGCATTAGCAAGAAAAAAAAGTATTTTTTTTTTGTCTATTTAGTTGTCATTCATGTGACCATAAATTTATTTAAAGTACCAGAAAAAGAAATCACGTGATCAGCATTTAATAAATTAAATTCTAAAAATGAATCTTTAAAAACTCACCAAAAATCAGAAAATCGAGGTAAAGGTTCGAAACAGATATCATTTTAAAGGAACTTTTAGGATGTTCCTCGTGATATAAATTTTATAACCCTCAAATTATTATTTTAAATGCAAACTTCAAAAAAGTTATTAAAACAGATTAAAAATTTAATTTTAAAAAATCTAAGAAGAATTTTTCAAAAATCTTTCTTAGTGCACCCCTACACCATAAGAAGAATCGCCATGCAAAATTTCAGCCCTTTAGGTCCAGCGGTTTGGTATGTGCGTTGTATGTCAGTCAGGTACGGAACTGTTATATATACACTCATGGACAAAAAAATTAGCGCACACAGAAATAATTGCGGGATCGTAACGAAACTTGCAATGAAGGTACATGTCGGGGAGATATGCAAATGATTAGAAATGCAGCGTGATCGCGCATTACGTATAGCCGGTAGAGGGCGTTGAACATCGTACTCTGTGGAGTATAAAACAGGTAACCAAAGCTTGTTTGAGTGTGCTGAATCATTTACAAAGGAAGAGCTGAAATAGACATGCCATTACGCCGTGTTCGAAGACAATATAAGCAGTTGTTGCAGTTTGAGAGGGGGAGAATCGTCGGGATGATGGAAGCTGGGTGGTCAGCTAGGCGAGTAGCTCGCCAATTAGGCCGCTCTGATTGTGTTGTGAGGAGGTGTTGGGACCAGTGGACCCGAGAGATGTCATGTAAACGAAGACCAGACTAAGGACGCACTCGACAGACCAGTCATCGAGAAGACCGCCACATCGTAAGAAATGCACGCGTACAGCCAACTGCTTCATCGGCCGCCATCCAGGCACAGGTAGCACCTTCACTAGGGGTCTCTGTGTCTTCTCGAACCATACGAAGGCGCCTGGCTGAAGGACAGTTGTTATCGCGGCGCCCATTACGTGTGCTGCCCTTGACGCCCACCCATCGACGCCTCCGTTTGGAGTTTTGCCGCGCACGAGGAAACTGAACTGCAGTGGAATGGAACCAGGTCGTCTTTAGCGACGAATCCAGATTCAATCTCGGCAGTGATGACAATCGTGTTCGTGTGTGGAGAGCCCGTGGTGAACGCTTCAATCCTGCCTTTGCTGTGCAGTGACACATCGCTCCCACAGCTGGTGTGATGGTATGGGGTGCCATTGCCTACAATACACGGTCACCCCTAGTATTGTTCCGTGGCACCATGACAGCCCAGCGGTATGTTCATGAAATCCTGCAACCACATGTGTTGCCACTCATGCAACGGCTCCCAGGAGCCATTTTTCAACAAGACAATGCTCGGCCTCATACGGCAAGGGTGTCACAAGACTGTCTCCGCACTGTTACTACCCTTCCTTGGCCTGCCCGATCCCCAGATTTGTCTCCAATCGAGCATATCTGGGATCATTTGGGACGACGAGTTGGGCATCCCACGAGTTTGAACGAACTAGAGGCAAGGTTACAGCAAATATGGAACGAAATGTCTCAAGACATCATACAGAACTTGTATGACACAATGAGCGATCGTATCGCATCGTGCATTCGCGCTTGAGGGGGTCCAACGGAGTATTAACTCCTCCGTTCTTTTGTCTTTTTCTCTGAAATAAATTATCCTTTTTCTTTGATTTTCTTATCATTTACTTATATCAAAGTAGTCATTACGTATGTAAAATTTCGTTTCATTTTGACGTCTCCTTCTTGGTGCGCTAATTTTTTTGTCCATGAGTGTATATAGATTAGGTGTATAATGGCGGAAGGAGAAAAGACAATCGACATCAATTTTTTTTTTGATTATTTAGATATTGAACATTAAGTCTCCCATCATTATATTCATTTATTAATATTTAGAGAATCGTGTTTTCTAATGTTCAATTTTTCTCTTTTCAGTTTCGGGCGCCGTGCAGTTTCTGAAAGAAAAAAAAGCAAGAGATAATCTAAGAAGACATCACAAATTTGAACTTTAAGTACTCATTCATTGAGTATTCTGGTACCAGGCATCACAGCAGTTTTGCAGAAAGTAAAACAAACGCAAGCTGAAAAGTCTCGTTCAATTTTAGGTTTCATAGGCTTTTATGTTTCCAATTCAGTTTTCTTTTTCATTCAGTTGTTATTAAGTGAAGTCGCTTTCCGATTTGACACTTATATACCGATCTCCCGATCAGATAGCACTTTTTGTTGTCAAAGATCTTTTAAACGGCATGTTTCTAGAAGCAACCAATATATTTCACCGAAATGAGAAAGCTCGTCGGAGGGGAATATTCAAAGTTATAGGCCTCTTCCCTACCTCAAATTTTAATTATACCATCAATAAATATGGCTACGCATAAATAGTTTACTTGAGAGTAGGGTGGTTCGAAAAAAACTTTTTTTTAAGTTTCAGATCGCTAGAGTGCAGAAAAGTTGCCATTCGTATAGACGTTAAAAAAACCACTAATTATTATTTTTTATTAATTTGTCTTCCGGTCGCGCAATGCCATCGAAGTTAGCAAAAAATTGTGAAAAACCTTAATTTTTCATAATTTTTTTAAGCACGCCAGATGGTTTTAATTGCGTTCCTATACCATGAATTAACTACTAAAAGTATGTAAAATCAATATATTTGCACTTATTATACATTTGTTTCATATCTTCCGGTCTTTATTCTGTTGAAATAAAACATATCTATGAATTAAATTGAAACATAAGTAAAAATGAGCAAGTTTTCAAGGCCTTCTTCCATTGCTTGGCGTCTCAAATTTTCAGCAGTCTGATTTTAAAACTTCAGTGCGTAAGTGTTATAAAGTTTGTTTACGTCGAGATTTCAAATATTATGGATGCTAACGAAGTAGAAAAAATTTAAAAATCAAATGGGCATCGTCTTAAGAAGTCTAATAGGAAAACGAACAAAATGATAATAATGATAATAATAATAATCCATGTGAAAGAAGAAAGAATTAAGGAAACAATGTCTGCGCTACTGAATGGACATTGTTGCCCAAAATCATTGATTAGTCACTGCTAGTTATCCTTCCTCTTGAGGTGTTAATGGGACCTGCTGAAAACCTCGATAGGGTCGACCAAAGCATGAACCTCGGCTACGCTTTACTGTAGAAGGGAGAGAGTTCAGATTGTAAGCTTCTACCACACGTACTGGCGTGGGGAAGAGTGCGGAGATGGATTAATCTGAAAACAATACGTTTCCATTGACCAACATTGCATGTCGTATATGTTTTTGGTACCAGTGTAGTCTACGTTTTGCATTGATCTGTGACAGGAGGAAATTTGGAAAGGGGCTATAGTGCTAATATTTTGCTTTTACAGTTCCCGCCTCACTGTGTGATATGCGTCCTAACATCGTGATATGCGTCAGAATTATCAATATGGATTAGCAGTGTGATACAAACAGGACTTTGACCTCTGCGTGGAAGAAGCTGTGGCCTGAGGTGGTGTCTGAAACGGACTTTGAAAGTCTCGATACCGAGACGGAGGTGGAGGAAATTGTAACCATTGGCAAGTACATGAGCCTAGATATGAGGCGGTGAACGGCAAAGTGGTGTAAGTCACATTTTCAACTTATATATTTTGAGGGCAAAAATGTAGTCTCCATGTTATATTTACAGTGGAATTGCAAATAATTATTATTTGCAATATCTTAATAATTATTATGAATTATAATTTGTTCAATTTATAGTGGAATTTTTTGTAGTTTTTGCAGTAAAACGCTTTTGACTTACACCACTTGATAAACTGACTTACACCACTTTGCCTTTCACCGCCTCATATGGGTGCAGTTGACATCAACGAGCTCATCGAGGAGCACGCCGAGGAACTGATACCGAAGGAGCTAAAGGAGCTACAGACAGAGAAGGGCACGGTTTTACAGGAAATAAGTGACGCGGAGGAGGTTATCTCTAAAAGTGAGATACAGGAAATGCTGGGAATGTGGGAGAAACTTTCAGACTTCATTCAAAAGAAACACCCAGAAAAAGTTGCAACTTGATGTGCGAATGTGAAATTTAATAATACTTGCGTAGCTCATTTCAGAAACCTTCTGAAAAGAAGGCTGAAACAGACCTCATTGGACAAGTTTTTATCGAAAACCCCTGCAGACGAAAGTGAGGAAAGCGTGACGAAAAGGTCAAAAATCAATGAATAAGGTTTAATTAATCAGTTTAACTTTTCTCCTCCTCTTCTTTTAAGTCTGATCTCCAAGGTAATCTTCAAGGCTGATCTCCAAAGTAAATGTTGTACATTACACTTAATAAAACATGTTTATTGCAGTACATTCTACTGAATTTCGTTCTAATACAATGTCCGTCATTTATAAGCCCATGTTTCTTATTTAAAAACACTCAAAAAATTGCGATGCTTTAGTGGAGCCCGGAACGAATTCATAACATTTTCATTCATTTTAATGGGGAAAAATGATATGAGTTACGAGCTCCGTCATGGAACTAATTGAACTCGTAAGTCGAGGCACAACTGTATTCGGATATGCGCCGAAATATTTGGTTCTTTTCATTTTTTTCCTTCTTCCAGGGACCCACAGTTGCCCAAATTGGTCGGCAGATCTGTACTATCCGTCCGGCGCCCAGGCTTCTATGAAAAATATACCAAACGGGGGAAATCAACCATCGGCTGAGTTTGCATGAATCGCTACGCAGCGCCGGTCTTCAGGTATTTCAATGGCCGATACGCGAAAGCGGAGGGAGCCGAGGTGTTCAGACGAATTTTCCTTCTTCCACTTATCCTCAGCTTGAATATCTTCACAAATTAAGGAGTCGTCTGAATCCCGCCTGTTTTGATATCTTTGCTCTTTATTTCAGTGAAAATTTTGATTTTATCATTTATGGCTTCAGAATCTTCGACTATTAACTTTTATAACTGTCTTCCAAAATTCTGTTGTCATCATGACGGGATATCCTCGAAGTCTCAAAAAATTCCTCTCCTTTCTTTTCAGAAATTACTTCCGTTTGTGCAACTTCTTTCTGTTTTGATAAGCAAAATGATTTTTCTTTTCTTTCAGCCTCAGCTATTTTCATTTTACCTTCCAGATATCCCATATGAATATTTAAAAACTTGTCCACTCTGAGAAGCTGGTTTTCATTCTTGATCATCCTAGTCTTTAAATCAGCATAATCGTCTTCTACTGAAGCGGAAGAACCCCTTTGAAAGGGAGATTTAAATTTTGATACCATTACACCCGACCACAAAATAAAACTATTACAAATCTTTTTCAACTGACTGCTAAAATCGGGGTTGAAAAAGGGATTTATATATTTTCCTTCAACTATATTTTTGGATGCTTTCTCCCAGAGATCATTTGCCCTCTCAACGATTGTGCCGTATGCATCACTATCATCATATTAAAAAAGCCTGCGTACTGCTTGAAAACTCTTCAGACGAAAAACCTGTAGTTGATATTGCCGATTATAAGCTCCTCCTACATAACGCGGCTAGTGTCAGCTTTTCTCTTTCAATTATTTCCCCATATGTTTCATTTAATGACATTGTGATAATCTTCTCTCGTTTGAGCAACTCTCCTCTCAGATTATCAGCGTTAATCAGAAGTCCCGAAGAAAACATGTAAAAATCTTTCACTCGTTTGGGTGTGTGTTTTGGGAAAGATTGCTATCTGCTTGCCATTCGCAAATGAGCCACATCAAATCGAATTAAAGTATTTGAAAATGATGGTAATTCACAATTGCTCTGGAGAACTCCAAAACATTCACGCGTATATATGGAAATACAAACATCGTTAAATGACCTTCTGATTCCACCAATTAAAGCAAGAGAAAAATCACAAACGGCTTCTTTTGGCGCGGGAGCTCCATCTCTTACCCATTGGCCTAACCAATAAGCTATCGACAAGGTATCGTGCTTTTCTGAGAGTATTTGAGCAACGGAAAATTGTCATCCGTCATGGTTTATGGCCACTTCTTAAAGACATGACGGGAAAGTTCACTTTCAGAGTGTTTAATTCTTCTGACGAGAGAACCAGTGGAATCGATAGCCACTTTTGTAAAAATTGATTTTTTGCTATAATTTTTATACAGAAACATTTGATTTGGAGTCCAGTAGTGAATGAAAAATTTATGCAATGCAGTGTCATGAACTGAACCAGCCCACGGCAAATTTGTTTTCATATGATTGATGGCACAAAAAAAATCTTTCGGATTTTAATATGAAAACCTGTGTTTTGCCTCCTGTTTTGCATTTCTTAAGACATCGCAGCTGTATAACTAAGGTGGGAGAACATCAGAAAATTCCATATTTTTTTGTGTGGATTTCATTCGCCACGCGTTTGCTGAAATTGGCTGAAGTTCTTCAACTATTTTTTAGCAAACTTCTCTTCTTAGTTTTCTTTTTACTGTGCGGAATATTTTTGTATCTTCAGTTAGCAAATAAACTAGAAAATTGGAATCATCTTGTAGTTTTCCCTTTATAAATGCATTCAGTTTATTGGGACACTCTTTACACTGTCCATCAGTAGCGCAGTAATATTTCCCCATGGTATTTTCACCTGTTGCCAAATTTGTGCAGATATAATTGGAGACCAAACATTTGGCCTCTGTGAGAGATAAAGCCATTTTCCCTCATTAAGCCCTTCTCTGGACTCTACAAGAGAGTCACAATCCGTTGGCTTAATTTTAAACCAGTCCTCTGGAGAAAGTGTTATTACCATTTCCTTATTGTCGTTAAAAACAGCATCAGATTTACTGGTATCAGAAGCACGTGAGGCTGAAAAATTAGAAGTGTCTTGATTATGCAGAGTATGAAGTCTTCTCTGAGATGTTAAAGTGAGTTCTTAAAGTAACTAGCACATAATTGCGGTTCTGTTGCTCATAGAAGTGTAAATACTTAAGTAAGTCAGTCGCCTGTTTAACTGTTCGCTCACATTCGACCATACTTCACAGGTAGCAGTTACAATATTATCAAACTCATCAAAGACCATAAGCGTTTCTTTTAGTATTTCCAAAATTTATCGTGAGGCACTTTAACTTTTCGTGGCATTTTGATACGCTACTGAGGACCTCTAGTCTAGAGCATTTGAAGTTACAGGAACGTGTCAGTTGAAAAAAAATTTCATCGAATATATACTCCTCTCTTACCATCAAAGGGGCGGTTATCCTTCATTGATATTCTTGAAATCGGAAGACATTGATTGTCATCAGAAATGAGGCCTCTCATTGTGCGTAATATATTTCCTTTTGCCTGTCAGAAATCGTCGCTAGAATGTTTTGCCGCAAATGTCATGAAGTTTTGCTAAAACGCTGATTTTGGAACTTATTCAGCAAAATTTTTCAAGATGTTGAATTTCATTTATTTTGGTTGTATTTACTTGTATAGTGATGTTTACTTGTATAGTAATGCCGAAATAATCTAATTACGTATTATTTAGGTGTTATGTGTCTTCTTAATTAGCCAATTTTTGCAGCCTTTTCGCGTATAAGTGGGCAAAAGTTGTAAATTTTATTTGAATCTCTCGTCGGTTTCTCCCTTTTGTCTTTTTATGTTCCTTGCTCTTACTTCTTTTGTTCTTTTTGATACGTCGATGTGCGATATTTTGGGGTGACGGACCGCAGCATGCCTTGACAGTAAGTACGGAATGTACGGTATGGGAGCAGAGAGCAGACCGGGGTGGGGTGGTGTTTGTTTAGTTTCTGGATGAAACCAATGAGTCATCGTGAGTATCAGGAACGAAACAGGAAAGGGGAGAGGGTGTGAGGCGGGGTGTTTATTTATTTATTTTTCTGCACTCAGTTTGGATGCGACATTTTTAAGTGTGAAGGCGAAACCTTTGTCTCGTGAGATACGGTGCTCTTGTGGATTGTTTAGCGTGCCATTACTGTGTTTTATGCGTTTTATTAAGGCGATTTTAGCAATGGCTAGTGCGAAGGACTCTGGACGTGTAAAGACACGCGATAGTGGGAAAAGTAGCCTTTTTGGGGCACCATGCGGATTGGAAGACTTGCAGTTGCCAAGTTATGCCGACATGTGCCACTGCTACTGGTCACGAAGTGACATAGATGAAAATCGTGATATTTATCTTCAACCAGTAGATGATCTTATTAAGATGGCCGGTGAAAAGGTTACTAAAATCTGGATAAATGCATCCATACCAGTAGTTTCCAAACGGGCCATTAATAGAAAGATTAAGGACTACTACAACAAGTGTCGATCATTGGAGGAATCACTTAACCGTACGAACGTAAAGCAGAAGTCGACCGGCAAAGAATTCGTACGAAATGCGGAAACCTCTCTCTTGGACATTGCAGCTTGTAATTGTAGAGACTTGGGCAATTTCAGCTGCGACATAAGGCGTAAAGTTCCACACGGAGAGGTGAGGTTTCTGCAGGATCAAAGAACTGTCCGAAAAATGGTTATCGGATATATTGACTTAAAAAAAGCAAAACCCTTGCAAAGAGGGTGGCATGGAAAATGAAAAGGAATGTAAGTTCAACGAGGGATAGTAGTTTTGTGCCAGGGACCTCAAAGAGTGAAGTTCGATCTAGACCTAAGTTATAGATATCGTTAGAAGATTCAAGTAGTTAGAGTTTTGAAGCAGACAGTTCAACCGAATCAGAATTTGAAACAGGGCCTTCAAAGCAGACACTTCTAAGCACATATTCCTTTCTCACACAGCGTTCGCCGCATTTAGAACTGGTGTATCAGAGAGGGAAGTTGTGTTCATCGCTTCATCAGTGCTGCAAGATGCAGAAATTGTGAGAGCAGAAGATAAGAATCTCGTCATAGATAAGAACAAGGTCAGGAGAGAGAAAAATAAATTCGGGAAGAAGATAAAGACGGATGAAGATCTTGAAGGAAGAAAAATTAAAAGCATATTTTTTGATGGTAGAAAAGATAAAACCATCTTCATAGAAAAAGAGGCAAGAAGTGGCACCGTCGGGAGAAAGACGAAGAGTATATCACTGTGTTGTCGGAACCAGGTTCGGAATATTTGGGGCACTTGACACCTCGTTTCGGTCACAGAGAAAAAATAGCGAAAGCATTACATAATTTTTTAAGCCAGAACAAAGTGGATATTTCTGAACTGATTTCCTATTTGTGCAAGTAACTACAAATTTGAAAATTTCTGTACTAAATATACAATTTTTTAGGAGAATATAACACAGATTCGTTACTTACAGACTAAAAATTATGAAAACATATTTTTTACTTGCTTAAAAATCTAAATTTCCCGTGACCTTTTAGAAAAAAGCTGTAAACTACCTGCAGAAATAGAATTAAATATTTTATTTTATGCTTGAAATCAGAGTCTAAGGGGCATTAGTTTATTTAGAACAACGATAAATTAATCATCATTAGGCAAAAAGATCTTTACTTCATAAAATACACAATCATATCATTAAAAAAATTTGGGTTTTCTAAAGTTTAGTACATTTTTACGACTTCCAAGTAACATCAAATCTGAAAATAAAGGTACTAAATATGCAGCTTTCTTGGAGAAGATAGTAAAAATTGGTCATTTGCACTCTTAAGATTATGAACATCTATTTTTTATTTGCTTAAAAATCAAAATTTCATGTTACTTTTTAAAAGAAAAGTTGCAAACTGCCTACATAAATTCATTATTTTACTCGTTAAAATAACATTAAACACATCATACTTTCAAAAAGTAATTTAAATATTTTATTTTATGCTTGAAATCAGAGCCTAGGATATCACAGTTTACTTTGAACAACGATAGATTAAATATGATTAGGTTGAAGTGCATTTATTTCGTAAGATATAAAATCATATATTAAAAAATGATTTTTCTAAAGTTCAGTACATTTTCATGACTTTACAAGTAACTACAAATCTGAAAATTACGGTACTAAAAATTACGGTCTGAAAATTACGGTATCATTTTCTTGGAGAAGATAGTAAAGTTTAGTTATTTGCAGATTTGAAATTATGAAAACATACTTTCTAGTTGCATAAAAATCTAACTTTCATGCTACTTTTAAGAAGAAAGCTGTTAACTAGCTGTAGAAATTCAATTAAATATATTTTTATGCTTGAAATCGGAGTCTAAGGTGTCAGAGTTTACTTTGAACAACGACAGATTAAACATAATTAGGTTGGAGTGTATTTATTTCGAAAATTATGAAGCCATATCATTAAAAAGGGTATTTTTTCAAGTTAAGTACATCTTCATTACGTTGCAAGTAACTACAGATATGAAAATGACGGTACTAATCAATGCACTTTCTTGGAGAAGATGGTAAACGTTAGTTATCTGCAGACTTCAAATTATGGAAACACACTTTTTAGTTGCATAAAAATCTAAATTTCATGTTCCTTTTAAGAAGAAAGCTGTTAACTAGCTGTAGAAATTCAATTAAATATTGTATTTTATGCTTGAAATCGGAGTCTAAGGTGTGAGAGTTTACTTTGAACAACGACAGATTAAACTTGATTAGGTTAAAGTGTATTTATTTTGTAAAATATAAAACCATATCATTAAAAAAATGAGTTTTTTCAAGTTAAGTACATTTTCATAACGTTTCAAGTAACTACAAATATGAAAATGACGGTATTAAATGTATCATTTTCTTGGAGAAGATGGTAAACATTAGTTATTGCAGACTTAAAATTAGGAAAACACACTTTTTAGTTTCATAAAAATCTAAATTTCATCTTACTTTTAAGAAGAAGGCTGTTAACTAGATGCAGAAATTCAATTAAATGTTTCATTTTATGATTGAAATCGGAGTCTAAGGTGTCAGAATTTACTTTGAACAACGACAGATTAAACATGATTAGGTTGAAGTGTATTTATTTCGTAAAGTATATAACTATATCATTAGAAAAGGGAGTTTTTTCAAGTTAAGTACATTTTCATAGTGTTGCAAGTAACTACAAATATGAAAATGACGGTATTGAATGTGTCATTTTCTTGGAGAAGATGATAAACATTACTTATTTACAGACTTAAAATTACGAAACAATACTTTTTAATTTCATAAAAATCAAACTTTTATGTTACTTTTAAGACGAAAGCTGTTAACTAGCTATAGAAATTCAATTAAATATTTTATTTTATGCTTGAAATTGGAGCCTAAAGTGTCAGAGTTTTCTTTGAACAACGACAGATTAAATATGATTAGGTTGAAGTGTATTTATTTCGTAAAGTATAAAACCATATTATTAAAAAATGAGTATTTTCAAGTTAAGTACATTTTCATAACGTTGCAAGTAACTAGAAATATGAAAATGACGATACTAATCTCAGCATTTTCTTGGAGAAGATGGTAAACATTAGTTATTTGCAGACTTAAAATTATGAAAACACACTGTTTAGTTGTATAAAACTCTAACTTTCATGTTACTTTTAAGAAGAAAGCTGTTAACTAGCTGTAGAAATTCAATTAAATATTTTATTTTATGCTTGAAATCGAAGCCTAAGGTGTCAGAGTTTACTTTGAACAACGACAAATTAGACATGATTAGTTTGAAGTGTACTTATTTCGCAAGATATAAAATCTTATCTTCAAAAATTTGTGTTTTCTAAAGTTTAGTCCATTTTCATGACTTTTAAAATAACTACAAATTCGAAAATTACTGTACTAAATTTACCCTTTTCTTGGAGTATATTGTAAAAATTAGTTATTTGCAGACTTTACAATTATGAATACACTTTTTTACTTGCTTAAAAATCTAAATTTCATGGTACTTTTTTTCGAAAAAATTTGTAAACTTCCTACAGAAGATCATTTCACTCATTGAAATGACAAAAATCATAGCATACTTTCAATTAAGTATTTTATTTTATGCTTGAGAGTCTAAGGTGTCGCAGTTTACTTTGAACAACGATAGATTAAATTTGATTATGTTAAGTTAGATTTATTTCGTAAGATATAAAATCATATCATTAAACAAAATCAGAGTTTTCTAACGTTTAGTAACTCTGACAAAGTACATATGTACCACCTTTCCTGCAACTACAAATTTGAAAATTACGGTGGTAACTATTCCATTTTCTTTGAGAAGTTAGTAAAACTGAGTTAATTGCAGGCTTAAACATGGGAAAACATAATTTTTACATGCGCAAAAATCTAAATTTTATGTTACTTTGTAAAATCAAAGTCGAAAAAAAAGTGGATCGTAGTGCTTCCGTGTTTGTACTGAGCTAACATGCTTTTAATAAACAAGGCAAAAGCTAAGAAAATTTTGATTTCCCTAAGATAAACCTTGACGTTAAGTCTCATGCAAGTTTATGCTTTTATACGTATTTTCAGAATTTTTTTTCTTATTTCTTTTGGTTTTCGAGAGTTTTACACGCGCTTAATATGTTTTCCCTTGATAGATAATTTAGTTTTATTGGAGAATATCGGTGAGAATGGGGGATATTTCATAATATATCATGTATTTTACTGATTTTATCGTCTTCATAATATGAAAATCGATAAAATTTTAATCTGTGGGACGAAAATTTCTTAAAATTCTGAATTATCATTTTTCATAGAATTTGGCTCAAATCTGGCAAAATGACGCAACAATTAAACATTGTGACGCAATAATAAACTTTATGTCCCAATTATGCTTTTGATTGTTATCAACTACGCAGTAACAATGATTTCTCTGTTGAAGCAAGCTAGACAAAATCGTCGAAAGCGTCAGTAGCGGCCCGGATCTCGAGAGAGTAGGTTGGATGAAAAATGCGCTCCGCGACTCAAGATAAAAATTTTATTTCCAGCAGTTTGAAATTAAAAAACTGTCGCCATTTGTCGCCAAGAAGCCAACTAACGCTAGGAACTGCCAACTCGATGTTTGGCGAAAGTGGGATGATTTTTTTTTTTAGCCGAGCCGTAAGTGAATGGAAATGTCAGATAGTGAATAGTGTTAGATTCTTTAGGTATTATAACATTCAATCGTATTTATTTAAGAATTGAAGTGATAATTTTATAACTTAAAAAAAATTATAGCTTTTTATGATTTTTGTTTCCATATATATATATATATATATATATATATATACACGCACGCACACAGGAAATTAGCAATATACGACAAATTTAAATACCAAAAATCACCAACCTCAATTTTTTGTCATCCAATTCGTTACACGCCGGCCTTTAAACGCGGGTTGAGGGCGCATCTTAATCCCTCGGTGGATAAATTGACGAAATTTCCTTTAAAAAAGACTTAAACAGAGGTTGATATTATTCTTGGTAGAAATGGCGCCACGGGAATTCAGCGAGGTACGAATCACTCTCACAACGCCGAACACCACTTAGTGACCGTTTGATGTAGTTCCACCTGCCCTCGATAGTATTGGTTTCCAGGTCCTTGGATGTCACACTGTGATTGTCGGTGAAGTGTACGAAGTTGTCGTCCTTCAGGCGATTTGCAGCAGTCGTATATGACGATAGTTCCCGGAAGTACATAATTCACAAAACATTCAAAAGAACACCCATTCCTCGACTTTCAACCACCTCAACAAAACAGTTAGGTATTTTTCTGTTAGCCGGCTGCATTTGGCATCGCTCTATTATCACCATTGGTGAGAATCTGAATTTGCTAAACTCACAACCCTATGAAAACTATTAAATAGATAATAGATATGCTATATATTGGAGAAGCAATGTCACACACGAAACGTTGGAAGAAGATGGCGGATCAGCGACTATGAATTATGCCGGAGATCTTGACTATGTTCTCCAGCAGACTCATCTAAATAACCCCGAAAACGGAACATTCAACTAAATAAAAACTGGAAACTAATTCACAATCGTACAAAATATTGAGCGATTGGGGAGAAGCACATATTGGCGATATAAAAAAAATATTGAGGAACGGCACGCCACCATTTGTAATCGTACATAGTTGAATTTCTGTGACGATGACAAAAGAAAGATCCTTTTGATGACATCTTGAAGGACAATAATAATTTTTGGCCTCCTTACTAAATATTTACTCAATGATTAAAATTCATGTTTGCTTATATAGTTTGTTTATTCACGCTTTCGAATCGCGAGAGTTACGTTCAGTAAACTAAACACCTGAAAACGCGAATTGTGAACCATATTTGGCGATTTATTACGCGCTCAGATAACGGAAAAGTACCAACATTTACTTGAATCCCTCTCTACGATATCAAAACCCCACTCCCCTTTTACCCTCTTATCCCTATCGGGTAAACATGAAGAACATGATACGGTTTTTCACCAAGCCGTTTTTAGCGCAATATATTTGGCTTGTTTTGTGGGTTTGCCAGAAAAAATAGTGTTAATTTACACTATATTGTTCTTCGATTTGTAATGTACTATTGGCGCCATATCGCTACAGGTTGGCGGCCGTATCATGTTCTTCATATTAACCCCCTATTGTATTTGCGGTTTAATTCTTAATACACGGTCAATCTCCTTTTTTTTCCTCCTTCTGCACGCCAATATTGGCATTGGTAGGTTAAAAATTATAACAAGATTAAAAATTTGAAAACGTCTTTGAGCGTAAAATAGGATGGGAACCAAAAAGGATTACAGGAAAGTAACAGTAACGGAAAAGTACTTTAAAAATAAACATCGAATAATGTCATCCATTCATGCTAAATCGCCAAGAAAATCCGTCGGTCATACCATTTTTTGGGGTCAGTTTCATCTGTAACTGACAATTCGGATATTCATGCGTTTTAGATGTTAACCCCACGTGTATGAAAAAATCTTAAACACTCTTCTTACTTTCTACATATAAAATTAAACCCCCTCCCCCCCTCGATAAATCCATTTTTTCGGTCATTTAAAATCCACGGTGGAATACTGTCAAATATCAAGCGAAATTGCTCAGAAAGTGAGATCCAATTAGGAACGATTATTCAAAAAGAGAAAGAAATTCCAAAAGGAGAATAAAAAGACAGAAAACAAAACAAACGCTTTTGGCGACGGTATCACTCTTTCGGCGAAAATCCTCCAAACCAGGTGGACCGTATATTGGGATGGAGCCGTATTTACGTTTAGAAATTTTACTTTCATCCATTTCGACATTACACCGAGGCCTCCAAGAGCGACATTTCAGACCACAAACGTTTCCACTCAAACTCCAATCAGTTACCGTGTTTGTAGAAACATCCAATTAATCCTCAGTCCACTCATTCCTGGGTTTATTCACCCATAATATGCCAATTTTAAAATATCAATCAAAGACAACTTGAACCAAGTACCACTTCTCACAGGCCGCCAATCGGCCATTCACACGACACCGCCAAGAAAATATTATTCGCTTATATCAGTTCTTAGGGTCAGCTTCATCGGTAGCTGATAATCAGGACATACATACGGTTTGGAAATTAACCCTTAATCCATACAAACATCCAAAACACTCTTCTGACCCTCTGTTTCCAAACGAAAAAAAGAGAGAGAGAGGGGAAGATATATCCAATTTTTCAGCCATTTTAAACGCCAGAGGAACACCGTGAGTAAGCAAGTGAAACTACACAGATGATAATACAAGAAAAAGAAATTGCTAAAACATATTAAAAAAATTCAGATATCTTCAACAGAAACAAAGTAAATTACTTTCAAACAACTTTAAAAAGCGCATTTAAATATAAAAGTAAGCAAAAACAGCCGAGCGCGAGTGTTCTGTTATTGCACAGTATTATGGGATGATCGAGCGCAGAGTAAACCGATTTTAAGAGACTGCGCATGGCACTGAGATTCATCATTACATAGAATGACATAAACCGATTTGGCGACGATATCACTCTTTTGGCGAATATCATAAAACCGGTGGACCGCATATTGGGAGAGAGCCCAAAATTCAACTGCAATCAACAACATTATTTGCAAATAAACGGCGTTAGATTACTTTAAAACAAAAAATATTGTGTAAAAGTATTGTAAAAACATATTAATTAATAAAAAAGCTTTGATACTTTCAAAATATCCAAAATTTATTAATCTGTTTTAAAAAGTAGCACAAAATTTAATTACTTATGAAAAATGTTGCAGGAAAACAATGCATTCAAAATACAGAAATTTAAATAAAAACGTACTTTTCTGTTAGCTGGGTGCATTTGGCGTTTGCGCTCACAAATATCGCTAGGCGGAAATGAAATTTAGCCAACCTGGCAACCTTATGAACAACGATTAAATGGATATGTTAAATTTTGAAGATGAATTCTTACATACGAAAGGCTGGAAAGAGATGGTGAATCAGTGAGAAGGCATCATGCGGGAGAACGTAACTCGCAGGCTTAATTCGCCATGTACGTTACGCTGCCGTAAAATTGTTACATACCACGGATCCGTACGGCTACGGCATGAATCTGATGGTGATGTAATCAGTATAACAAAACACATTATTTATGAATCATGCGGGAGAAAATCCACCCATTGCTAGTTTTGTTCACCCACAATATTTCAATTTTAAAATATTAAATGACAACTAGGTTAAATGAAGACTCGGTTCAAGTAAAAAGTGGGTACCCTATGATTTCAAAATCCGCCAAAATCACACTAGAAAGCAACAGTAATGGCGAAATAGCGGACAACAAAATGGCGTGTGTATACAGAATATACAGTCAGTATTAGGCAATTTAAATGGTATAAATATTTCAGAATAAATTCTAAATGGCATTCTTTCCTCATAATTGAAAGTGTAGATCAAGATGTTAAATGCAAACAATAAAACGAAAATAAGCACTGATTAAAAAAAAAATTCTCAGTCGAAGATTCATTTTTTGCTGACAGTAATAAACACTTGTTATCAAAGTCACTGAAGATAAATCCATTAAATACAAACCTGTTATAAGTTCTGCTGTTGTATTCAATTTGGTAAATGGATACTTCGCCGCTTTAATCATCCACGTCAAAATGGGTACCCACTTCTTTACAAGAGCCCTCTTCTGTAATGATTTCAACATCTTCCTACACATGAACTTCTCTGCAATAACCGTCGTCTTGCAGTGCGATTAGGGCGAATTTGGAAAACATAGCCAAAACGCGCCAAGGGGTACCCACTTCATCACATTAACCGAAGACTCAGCTTAATAAACCCAAAAACGGCAAATACACATGAATAAAAATTGGAAACTAACTAGAAAACACAAAAGATTGAGCAATGTGAGGAAACATCAAATTGCCATGTAAAAAACATCGAGGAAAGCTCCGCCATCGTTGGGAATCATACCTAGCTGAATTTTTGAGGAAAAAAAAACTCCAAAATCCCCATCTTTTTGAAGACATTTTTATGAACATTAAAGGCTTATTTGGGTCTTCAGTAAATATTTAATTAATAAGGAGTGACATTTATGTTTACTTATATTTTGATCGTTCAAGCATATTAATCACGAGAGAAAGTCGGAAAATGCGACTTAAGGGGACAGTGGACCTTCAAACCTAACTTTTTTTGTTTTGAATGGATTTGCTTGAAATTTGAATATGTGATTAGTACCATAGATATGTAAAAGTGGTTAAAATTTAGAGAAGAAATATTTAATAATTTATGAATTATGAATTATTGATGATATCAAAAATTGGCCTAATTAAAAATTTCCATGGGCATTTCTTTTGCATATAATATGGTAATTTTTATTTAAAGGATACCTTATAGAACTAACAATGAAACATATTGCTAATTTTAAGCATTCATTAAAAATATGAAAAGAATAAAATAATAATAGTGAAAACAAACTTTTTATTACGCAAAATACCTATAATTATCTTTACAAGTACAAAATTTAGAAATTCTGAGCTACGAAGCATAATTTTTTTCAAGAAGATTTATTTGATATACAGTTAAGTATATAAAACTTAAATTTCAAAGCAATACAATAATTAGAAATGCGCCTAGAGCAGTTTGAATATTCGTATGACATGAAAATTTTTATTTTGAGAAACTAAGGGCTTCGCCCCAAGTCTTGCTGCGCTCGCTCCTCTGTTATGGCGAATAGCGAGATACATAGGGGTGATTCTCTGGCAATGTAACAGCTTCCATCCATTTACTGCTGTCACCCTTAATGCGCAGGGCTTTCAATCCTGTTGAAATATCACATTTAAAATTCAATTAAAAATCGAAAATTTAAGATATAGACTTGAAATGAGGTTTATGTGAATAAGAAAGCTTTGAGATTCCAGATGATGTAAATATTTTCTTTGTAAGATAAAAACTCGAGGAGCATCGATATTATATCCACATAGGGGACGATATTTCTCGAAAAATAGTGTTTCATTTTTTCATGAAAATATTAGTCTGTTTTAAAATATTTTTAAACAAATGAGGTCTAGTTTCAAAGAGAAATGTCTGTAGTCTTAGAATGTAAAAAGATCAAAATTCTACGATCCATTTTGGCGAGTTATCGTGATCTGAACATGAAAAATTCAATATTTCTTGAAAAACTGAGTTTTATTTTTTGATGAAAAAAAGTCTGTTTTAAATTATTTTTAAACAAATAAGGTCTAGTTTGAAGGAGAAATGTCTGTAGTCTTAGACTGTAAAAAGATCAAAATTCTACGATCATTTTTTGGCAAGTTATCGTAATCTGAAGATTAAAAAAACAATATTTTCCTACAAAACATTAAATAAAAAAAACTTAAAGTCCGACGAAGATGAGACATGTCTCACTTAGTTCCTCATATTTTTCTACATCTATTGGTATCAGTCTCGACCACATACACTCAGCGGTTTCGAAGAGGTTTTTTTGAAAAGGTTTTGAGGGTGTTCAAAATCTAATACTTGCTCCTTTCTAGAAAAGTTTTTCTTAAAAGTAAGTAATTCAATGTCTTTCAAAGAGATTCTAAGACAACTTAGTACTGTGAAACTAACACTAACGAAATATTTACGGTATGGTAGGAAGATCTGAATTTGGACAATATCTGAAAAAAGAACAGAAACTACAGAAAACAAAGAGAAAATCATGTTTGTTGCGACAGAAAGGTAGTATTATACATATTAAAATTTGACCGTCTATGAATTTTACTCTAATATTTGTTAGCATTATCTATAAACTACTGGTTCAGACATTATAATTATTATTTTTCTTCGCAGTTTCCTTCGAATTTTAGACTGTGAAGACATTCATTAGGAGGGAAATTTGTTTGGTACGGGTGGACAAATTATTCGTACGTATAATTTCAGTGCCATTTACATTGTCAAGAAAAAATAGATTTATGTCTTTGGAAAAAGAAGGAACCCACACGTTAATATGTTCTTAAACGTCTGATTTTTTTAGATTGATTTTCTGCTGCTATGGGAAGAAAAATTCACAAAGACATGTCTTTGATGGTGTCAAAGCATGTTACCCAAGAAAAAACGCACATTCCGGTATTTTAGATGTGATAGCAAAAAAAATGAAAGATTCGAAGAAAATAAGTAAGTATAAATCTGTAAATGCAATGATATAGATGCTTAAAGTAAAGAAAAGAGTGTTTAAGTCTTTTTCAGGGGAGAAAAATAATTAGAAGAACGTGAACATGAATATGTAAAGATGACGCTGAGAGAAATTTCTTCGGAGACATCAGTATGATGGAACGGTATGTAAAATTCTCAGAACTCTATTAAGCGAATTTTGGTATTACATTCACCATATTGAAAAGCATTTTTATAGCGAAACTAACGCTATTTTTCGTCTTTAATTAGAAATGCTTGTATGCTTCGAAAGAGCGCGGAAAAGATGTCTGATTGAAGTACATCACAAGGAAGAAAAAGAGTTTCCTTCTAATTAGTTTTTAGAAATCCAGCAAGGAACCAGAAGAGAATTTAGTAAAGGATGCATCTCTGAAATTTCAGGTATTTTATCCGTTAAAGTAAAGAACTTGAATTTATCATTATACACTACATAAAAGTACATGAAATGATATTTCTAAAATATATTTCTGCTTAGGGAGATAAAATTCTTATCTAAAAGAAAGACATTTGTTTATCAGACAAAAGATCTTTTACGGACTAAAAGGAGATTTTTTGGAAGGAAATGCTGTTTATACGTTGAATGGAGTGATAACACTAGGAGACTACAGAATTTAGAAAAATAGATTAAATCAAACTTTTTCCGATGATAGTAAGGGAATGTTTCCAAAGAAAAATGTTTTGAAAAAGACTTTTCGTGAATAAATGTGAAGGTGGTGTTCAAACTTTAATACTTGGTCCTTTCTAGGAAGAATTTTTTGTAGAAGTAAGAAGTTCAATGTTTTTCAAAAGGATTCTAAAAAGAGTTTGTACTTTGGAACTAACACTAACGAAATATTTACGTTTGGTAGGGAGATCTGAATTTGGACAATATCTTAAAACAGGAGAGAGAATACCGAAAACAAAGAGAAAATTATGTTTGTTGCGACAAAAAGGTAATATTATGGATTTTAAAATTTGATTCCAACTATGAATTTTTCTCTACTATTTGTTAGCATTATCTGTATATTATTGGTTCAGACATTATAATTATTATTTTTCTTGGCAGTTTCCTTCGAATTTTAGACTGTGAAGAAATTCATTAGGAGGGAAATTTGTTTGGTACAGATAGATAAATTATTCGTATGTATAGATTCAATACTATTTACATTGTCGAGAAAAATAGATTTATGTCTTTGGAAAAAGAAGGAACACACACATTATTATGTTCTTAAACATCTTATTTTTTAGATTTTCTGCTGCTATGGAAAGGAAAATTCACAAAGACATGTGTTTGATGGTGTTAAAACATGTTACCCAAGAGAAAATACACATTCCGGTATTTTAGATGTGATAGCAATAAAAATGAAAGATTCGAAGAAAATAAGTAAGTATAAATCTGTACATGTAATGATATAGATGCTTAATGTAAAGAAAAAAGTTTTTAAGTCTTTTTCAGGGGAGAAAAAGAATTAGAAGAATGTGAACACGATCATGTAAAGATGACGTAAACGTAACACTAACGAACTAACACTAACGAAATATTTACATTTGGTAGAGAGATCTGATTTTGGACAATATCTGAAAAAATGAGAGAGACTACCGAAAAAAAATAGAAAATCATGTTTGTTGCTACAAAAAGGTAAAATTATAGATCTTAAAATTTGATTGTGTATGAATTTTTCTCTAATATTTGTTAGCATTATCTGTATATTACTGGTTCAGACATTATAATTATTGTTTTTCTTGGCAGTTCCTTCGAATTTTAGACTATGAAGACATTCATTAGGAGGGAAATTTGTTTGGTACGAATGGACATATTATTCGTATGTATAATTTCACAGCCATTTACATTGTCGAGAAAAAATAGATTTATGTCTTTGGAAAAAGAAGGATCCCACACGTTATTATGTTTTTATAAATCTGATTTTTCAGATTTTCTGCTGCTATGGAAAGAAAAATTATCGATGACATGTCTTTCATGGTGTCAAAGCATGTTACCAAAGAGAAAACGCACATTCCGGTATTTTAGATGTGATAGCAATAAAAATGAAACATTCGAAGACAATAAGTATAAATCTGTAAATGTAATGATATAGATGCTGAAATTAATGAAAAGAGTTTTTAAGTCTTTTTCAGGTGAGAAAAGGAATTAGAAGAACGTGAACATGAATATGTAGAGATGACGCTGAGAGAAATTTCTTCGGAGACATCAGTATTATGGAAAGGTATGTACAATTCTCAGAACTCGAGTAAGAAAATTTTGATATTACATTGACCATGTTCGAAATCATTCTTATTGCGAAACTGACGCTCTTTTTCATCTTTAATTAGAAAAGCTTGTTTGCTTGGAATGAGCGCGGAAAAGATATCTGATTGAAGTACATCCAAAGGAAGAAAAAGAGTTTCATTCATATTAAATTTTAGAGTTCCAACTAGAAACCAGATGAAAATTTAAAAAAAGGCTGTCTCTCTGTAATTTCAGGTATTTTATCCGTTTTAATTAAGAACTTGCATTTATACAGTACATAAAAGTACATGAAATGATAATTCTAAAATATATTTCTTTTTAGGGAGGTAAAATTCTCATATCTAATCTCAAAGAAAGATTATTGGATATCAGACAGAAACTCTGTTACAGACTAAAAGGAGTTTTTTAGAAGGAAATGCTTGTTTTATACGTCGAATGGAGTGATAACAGAGAGAGACTACAGAATTCAGAAATATAGATAAAATCAGGTATTTTCCGAAGATAGTAAAGGAATGATTCCTATGACATTATTTTTGAAATAGACTTCTCGTGAATAAATATGAATATGGTGTTCAAAATCGAATACTTGCTCCTTTCCAGGAAAAGTTTTTCGTAAAAGTAAGTAGTGCAATATTTTTCAAATAGATTTTAAGACGACTTATTACTGTGGAACTAACACTAACGAAATATTTACGTTTGGTAAGGAGATCTGAATTTGGATAATATCTGAAAAAAAGAGACAGACTACCAAAAACAAAGAGAAAATCATGTTTGTTGCGACAAAAAGGTAATATTTTAGATCTTAAAATTTGATTGTGTATGAATTTTTTTCTACTATTTGTTAGCATTATCTGTATATTACTGGTTCAGACATTATAATTATTATTTTTCTTGGCAGTTCCTTCGAATTTTAGACTGTGAAGACATTCATTTGGAGGGAAATTTGTTTAGTACAGATAGACAAATTATTCGTATGTATAATTTCACTGCCATTTACACTGTCAAGAAAAAATAGATTTATGTCTTTGGAAAAAGAATTAACACACACGTTATTATGTTCTTAAAAATCTGATTTTTCAGATTTTCTGCTGCTATGGAAAGAAAAATTATCGAAGACATGTCTTTCATGGTGTCAAAGCATGTTACCCAAGAGAAAACGCACATTCATGTATTTTAGATTTGAGAGTAGAAAAAATGAAAGATCCGAAGAAAATAAGTAAGTATAAATCTGTAATGATATAGATGCTTAAAATAAAGAAAAGAGTTTTTAAGTCTTTTTCAAGGGAGAAAAAGAATTAGAAGAACGTGAACATGAATATGTAAAGATGACGCTCAGAGAAATTTCTTCGGAGACATCAGTATGATGGAAAGGTATGTACAATTCTCAGAACTCTAGTAAGCAAATTTTGGCATTACATTCACCATGTTCGAAAGCATTCTTATAGCGAAACTAACGCTATTTTTCAACTTTAATTAGAAATGTTTGTATGCTTGGAATGAGCGCGGGAAAGATGTCTGATTGAAGTACATCCCAAAGAAGAAAAAGAGTTTCCTTCTTATTAATTTTTAGAGTTCCAACAAGGAACCAGAAGAGAATTTAGTAAAGGCTACATCTCTGAAATTTCAGGTATTTTATCCGTTATAGTAACGAACTTGCATTTATCATTATACTCTACATAAAAGTACATGAAATGATATTTCTAAAATATATTTCTGCTTAGGGAGATAAAATTCTCATCTAAAAGAAAGACAATTGGATATCAGACAGAAGATCTTTAACGGACTGAAAGGAGATTTTTTTGGAAGGAAATGCTATTTATACGTTGAATGGAGTGATATCACTAGGAAACTACAGAATTTAGAAAAATTGAAAAATCAAACTTTTTCCGATGATAGTAAGGGAATGTTTCCAAAGAAAAATGTTTTGAAAGAGACTTTTCGTGATTAAATGTGAAGATGTTGTTCAAACTCTAATACTTGCTCCTTTCTAGGAAGAGTTTTTCGTAAAAGTAAGTAGTTCAATGTCTTTCAAAAAGATTCTAATAAGACTTTGAACTGAGGAACTAACACTAACGAAATATTTACGTTTGGTAGGGAGTTCTGAATTTGGACAATATCTGAAAACAGCAGAGAGACTTCCGAAAACAAAGAGAAAATCATGTTTGTTGCGACAAAAAGGTAATATTATAGATCTTAAAATTTGATTGTCTATGAATTTTCTTTAATATTTGTGAGCATTATCTGTATATTACTGGTTCAGACATTATAATTATTATTTTTCTTGGCAGTTTCCTTCGAATTTTAGACTGTGAAGACATTCATTAGGATGGAAATTTGTTTCGTACGGATGGACAAATTATTCGTATGTATAATTTCAGTGCCATTTGCATTGTCGAGAAAAAATAGATTTATGTCTTTGGAAAAAGAAGGAACCCACACGTTATTATGTTCTTAAACATCTGATTTTTCAAATTTTCTGCTGCTATGGAAAGAAAATTTATCGAAGACATGTCTTTGATGGTGTCAAAGCATGTTACCCAAGAGAAAGCGCACATTCCGGTAATTCAGATGTGATAGCAATAAAAATGAAATATTCGAAGAAAATAAGTAAGTATAAATCTGTACATGTAATGATATAGATGCTTAAAATAAAGAAAAGAGTTTTTAAGTCTTTTTCAGGGGAGAAAAAGAATTAGAAGAACGTGAACATGAATATGTAAACATGACGCTCAGAGAAATTTCTTCGGAGACATCAGTATGATGGAAAGGTATGTACTATTCTCAGAACTTTAGAAAGCAAATTTTGGCATTACATTCACCATGTTGGAAAGCATTCTTATAGCGAAACTATCGCTATTTTTCAACTTTAATTAGAAATGTTTGTTTGCTTTTAAGGGGACTCACTACCCTTAAATTTTTAAATCATTCGATTTTTTGAAAAAAATATAAGTTAAGGCATGATCATTTCTGAACAAAATAATGCAAACCGCATGAAAATATTCCGCTTAGTTCCGGAGATATTGATGTTCTAAATATTTAATTACTGATCAAGTTTATGGTAAGAGAAATTTAAACTCATTTTTCTCAAAATGCAATTTTGCATCATTCCGCAAAAACTCAAAAACTATGAAACATAATTCCATGAAATTTTTATCACTGCATAATCATGTTAGTTTATTGCGTCTGAACTAGAATTATTGCAATCACTGCACAGTTTGTTATTTTTTCAGGGGTAAATGATGCAAAAATTTAAGGAAATTTAAAAAATATTTTGAGCAGTTTTAAAAAATTGAAAAAATTATTTTAATGTTGAATGTTTTATGTTCAACTGTATTTTGAATTATTTATTTTAAATGTAAAAAAGGAATTATATATTTAAGTATAAAATTAATTTCATAGTTCTGCGCGTAAGCCAGTATACAATAAAAATACTTATAAACAAGGTATATCTAAAGTATTTTTAAAAAATATATTTAGAATTATTTTGAGAGTTGAAAATTTGTTTATTATAATAAATATATCAATTTATTATATACATAAAATTTGGAAAAATTGGTTGTAAATTGAAATAGTTACAAAGAGTCAAAAAGTATGAAAATATGCCTTATTTCCTCGACTTAAGGGTCGTGAGTCCCCTTAATGAGCGCGGGAAAGATGTCTGATTGAAGTACATACAAAGGAAGAAAAAGAGTTTCCTTCTTATTAGTTTTTAGATATCCAACAAGGAACCAGAAGAGAATTTAGTAAAGGCTGCATCTCTGAAATTTCAAGTATTTTATCCGTTATAGTAAAGAACTTGCATTTATCATTATAGACTACATAAAAGAACCTGAAATGATATTTCATAAATATATTTCAGTTTAGGGAGATAAAATTCTCATCTAAAAGAAAGACTATTGTATATCAGACAAAAGCTCTTTTAAGGACTGAAAGGAGATTTTTTTGGAAGAAAATGCTATTTATACGTTTAATGGAGTGATAACACTAGGAGACTACAGAATTTAGAAAAATAGAAAAAATCAAACTTTTTCCGATGATAATAAGGGAATGTATCCAAAATAAAAAGGTTTTGAAAGAGACTGTTCGTGATTAAATGTGAAGATGTTGTTCAAACTCTAATACTTTCTCCTTTCTAGGAAGAGTTTTTCGTAAAAGTAAGTAGTTCAATGTCTTTCAAAGGGATTCTAAAAAGACTTTGTACTGAGGAACTAACACTGACGAAATATTTACGTTTGGTAGGGAGTTCTGAATTTGGACAATATCTGAAAACAGGACAGAGACTACCGAAAACAAAGAGAAAATCAAGTTTGTGCGACAAAAAGGTAATATTATAGATCTTAAAATTTGATTGTCTATGAATTTTTCTCTAATATTTGTTAGCATTATCTGTATATTACTATTTCAGACATTATAATTATTATTTTTCTTGGCAGTTTCCTTCGAATTTTAGACTGTGAAGACATTCATTAGGAGGGAAATTTGTTTGGTACGGTTGGACAAATTATTCGTACGTATAATTTCACTGCCATTTACATTGTCGAGAAAAAATAGATTTATGTCTTTGGAAAAAGAAGGAACCCACACGTCATTATGTTCTTAAACATCTTATTTTTCAGATTTTCTGCTGCTATGGAAAGAAAAATTATCGAAGACATGTCTTTCATGGTGTCAAAACATGTTACCCAAGAGAAAACGCACATTCCGGTATTTTAGATGTGATAGCAATAAAAATGAAAGATTCGAAGAAGATAAGTAAGTATAAATCTGTACATGTAATGATATAGATGCTTAAAATAAAGAAAAGAGTTTTTAAGTCTTTTTCAGGGGAGAAAAAGAATTAGAAGAACGTGAACATGAATATGTAAAGATGACGCTCAGAGAAATATCTTCGGAGACATCAGTATGATGGAAAGGTATGTACAATTCTCAGAACTCTAGTAAGCATATTTTGGCATTACATTCACCATGTTGGAAAGCATTCTTATAGCGAAACTAACACTATTTTTCATCTTTAATTAGAAATGCTTGTTTGCTTGGAATAAGCGCGGGAAAGATGTCTGATTGAAGTACATAACAAGGAAGAAAAAGAGTTTCCTTCTTATTAATTTTTAGAGTTCCAACAAGGAACCAGAAGAGAATTTAGTAAAGAGGCTACATCTCTGAAATTTCAGGTATTTTATCCGTTATAGTAAAGAACTTGCGTTTATCATTATACACTACATAAAAGTACATTAAATGATATTTCTAAAATATATTTCTGCTTAGGGAGATAAAATTCTCATCTAAAAGAAAGACAATTGGATATCAGACAGAAGATCTTTAACGGACTGAAAGGAGATTTTTTTGGAAGGAAATGCGATTTATACGTTGAATGGAGTGATAACACTAGGAGACTACAGAATTTAGAAAAATAGAAAAAATCAAACTTTTTCCGATGATAGTAAGGAAATGTTTCCAAAGAAAAATGTTTTGAAAGAGATTTTTCGTGATTAAATGAGAAGATGTTCTTCAAACTCTAATACTTGCTCCTTTCTAGGAAGAGTTTTTCGTAAAAGTAAGTAGTTCAATGTCTTTCAAAAGGATTCTAAAAAGACTTTGTACTGAGGAACTAACACTAATGAAATATTTACGTTTGGTAGGGAGTTCTGAATTCGGACAATATCTGAAAACAGGAGAGAGACTACCGAAAACAAAGAGAAAATCATGTTTGTTGCGACAAAAAGATAATATTATAGATCTTAAAATTTGATTGTCTATGCAATTTTCTCTAATATTTGTTAGCATTATCTGTATATTACTGGTTAAGACATTATAATTATTATTTTTCTTGGCAGTTTCCTTCGAATTTTAGACTGTGAAGACATTCATTAGGATGGAAATTTGTTTCGTACGGATGGACAAATTATTCGTATGTATAATTTCAGTGCCATTTACATTGTCGAGAAAAAATAGATTTATGTCTTTGGAAAAAGAAGGAACCCACACGTTATTATGTTCTTAAACATCTGATTTTTCAAATTTTCTGCTGCCATGGAAAGAAAATTTATCGAAGACATGTCTTTGATGGTGTCAAAGCAAGTTACCCAAGAGAAAACGCACATTCCGGTAATTCAGATGTGATAGCAATAAAAATGAAATATTCGAAGAAAATAAGTAAGTATATATCTGTACATGTAATGATATAGATGCGTAAAGTAACGAAAAGAGTTTTTAAGTCTTTTTCAGGGGAAAAAAAGAATTAGAAGAACGTGAACATGAATATGTAAAGATGACGCTCAGAGAAATTTCTTCGGAGACATCAGTATGATGGAAAGGTATGTACAATTCTCAGAACTCTAGTAAGCAAATTTTGGCATTACATTCACCATGTTGGAAAGCATTCTTACAGCGAAACTAACGCTGTTTTCAACTTTAATTAGAAATGTTTGTTTGCTTGGAATGAGCGAGGGAAAGATGTCTGATTGAAGTACGTCCCAAAGAAGAAAAACAGTTTCCTTCTTATTAATTTTTAGAGTTCCAACAACGAACCAGAAGAGAATTTAGTAAAGGCTACATCTCTGAAATTTCAGGTATTTTATCCGTTATAGTAAAGAACTTGCGTTTATCATTATACACTACATAAAAGTACATGAAATGATATTTCTAAAATATATTTCTACTTAGGGAGATAAAATTCTCATCTAAAAGAAAGACAATTGGATATCAGACAGAAGATCTTTAACGGACTGAAAGGAGATTTTTTTGGAAGGAAATGCGATTTATACGTTGAATGGAGTGATAACACTAGGAGACTACAGAATTTAGAAAAATAGAAAAAATCAAACTTTTTCCGATGATAGTAAGGAAATGTTTCCAAAGAAAAATGTTTTGAAAGAGACTTTTCGTGATTAAATGTGAAGATGTTGTTCAAACTCTAATACTTGCTCCTTTCTAGGAAGAGTTTTTCGTAAAAGTAAGTAGTTCAATGTCTTTCAAAATGATTCTAAAAAGACTTTGTACTGAGGAACTAACACTAACGAAATATTTACGTTTGGTAGGGAGTTCTGAATTTGGACAATATCTGAAAACAGGAGAGAGACTACCGAAAACAAAGAGAAAATCATGTTTGTTGCGACAAAAAGGTAATATTATAGATCTTAAAATTTGATTGTCTATGAAATTTCTTAATATTTGTTAGCA
>OU015491.1:223460097-223540097 GCA_907164885.2 Dolomedes plantarius
CATCTCTGAAATTTCAGGTATTTTATCCGTTATAGTAAAGAACTTGCATTTATCATTATACACTACATAAAAGTACATGAAATGATATTTCTAAAATATATTTCTGCTTAGGGAGATAAAATTTTCATCTAAAAGAAAGACAATTGGATGTCAGACAGAAGATCTTTAACTGACTGAAAGGAGATTTTTTTGGAGGGAAATGATATTTATACGTTGAATGGAGTGATAACACTAGGAGACTACAGAATTTAGAAAAATAGAAAAATCAAACTTTTTCCAATGATAGTAAGGGAATGTTTCCAAAGAAATATGTTTTGAAAGAGACTTTTCGTGATTAAATGTGAAGATGTTGTC
Organism: Dolomedes plantarius; assembly: GCA_907164885.2. Lineage (NCBI taxonomy): Eukaryota > Metazoa > Arthropoda > Arachnida > Araneae > Dolomedidae > Dolomedes > Dolomedes plantarius. The sequence continues at coordinate 223,460,452 of OU015491.1, forward strand.
CAAACTCTAATACTTGCTCCTTTCAAGGAAGAGTTTTTCGTAAAAGTATGTAGTTCAATGTCTTTCAAAAGGATTCTAAAAAGACTTTGTACTGAGGAACTAACACTAACGAAATATTTACGTTTGGTAGGGAGTTCTGAATTTGGACAATATCTGAAAACAGGAGAGAGACTACCGAAAACAAAGAGAAAATCATGTTTGTTGCGACAAAAGGGTAATATTATATATCTTAAAATTTGATTGTCTATGAATTTTTCTCTATTATTTGTTAGCATTATCTGTATATTACTGGATCAGACATAATAATTATTATTTTTCTTGGCAGTTTCCTTCGAATTTTAGACTGTGAAGACATTCATTAGGAGGGAAATTTGTTTCGTACGGATGGACAAATTATTCGTACGTATAATTTCAGTGCCATTTACACTGTCGAGAAAAAATAGATTTATGTTTTTGGAAAAAGAAGGAACCCACACGTCATTATGTTCTTAAACATCTTATTTTTCAGATTTTCTGCTGCTATGGAAAGAAAAATTATCGAAGACATGTCTTTCACGGTGTCAAAGCATGTTACCCAAGAGAAAACGCACATTCCGGTATTTTAGATGTGATAGCAATAAAAATGAAAGATTCGAAGAAAATAAGTAAGTATAAATCTGTACATGTAATGATATAGATGCTTAAAATAAAGAAAAGAGTTTTTAAGTCTTTTTCAGGGGAGAAAAAGAATTAGAAGAACGTGAACATGAATATGTAAAGATGACGCTCAGAGAAATATCTTCGGAGACATCAGTATGATGGAAAGGTATGTACAATTCTCAGAACTCTAGTAAGCAAATTTTGGCATTACATTCACCATGTTGGAAAGCATTCTTATAGCGAAACTAACGCTATTTTTCATTTTTAATTAGAAATGCTTGTTTGCTTGGAATAAGCGCGGGAGAGATGTCTGATTGAAGTACATCCCAAGGAAGAAAAAGAGTTTCCTTCTTATTAATTTTTAGAGTTCCAACTAGGAACCAGAAGAGAATTTAGTAAAGGCTACATCTCTGAAATTTCAGGTATTTTATCCGTTATAGTAAAGAACTTGCATTTATCATTATACACTACATAAAAGTACATGAAATGATATTTCTAAAATATATTTCTGCTTAGGGAGATAAAATTTTCATCTAAAAGAAAGACAATTGGATGTCAGACAGAAGATCTTTAACTGACTGAAAGGACATTTTTTTGGAGGGAAATGCTATTTATACGTTGAATGGAGTGATAATACTAGGACACTACAGAATTTAGAAAAATAGAAAAAATCAAACTTTTTCCGATGATAGTCAGGGAATGTTTCCAAAGAAAATGTTTTGAAAGAGATTTTTCCTTATTAAATGTGAAGATGTTGTTCAAACTCTAATACTTGCTCCATTCTAGGAAGAGTTTTTCGTAAAAATAAGTAGTTCAATGTCTTTCAAAAGGATTCTAAAAAGACTTTGTACTGAGCAACAAACACTAACGAAATATTTACGTTTGGTAGGGAGTTCTGAATTTGGACAATATCTGAAAACAGGAGAGAGACTACCGAAAACAAAGAGAAAATCATGTTTGTTGCGACAAAAAGGTAATATTATAGATCTTAAAATTTCATTGTCTATGAATTTTTCTTTAATATTTGTTAGCATTATCTGTATATTACTGGTTCAGACATTATAATTATTATTTTTCTTGGCAGTTTCCTTCGAATTTTAGACTGTGAAGACATTCATTAGGAGGGAAATTTGTTTCGTACGGATGGACAAATTATTCGTACGTATAATTTCAGTGCCATTTACATTGTCGAGAAAAAATAGATTTATGTCTTTGGAAAAAGAAGGAACCCACACGTCATTATGTTCTTAAACATCTTATTTTTCAGATTTTCTGCTGCTATGGAAAGAAAAATTATCGAAGACTTGTCTTTCATGGTGTCAAAGTATGTTACCCAAGAGAAAACGCACATTCCGGTATTTTAGATGTGATAGCAATAAAAATGAAAGATTCGAAGAAAATAAGTAAGTATAAATCTGTACATGTAATGATATAGATGCTTAAAATAAAGAAAAGAGTTTTTAAGTCTTTTTTCAGGGGAGAAAAAGAATTAGAAGAACGTGAACATGAATATGTAAAGATGACGCTCAGAGAAATATCTTCGGAGACATCAGTATGATGGAAAGGTATGTACAATTCTCAGAACTCTAAAAAGCAAATTTTGGCATTACATTCACCATGTTGGAAAGCATTCTTATAGCGAAACTAACGCTATTTTTCATTTTTAATTAGAAATGCTTGTTTGCTTGGAATAAGCGCGGGAAAGATGTCTGATTGAAGTACATCCCAAGGAAGAAAAAGAGTTTCCTTCTTATTAATTTTTAGAGTTCCAACAAGGAACCAGATGAGAATTTAGTAAAGGCTACATCTCTGAAATTTCAGGTATTTTATCCGTTATAGTAAAGAACTTGCATTTATCATTATACACTACATAAAAGTACATGAAATGATATTTCTAAAATATATTTCTGCTTAGGGAGATAAAATTTTCATCTAAAAGAAAGACAATTAGATGTCAGACAGAAGATCTTTAACTGACTGAAAGGAGATTTTTTGGGAGGGAAATGATATTTATACGTTGAATGGAGTGATAACACTAGGAGACTACAGAATTTAGAAAAATAGAAAAATCAAACTTTTTCCAATGATAGTAAGGGAATGTTTCCAAAGAAATATGTTTTGAAAGAGACTTTTCGTGATTAAATGTGAAGATGTTGTCCAAACTCTAATACTTGCTCCTTTCAAGGAAGAGTTTTTCGTAAAAGTATGTAGTTCAATGTCTTTCAAAAGGATTCTAAAAAGACTTTGTACTGAGGAACTAACACTAACGAAATATTTACGTTTGGTAGGGAGTTCTGAATTTGGACAATATCTGAAAACAGGAGAGAGACTACCGAAAACAAAGAGAAAATCATGTTTGTTGCGACAAAAGGGTAATATTATATATCTTAAAATTTGATTGTCTATGAATTTTTCTTTAATATTTGTTAGCATTATCTGTATATTACTGGTTCAGATATTATAATTATTATTTTTCTTGGCAGTTTCCTTCGAATTTTAGACTGTGAAGACATTCATTAGGAGGGAAATTTGTTTCGTACGGATGGACAAATTATTCGTACGTATAATTTCAGTGCCATTTACACTGTCGAGAAAAAATAGATTTATGTGTTTTGGAAAAAGAAGGAACCCACACGTATTATGTTCTTAAACATCTGATTTTTCAGATTTTCTGCTGCTATGGAAAGAAAATTATCGAAGACATGTCTTTCATGGTGTCAAAGCATGTTACCCAAGAGAAAACGCACATTCCGGTATTTAGATGTGATAGCAATAAAAATGAAAGATTCGAAGAAATAAGTAAGTATAAATCTGTACATGTAATGATATAGATGCTTAAAATAAAGAAAAGAGTTTTTAAGTCTTTTTCAGGGGACAAAAAGAATTAGAAGAACGTGAACATGAATATGTAAAGATGACGCTCAGAGAAATATCTTCGGAGACATCAGTATGATGGAAAGGTATGTACAATTCTCAGAACTCTAGTAAGCAAATTTTGGCATTACATTCACCATGTTGGAAAGCATTCTTATAGCGAAACTAACGCTATTTTTCATTTTTAATTAGAAATGCTTGTTTGCTTGGAATAAGCGCGGGAAAGATGTCTGATTGAAGTACATCCCAAGGAAGAAAAAGAGTTTCCTTCTTATTAATTTTTAGAGTTCCAACAAGGATCCAGAAGAGAATTTAGTAAAGGCTACATCTCTGAAATTTCAGGTATTTTATCCGTTATAGTAAAGAACTTGCATTTATCATTATACACTACATAAAAGTACATGAAATGATATTTCTAAAATATATTTCTGCTTAGGGAGATAAAATTTTCATCTAAAAGAAAGACAATTGGATGTCAGACACAAGATCTTTAACTGACTGAAAGGAGATTTTTTTGGAGGGAAATGCTATTTATACGTTGAATGGAGTGATAATACTAGGAGACTACAGAATTTAGAAAAATAGAAAAAATCAAACTTTTTCCGATGATAGTAAGGGAATGTTTCCAAAGAAAAATGTTTTGAAACAGACTTTTCGTGATTAAATGTGAAGATGTTGTTCAAACTCTAATACTTGCTCCTTTCTAGGAAGAGTTTTTCGTTAAAGTATGTAGATCAATGTCTTTCAAAAGGATTCTAAAAAGACTTTGTACTGAGGAACTAACACTAACGAAATATTTACGTTTGGTAGGGAGTTCTGAATTTGGACAATATCTTAAAACAGGAGAGACACTACCGAAAACAAAGAGAAAATCATGTTTGTTGCGACAAAAAGGTAATATTATAGATCTTAAAATTTGATTGTCTATGAATTTTTCTTTAATATTTGTTAGCATTATCTGTATATTACTGGTTCAGATATTATAAATATTATTTTTCTTGGCAGTTTCCTTTGAATTTTAGACTGTGAAGACATTCATTAGGAGGGAAATTTGTTTCGTACGGATGGACAAATTATTCGTACGTATAATTTCAGTGCCATTTACACTGTCGAGAAAAAATAGATTTATGTTTTTGGAAAAAGAAGGAACCCACACGTCATTATGTTCTTAAACATCTTATTTTTCAGATTTTCTGCTGCTATGGAAAGAAAAATTATCGAAGACATGTCTTTCATGGTGTCAAAGCATGTTACCCAAGAGAAAACGCACATTCCGGTATTTTAGATGTGATAGCAATAAAAATGAAAGATTCGAAGAAAATAAGTAAGTATAAATCTGTACATGTAATGATATAGATGCTTAAAATAAAGAAAAGAGTTTTTAAGTCTTTTTCAGGGGAGAAAAAGAATTAGAAGAACGTGAACATGAATATGTAAAGATGACGCTCAGAGAAATATCTTCGGAGACATCAGTATGATGGAAAGGTATGTACAATTCTCAGAACTCTAGTAAGCAAATTTTGGCATTACATTCACCATGTTGTAAAGCATTCTTATAGCGAAACTAACGCTATTTTTCATTTTTAATTAGAAATGCTTGTTTGCTTGGAATAAGCGCGGGAAAGATGTCTGATTGAAGTACATCCCAAGGAAGAAAAAGAGTTTCCTTCTTATTAATTTTTAGAGTTCCAACAACGAAACAGAAGAGAATTTTGTAAAGGCTACATCTCTGAAATTTCAGGTATTTTATCCGTTATAGTAAAGAACTTGCATTTATCATTATACACTACATAAAAGTACATGAAATGATATTTCTAAAATATATTTCTAGTTAGGGAGATAAAATTCTCATCTAAAAGAAAGACAATTGGATGTCAGACAGAAGATCTTTAACTGACTGAAAGGAGATTTTTTTGGAAGGAAATGCTATTTATACGTTGAATGGAGTGATAACACTAGGAGACTACAGAATTTAGAAAAATAGAAAAAATCAAACTTTTTCCGATGATAGTAAGGGAATGTTTCCAAAGAAAAATGTTTTGAAAGAGACTTTTCGTGATTAAATGTGAAGATGTTGTTCAAACTCTAATACTTGCTCCTTTCTAGGAAGAGTTTTTCGTAAAAGTATGTAGTTCAATGTCTTTCAAAAGGATTCTAAAAAGACTTTGTACTGAGGAACTAACACTAACGAAATATTTACGTTTGGTAGGGAGTTCTGAATTTGGACAATATCTTAAAACAGGAGAGACACTACCGAAAACAAAGAGAAAATCATGTTTGTTGCGACAAAAAGTAATATTATAGATCTTAAAATTTGATTGTCTATGAATTTTTCTTTAATATTTGTTAGCATTATCTGTATATTACTGGTTCAGATATTATAAATATTATTTTTCTTGGCAGTTTCCTTCGAATTTTAGACTGTGAAGACATTCATTAGGAGGGAAATTTGTTTCGTTCGGATGGACAAATTATTCGTACGTATAATTTCAGTGCCATTTACATTGTCGAGAAAAAATAGATTTATGTCTTTGGAAAAAGAAGGAACCCACACGTCATTATGTTCTTAAACATCTTATTTTTCAGATTTTCTGCTGCTATGGAAAGAAAAATTATCGAAGACATGTCTTTCACGGTGTCAAAGCATGTTACCCAAGAGAAAACGCACATTCCGGTATTTTAGATGTGATAGCAATAAAAATGAAAGATTCGAAGAAAATAAGTAAGTATAAATCTGTACATGTAATGATATAGATGCTTAAAATAAAGAAAAGAGTTTTTAAGTCTTTTTCAGGGGAGAAAAAGAATTAGAAGAACGTGAACATGAATATGTAAAGATGACGCTCAGAGAAATATCTTCGGAGACATCAGTATGATGGAAAGGTATGTACAATTCTCAGAACTCTAGTAAGCAAATTTTGGCATTACATTCACCATGTTGGAAAGCATTCTTATAGCGAAACTAACGCTATTTTTCATTTTTAATTAGAAATGCTTGTTTGCTTGGAATAAGCGCGGGAAAGATGTCTGATTGAAGTACATCCCAAGGAAGAAAAAGAGTTTCCTTCTTATTAATTTTTAGAGTTCCAACAAGGAACCAGAAGAGAATTTAGTAAAGGCTACATCTCTGAAATTTCAGGTATTTTATCCGTTATAGTAAAGAACTTGCATTTATCATTATACACTACATAAAAGTACATGAAATGATATTTCTAAAATATATTTCTGCTTAGGGAGATAAAATTTTCATCTAAAAGAAAGACAATTAGATGTCAGACAGAAGATCTTTAACTGACTGAAAGGAGATTTTTTTGGAGGGAAATGATATTTATACGTTGAATGGAGTGATAACACTAGGAGACTACAGAATTTAGAAAAATAGAAAAATCAAACTTTTTCCGATGATAGTAAGGGAATGTTTCCAAAGAAAATGTTTTGAAAGAGACTTTTCGTGATTAAATGTGAAGATGTTGTCCAAACTCTAATACTTGCTCCTTTCTAGGAAGAGTTTTTCGTAAAAGTAAGTAGTTCAATGTCTTTCAAAAGGATTCTAAAAAGACTTTGTACTGAGGAACTAACACTAACGAAATATTTACGTTTGGTAGGGAGTTCTGAATTTGGACAATATCTGAAAACAGGAGAGAGACTACCGAAAACAAAGAGAAAATCATGTTTGTTGCGACAAAAGGTAATATTATAGATCTTAAAATTTGATTGTCTATGAATTTTCTCTTAATATTTGTGAGCATTATCTGTATATTACTGGTTGAGGCTTTATAATTATTATTTTTCTTGGCAGTTTCCTTCGAAATTTCGACTGTGAAGACATTCATTAGGAGGGAAATTTGTTTGGTACGGATGGACAAATTATTCGTACGTATAATTTCAGTGCCATTTACACTGTCGAGAAAAAATAGATTTATGTGTTTTGAAAAAGAAGGAACCCACACGTCATTATGTTCTTAAACATCTTATTTTTCAGATTTTCTGCTGCTATGGAAAGAAAAATTATCGAAGACATGTCTTTCATGGTGTCAAAGCATGTTACCCAAGAGAAAACGCACATTCCGGTATTTTAGATGTGATAGCAATAAAAATGAAAGATTCGAAGAAAATAAGTAAGTATAAATCTGTACATGTAATGATATAGATGCTTAAAATAAAGAAAAGAGTTTTTAAGTCTTTTTCAGGGGACAAAAAGAATTAGAAGAACGTGAACATGAATATGTAAAGATGACGCTCAGAGAAATATCTTCGGAGACATCAGTATGATGGAAAGGTATGTACAATTCTCAGAACTCTAGTAAGCAAATTTTGGCATTACATTCACCATGTTGGAAAGCATTCTTATAGCGAAACTAACGCTATTTTTCATCTTTAATTAGAAATGCTTGTTTGCTTGGAATGAGCGCGGGAAAGATGTCTGATTGAAGTACATCCCAAGGAAGAAAAAGAGTTTCCTTCTTATTAATTTTTAGAGTTCCAACAAGGAACCAGAAGAGAATTTAGTAAAGGCTACATCTCTGAAATTTCAGGTATTTTATCCGTTATAGTAAAGAACTTGCAGTTTATCATTATACACTACATAAAAGTACATGAAATGATATTTCTAAAATATATTTCTGCTTAGGGAGATAAAATTCTCATCTAAAAGAAAGACAATTGGATATCAGACAGAAGATCTTTAACGGACTGAAAGGAGATTTTTTTGGAGGGAAATGCTATTTATACGTTGAATGGAGTGATAACACTAGGAGACTACAGAATTTAGAAAAATAGAAAAAATCAAACTTTTTCCGATGATAGTAAGGAATGTTTCCAAAGAAAAATGTTTTGAAACAGACTTTTCGTGATTAAATGTGAAGATGTTGTTCAAACTCTAATACTTGCTCCTTTCTAGGAAGAGTTTTTCGTAAAGTATGTAGATTCAATGTCTTTCAAAAGGATTCTAAAAAGACTTTGTACTGAGGAACTAACACTAACGAAATATTTACGTTTGGTAGGGAGTTCTGAATTTGGACAATATCTGAAAACAGGAGAGACACTACCGAAAACAAAGAGAAAATCATGTTTGTTGCGACAAAAAGGTAATATTATAGATCTTAAAATTTGATTGTCTATGAATTTTCTCTAATATTTGTTAGCATTATCTGTATATTACTGGTTCAGATATTATAAATATTATTTTTCTTGGCAGTTTCCTTCGAATTTTAGACTGTGAAGACATTCTTAGGATGGAAATTTGTTTCGTACGGATGGACAAATTATTCGTACGTATAATTTCAGTGCCATTTACACTGTCGAGAAAAAATAGATTTATGTCTTTGGAAAAAGAAGGAACCCACACGTATTATGTTCTTAAACATCTGATTTTTCAAGATTTTCTGCTGCTATGGAAAGAAAAATTATCGAAGACATGTCTTTGATGGTGTCAAAGCATGTTACCCAAGAGAAAACGCACATTCCGGTATTTCAGATGTGATAGCAATAAAAATGAAAGATTCGAAGAAAATAAGTAAGTATAATCTGTACATGTAATGATATAGATGCGTAAAAGTAAAGAAAAGAGTTTTTAAGTCTTTTTCAGGGGAGAAAAAGAATTAGAAGAACGTGAACATGAATATGTAAAGATTGACGCTCAGAGAAATTTCTTCGGAGACATCAGTATGATGGAAAGGTATGTACAATTCTCAGAACTCTAGTAAGCAAATTTTGGCATTACATTCACATGTGTTGGAAAGCATTCTTATAGCGAAACTAACGCTATTTTTCACTTTAATTAGAAATGCTTGTTTGCTTGGAATAAGCGCGGGAAAGATGTCTGATTGAAGTACATCCCAAGGAAGAAAAAGAGTTTCCTTCTTATTAATTTTTAGAGTTCCAACAACGAACAGAAGAGAATTTAGTAAAGGCTTACATCTCTGAAATTTCAGGTATTTTATCCGTTATAGTAAAGAACTTGCATTTATCATTATACACTACATAAAAGTACATGAAATGATATTTCTAAAATATATTTCTAGCTTAGGGAGATAAAATTCTCATCTAAAAGAAAGACAATTGGATGTCAGACAGAAGATCTTTAACTGACTGAAAGGAGATTTTTTTGGAAGGAAATGCTATTTATACGTTGAATGGAGTGATAACACTAGGAGACTACAGAATTTAGAAAAATAGAAAAAATCAAACTTTTTCCAATGATAGTAAGGGAATGTTTCCAAAGAAAAATGTTTTGAAACAGACTTTTCGTGATTAAATGTGAAGATGTAGTTCAAACTCTAATACTTGCTCCTTTCTAGGAAGAGTTTTTCGTTAAAGTATGTAGATCAATGTCTTTCAAAAGGATTCTAAAAAGACTTTGTACTGAGGAACTAACACTAACGAAATATTTACGTTTGGTAGGGAGTTCTGAATTTGGACAATATCTGAAAACAGGAGAGAGACTACCGAAAACAAAGAGAAAATCATGTTTGTTGCGACAAAAAGGTAATATTATAGATCTTAAAATTTGATTGTCTATGAATTTTTCTCTAATATTTGTTAGCATTATCTGTATATTACTGGTTCAGATATTATAATTATTATTTTTCTTGGCAGTTTCCTTCGAATTTTAGACTGTGAAGACATTCATTAGGAGGGAAATTTGTTTCGTACCGATGGACAAATTATTCGTACGTATAATTTCAGTGCCATTTACACTGTCGAGAAAAAATAGATTTATGTCTTTGGAAAAAGAAGGAACCCACACGTCATTATGTTCTTAAACATCTTATTTTTCAGATTTTCTGCTGCTATGGTAAGAAAATTATCGAAGACATGTCTTTGCATGGTGTCAAAGCATGTTACCCAAGAGAAAACGCACATTCCGGTATTTAGATGTGATAGCAATAAAAATGAAAGATTCGAAGAAAATAAATAAGTATAAATCTGTACATGTAATGATATAGATGCTTAAATAAAGAAAAGAGTTTTTAAGTCTTTTTCAGGGGAGAAAAAGAATTAGAAGAACGTGAACATGAATATGTAAAGATGACGCTCAGAGAAATATCTTCGGAGACATCAGTATGATGGAAAGGTATGTACAATTCTCAGAACTCTAGTAAGCAAATTTTGGCATTACATTCACCATGTTGGAAAGCATTCTTATAGCGAAACTAACGCTATTTTTCATTTTAATTAGAAATGCTTGTTTGCTTGGAATAAGCGCGGGAAAGATGTCTGATTGAAGTACATCCCAAGGAAGAAAAAGAGTTTCCTTCTTATAAATTTTTAGAGTTCCAACAACGAAACAGAAGAGAATTTGTAAAGGCTACATCTCTGAAATTTCAGGTATTTTATCCGTTATAGTAAAGAACTTGCATTTATCATTATACACTACATAAAAGTACATGAAATGATATTTCTAAAATATATTTCTAGTTAGGGAGATAAAATTCTCATCTAAAAGAAAGACAATTGGATGTCAGACAGAAGATCTTTAACTGACTGAAAGGAGATTTTTTTGGAAGGAAATGCTATTTATACGTTGAATGGAGTGATAACACTAGGAGACTACAGAATTTAGAAAAATAGAAAACTTTTTCCGATGATAGTAAGGGAATGTTTCCAAAGAAAAATGTTTTGAAAGAGACTTTTCGTGATTAAATGTGAAGATGTTGTTCAAACTCTAATACTTGCTCCTTTCTAGGAAGAGTTTTTCGTAAAAGTATGTAGTTCAATGTCTTTCAAAAGGATTCTAAAAAGACTTTGTACTGAGGAACTAACACTAACGAAATATTTACGTTTGGTAGGGAGTTCTGAATTTGGACAATATCTTAAAACAGGAGAGACACTACCGAAAACAAAGAGAAAATCATGTTTGTTGCGACAAAAAGGTAATATTATAGATCTTAAAATTTGATTGTCTATGAATTTTTCTTTAATATTTGTTAGCATTATCTGTATATTACTGGTTCAGATATTATAAATATTATTTTTCTTGGCAGTTTCCTTCGAATTTTAGACTGTGAAGACATTCATTAGGAGGGAAATTTGTTTCGTTCGGATGGACAAATTATTCGTACGTATAATTTCAGTGCCATTTACATTGTCGAGAAAAAATAGATTTATGTCTTTGGAAAAAGAAGGAACCGACACGTTATTATGTTCTTAAACATCTGATTTTTCAGATTTTCTGCTGCTATGGAAAGAAAATTTATCGAAGACATGTCTTTCATGGTGTCAAAGCATGTTACCCAAGAGAAAACGCACATTCCGGTAATTCAGATGTGATAGCAATAAAAATGAAATATTCGAAGAAAATAAGTAAGTATAAATCTGTACATGTAATGATATAGATGCTTAAAGTAACGAAAAGAGTTTTTAAGTCTTTTTCAGGGGAAAAAAAGAATTAGAAGAACGTGAACATGAATATGTAAAGATGACGCTCAGAGAAATTTCTTCGGAGACATCAGTATGATGGAAAGGTATGTACAATTCTCAGAACTCTAGTAAGCAAATTTTGGCATTACATTCACCATGTTGGAAAGCATTCTTATAGCGAAACTAACGCTGTTTTTCAACTTTAATTAGAAATGTTTGTTTGCTTGGAATGAGAGCGGGAAAGATGTCTGATTGAAGTACATCCTAAAGAAGAAAAAGAGTTTCCTTCTTATTAATTTTTAGAGTTCCAACAACGAACCAGAAGAGAATTTAGTAAAGGCTACATCTCTGAAATTTCAGGTATTTTATCCGTTATAGTAAAGAACTTGCATTTATCATTATACACTACATAAAAGTACATGAAATGATATTTCTAAAATATATTTCTAGTTAGGGAGATAAAATTCTCATCTAAAAGAAAGACAATCGGATGTCAGACAGAAGATCTTTAACTGACTGAAAGGAGATTTTTTTGGAAGGAAATGCTATTTATACGTTGAATGGAGTGATAACACTAGGAGACTCCAGAATTTAGAAAAATAGAAAACTTTTTCCGATGATAGTAAGGGAATGTTTCCAAAGAAAAATGTTTTGAAAGAGACTTTTCGTGATTAAATGTGAAGATGTTGTTCAAACTCTAATACTTGCTCCTTTCTAGGAAGAGTTTTTCGTAAAAGTAAGTAGTTCAATGTCTTTCAAAAGGATTCTAAAAAGACTTTGTACTGAGGAACTAACACTAACGAAATATTTACGTTTGGTAGGGAGTTCTGAATTTGGACAATATCTGAAAACAGGAGAGAGACTACCGAAAACAAAGAGAAAATCATGTTTGTTGCGACAAAAAGGTAATATTATAGATTTTAAAATTTGATTGTCTATGAATTTTTCTCTAATATTTGTTAGCATTATCTGTATATTACTGGTTCAGACATTATAATTATTATTTTTCTTGGCAGTTTCCTTCGAATTTTAGACTGTGAAGACATTCATTAGGAGGGAAATTTGTTTCGTACGGATGGACAAATTATTCGTACGTATAATTTCAGTGCCATTTACATTGTCGAGAAAAAATAGATTTATGTCTTTGGGAAAAGAAGGAACCCACACGTTATTATGTTCTTAAACATCTTATTTTTCAGATTTTCTGCTGCTATGGAAAGAAAAATTTTCGAAGACATGTCTTTGATGGTGTCAAACATGTTACCCAAGAGAAAACACACATTCCGGTATTTTAGATGTGATAGCAATAAAAATGAAAGATTCGAAGAAAATAAGTAAGTATAAATCTATACATGTAATGATATAGATGCTTAATGTAAAGAAAAGAGTTTTTAAGTCTTTTTAGGTCAGAAAAAGAATTAGAAAAACGTGAACACGAATATGTAAAGATGACGCTCAGAGAAATTTCTTCTTAAACATCATTATGATGGTAAGGTATGTACTATTCTCAGAACTCTAGTAAGCAAATTTTAGCATTAGATTCACCATGTTGGAAAGCATTCTTATAGCGAAAGTAACTCTATTTTTCATCTTTAATTAGAAATGATTGTTTGCTTGGAATGAGAGCGGAAAAGATGTCTGATTGAAGTACATCCCAAGGAAGAAAAAGAGTTTCCTTCGTAATAAATATTAGAGTTCCAACCAGGGACCAGATGAGAATTTAATGAAGACTGTCACTCTGAAATTTCAGGTATTTTATCCGCTTTAGTAAAGAACTTGCATTTATACAGTACATAAAAGTACATGAAATGATATTTCTAAAATATATTTCTGCTTAGGAAGATAAAATTCTCATCTAAAAGAAAGACAATTGGATATCACATAGAAGATCTTTTACGGACTTTAAGGAGATTTTTTTGAAGGAAATGCTATTTATACTTTCAATGGAGTGTTAACACAGAGAGACTACAGAATTTAGAAAAATAGAAAAAATCAAAGTTTTTCCGATGATAGTAAGAGAATTTTTCAAATGAAAAATGTTTTGAAAGAGACATCTCGTGAATAAATGTGAAGATGGTGCAAAATCTAATACTTGCACCTTTCTAGGAAGAGTTTTTCGTAAAAGTAAGTAGTTCAATGTCTTTCAAAAGGATTCTAAAACGACTTACTACTGTGGAACTAATACTAACGAAATATTTACGTTTGGTAGGGAGTTCTGAATTTGGACAATATCTGCAAAATGAGAGAGACTACCGAAAACAAAGAGAAAATCATGTTTGTTGCGACAAAAAGGTATTGTATATCTTAAAATTTGATTGTCTATGAAGCTGTTACGCATGCGCGAGAAAAGCTAGTCTACTTAGAAAATAGGGGAAAACGTCATATTTTCGGATGTATTTGTTTGTGAAATGAGGAATGTATTTCAGACTGCTTTTTGTCCACAATTTTGATCGAATATGTGAATAATAATTTCAAAATAATAAAAAGAAAGAAGCAAATCTATTTAAAAAATAGGAGTTTTATAGGAGTGGATATTTTCGGATTACATCACAATCAAAATTATCTAAAGCTACGTTTTTGGTGGTTCTTTTTTTCTGAAGTTTCCTCGCAGATTCAAATTTTGGAGTTTCTTCACCCTTTGCTTCTCTGCGTATTCTTTTTACACTGGACATTGATATCCCGGTCATTTCACTAGCTCTCTTTAGGGATTGCGAAAGTGGAACAATAACATTTCCTTCTAGTGCTTCTTTATCACACAATTTAATTACATTGTGTATTATACGTTTACAATCACAACGGAATGGCTTATTCCGAGCAGTTGTGTTGGGTAAAGGATCCATTAATTTTAATATAATAATCAAATTAACAGACGGGGAAAAAGCAAGCAAGCGCAGTTAGTAACCGATTCTAAAGAATGTCGAGAGACTACGAGACTTTTCCCCCTCCTTCCTCAACTACCTTACCTACAGCGTGAATAGAATCGTCTTGGCACTATGCCATCCGTGGTTCTTCTTACTGTGGTCGGACTTGATATGAAATGATATTTTTAAATATATTTCATCTTAGAAATATAGAATTCTCATATATAAACTAAAAGAAAGGAGATTGGAGATGAGACAGAAGAATATTTTACGGACTGAAAGGTGAATTTTGGAAAAAAATCCTTGTTGTATACGTTGAATAGAGTGATGGCCTACGGAGAGTACAGAGTATAGAAATATAGTTGAAAATGATACGTTTTCCGAAGATAGTAAAGAGATATTTCCAACGAAAAATCTTTTGATAGGAGACTTCATGTGAAAAACTGTGAAGATGGTGGCCAAAATCTAATACTTGCTCCTTTCTAGGAAAAGTTTTTCGTAAAAGTAAGTAGTTCAATGTCTTTGAAAGAGATTATAAGACGATTTAGTACTGTAGAAATAGCACTAACGAAATATTTTCTTCTGTTAGGGAGATATGAAGTTGGACAAACTCTGAAAAAAGTAGAGAGAATACAGAATACAATGAGATAGGCATGCTTGATTGCGTCAAAAAGGTAATATGATAAATTTTAAAATTTGACCGATGATGAATTTTATCTCCAATATTTGTTAGCCGATACTGTATATTACTGTTTCAGATATTATGATTATTTTTTTCTTGGCAGTTTCCTTCGAATTTTAGTCTGTGAAGATATTCATTAGGAGGGAAATTTATTTGGCACGAATGGACAAACTATGTGCACGTATAATTTCTCTACCATTTACATTGTCGAGAAAATATAGTTTTATGTGTTTGGAAAAAGATGGGGCCCATGCATTATTATTTCTTAATCTGATTTTGCAGATTTTCTGCTGCTTTGAAAACGAAAAATATTGAAGACATGTCTTTGATGGTGTCAAAGCATGTTACCTACGAGGAAACACACACTCCCATATTTCAGATGTCATAACTACTAAAATGAAAGATGCGAAGGCAATAAGGAAGTATAAATATGTAAATGCAATGATATAGATTCTGAAAGTAACGTAGAGTTCTTAAGTCTTTTTCAGGTGAGAAAAAGAATTAGAAGAATGTGAACATGAATATGTTAAGATGACGCTGATAGAAATTTCTTTTGAGATATTCGTAGGATGGAAAGGTAAGTATATTGCTTTGAACTCTAATATGTTTTTTGCCATAACGGGACCATGTTGGAAAGTTGTGTTATTTCAAAACTATCCATCTTTTTTCATCTTTATTTAGAAATGCATGGTATACATGAATGAGCTCGGAAGGGAGTCCTAATTCAAGTAAATGCCCAAAGTATATTCCCAAACTGTTTTTATTATTTTTTTTCCTACGCCTGTTTTCGGCAGTACTGCCATCAGTTGACGAGCAGCCCAATATAGAGATGAAGATGCAGAAAAGCGAGAGATAAAATTAGCCTCTATAGAGTTGTCTGTAATAAACTTTAAAACAATGGGACAGTTCTTGAGGTTGTCACCATGCATATCACCCTGACGGCACAAAGGGCACCAAGCTGAATCTCTGATGCCGAATCCGATGCAAATACTTTTGTAGATAATCATGTCCAGTGGTCATACGAAAGCAAGCAACTCCAATTGACCGAGGCAAGGAACCAGGGATTTTATTATTATTTTTGAGCAGAATTTTCCACCTCTTATCCACAGCTGTATCAACATATCAGGATAATCTATTAGCTTTCATTTTATTGTAAATAATTCTTTTATATTTCGCAGAGGCAGAGGAGAATATGGCTGGGCCTTAAGAGATCCAGCCTTGGCAAGTTTATCTGCCTAGTCATTTCCAAAAATATCACAATGGCTCGGAATCCATTGAAGAGCATTGCTTTCTTTGGTTTTCTTTAGATCGAAAAGTTTCATTCTACAAGAATGAACCTGGGCATTTTCGTTATAGTTCAAACTGTTAAGCGACAAAATAGCAGCTTGAGAATCAATAAAAACACAATATTATGATCAAGGCTGTCTTTTAATTTATCAGTTGCATATGATATAGCCGCAATATCGCCATCAAAATTGTTACAGTACCTCCCAACAGGACAGCTAATACTGAAAATACCAGAATAGGCTCCAGCACTGGCATTTTTTATCGCATTTTCTGCTGAACCATCCGTTTACACATGGAGCCATTTGTCAGGAGGGCACCTGCTTTGTATAGTAGCCAGTGCAGCGTTCTTTAACTCACCCTGCATAGAAAGCTGCTTGTTTACATTCCAAACAAGATCCAGATGGCCTTCCAACATGTCGTGACCCATTATAGGGTTCCATTCCCGTGAGAAAACCTGTCGATTGGGTGTAGGAATATCATAAGTATCATAGAGATCTTGGACAGTCGAAAGGAAAGATCTATGAGTTTTTAGTCTCTCATTTGCTAGTCTATAATAATTTAAAAAGTTGTTTTTTCTTCTTAAGATTTTTTCAACAGGTAAATGGCACTCCTTTGGCACCTTTCACTTAAAGGCTCTAATTTTGTCTGAAGCTCCATACCAACAATAGGAGTTGATTTAGCACCACCAGTTATTAATCGTAACATGTTGTTTTGATAAATATCGAGTTTGTTTCTAATAGAATCTTAGGGGGTTATCAAAATTTCTTTACCATATTCAACAACAGGGCGAACATAACTCTAATAGGCTGTACACAGAACATCAAGGGTCGCACCCCAAGTGACACCAGCCAAACGATTCAGTAGCCTTGATCTCAGAAGTCCTCGATCAATGGCTGTATCAATTTGCTTCCTCCAAGTTAACTTTGGGTCTAAATGAATGCCCAAGTATACAGTGTCATAAGTTCTATTTAGTCTTTTATTTTTATAGTGAAAATGTATGTCGTGGTGTTTTGAAATAATGGAAAACAACTGGAAGGTAGTTTATCAGTATTTATAGCCATATTAATTCCATAAGTGCAGGTGTCAAGAACATCTAAGGCTCGCTGTAGGGCACCCTCCATGCCAGCAAAGTCAGATCCCACAACACTCATTACCATATCATCGGCAAACAACAAGACATCAGTGCCCGGGACAGATCTGGAAATAGTGTCTATTAAGTCATTAATCATTATATTAAAAAGTATCGGGCTCAGTACCGATTCCTTGGGAAAACCCTGTTTGGTTTGGCGATACCCCGACACAGTGTGGCCATATTTAACACTTATAAATCGTTGGTCAAGAAAACATTTTATCCATTTATGTAGGTTACCAGCAATGCCACAGGAGCGTAGCTTTCTAAGCAATCCAGCTCTCCAAACTCTATCAAAAGCATTTTTAAAGTCCACAACTATAGCAAGGGTACTTCGTTTTCTATGAAAGCCCCAAACTGTGATTTTCCCAAGCTGTGTAAATGTGAGCCTAATTATTATTTTTTTTGCATTAGCGGTACTTAAAACTCATATGTCGGGGCACAGGTGTAAGTTATATTAATATCTCGTGCCCAATCACCAAAAGTGTGGTATTTTATTGGTGCCACATAAAAAACAAAAATCGATTTTTTGACCATTTTAAAGATATTCTGTCCTCTTAAACAGCCTCGAGAATGTCACTGTTCATCTCAGCGATCCCGGAAACTATGGATTCGACTCTACTCTCTGTCATTTTGGACATTTTATATTCCCCTCCTTCATCCCCCCCCCCTTGTCTCCTTCCCGATGATGATGGGGGAGGGGCTAAACTTGCACTTAAACGGCATCGGGAGGGTCACAATTAATCTCAGTGATCCCGAAAAGTATGGATTCGACACTAATATCAGTCGTTTTCAATTATTTTTACATGTGCCCCCTGCCTCCTAGGGGTGCTAGGGTTGTCCTACTCCCCCCCCCCCAGTGTTTCTTTCGACATTGTAAGTGATATCTGTACCAAGTTTGGTTGAAATTGCTCTAGGCGTTCCAGAGTGATGCTGGAACATACATGCACACACACATCCATTTATATATATATAGATGTATGTAGGTGTTAGGTATGTATGTATCTATATATATGTACAGCGGATGAACAAAATAGTACGAACGCCTGTGAAATAATGTATATTTTGTATTAGTAGGGTGTTGGGCCATTCTTGACCTTAATTACAGCTTACATTCGACGTGGGATTGACAAATAAAGGTTTTGCATGAAGTTCAAGGGAATTTGCCCCCATTCCTCGTGCAGAGCGGTCTCGAGCTCAGGTAGTATGCGTGGAAGAGAAAACCGAGCATGGAGTTTGTTCTCTAAAAAACCCCACAAATTCTCAAAGATGTTAAGATGAGGGGAATTAGGACACAACATGAGATGTTCCATTTCACAATTATGTTCATCTAACGATGTTTGAACACAGCGAGCTGTGAGGACAGAGGCATTATCATCTTGGAGCACAAGACGTTTTCTAGGAAACAAAGTCTGAAGCATAGGATGGAAATAATCTGCGAGAATACTGCGATAATGCTTGCTTGCGATCTTCCCCCTCAGTTCTAAGAGTGGCCACAAGCCACGCCACGATATCGCGCCCCATACCATCACAGAGCGCCTTCCATGCTTCGCGGTAGTAACCAGACAGTCAACATGAAATGCTTCTTACGGTGTCGCCAGACGAAAACATGTGTGGAGGTCCAAAAAAATGTAAATGAAGATTCGTCAGACCAGATGACCGGTTCCCTTTGCTGTTATATCCAGTTTTGGTGGTCTCGGCACCACTGTCGTCGCTTCATAGCATTCCGTGGCAATGCTTCTTTGAAATACGTCTTTGAAATAACCACTCAGCCATGAATGGTCGCAGCATGCGGTTCCCGATGAATATTTTTGGTGGATACGGGGTTCTGGAGATAGGATTCATCTCCGCGGTTATCTACTACAGTGTAGTCTTGCGTTTTCGGATTACTATCCTCTTCAACATTGGTCTATCCCGGTTGGCCAACTTCCACTTTCTCCCACTGTTCTTCTTCGCAGAGGACACTTTTCCCAGGTTTGTATAGGCTGTCATAACCCTTGACACAATGGCCCTTGAAACACCCACAAGGATGGCTATTCTCACCACTGACGCTCTAGCTAGGCGAGCTCCAATAATTATGCCTCTTTTGCACGTCGGAAAGGTCGGACATAATGGCGCTTTGCTGGAAATATAATTTTCTCATACAACTATCACAACGGCAAATGCTCTACTGATACCTACCCTTTCGCCGCCACTGGATGACAGACTGTCGTGACACGTGGCGGTGTTGTATTGGACGGTCGAAGTATGACACATTTCGAAATGGGTGTTCATACTATTTTGTCCAACCCCTGTACGTATGTATGTATATATATATATATATATATATATATATATACACTCATGGACAAAAAAATTAGCGCACCAAGAAAGAGTCGTCAAAATGAAACGAAATTTTACATACGTAATGACTACTTTGATATAAGTAAATGATAAGAAAATGAAAGAAAAAGGATAATTTATTTCAGAGAAAAAGGCAAAAGAACGGAAGAGTTAATACTCCGTTGGACTCCCTCTAGCGCGAATGCACGATGCGATACGATCGGGCATTGAGTCATACAAGTTCTATATGATGTCTTGAGACATTTCGTTCTATATTTCTGTAACCTTGCCTCTAGTTCGTTCACACTCGTGGGATGTCCAACTCGTCGTCCCAAATGATCCCAGACATGCTCGATTGGAGACAAATCTGGGGATCGGGCAGGCCAAGGAAGGGTAGTAACAGTGCGGAGACGGTCTTGTGACACCCTTGCCCTATGAGGCCGAGCATTGTCTTGTTGAAAAATGGCTCCTGGGAGCTGTTGCATGAGTGGCAACACATGTGGTTGCAGGATTTCATGAACATACCGCTGGGCTGTCATGGTGCCACGGAACAATACTAGGGATGACCGTGTATTGTAGGCAATGGCACCCCATACCATCACACCAGCTGTGGGAGCGATGTGTCGCTGTACAGCAAAGGCAGGATTGAAGCGTTCACCACGGGCTCTCCCCACACGAACACGATTGTCATCACTGTCGAGATTGAATCTGGATTCGTCGCTAAAGACGACCTGGTTCCATTCCGCTGCAGTCCAGTTTCCTCGTGCGCGGCAAAACTCCAAACGGAGGCGTCGATGAGTGGGCGTCAAGGGCAGCACACGTAATGGTGCCGCGATACCAACTGTCCTTCAGCCAGGCGCCTTCGTATGGTTCGAGAAGACACAGAGGCCCCTAGTGAAGGTGCTACCTGTGCCTGGATGGCGGCCGATGAAGCAGTTGGCTGTACGCGTGCATTTCTTACGATGTGGCGGTCTTCTCGACGACTGGTCTGTCGAGGGCGTCCTGAGCCTGGCCTTCGTGTACGTGACATCTCTTGGGTCCACTGGTCCCAACACCTCCTCACAACACAATCAGAGCGGCCTAATTGACGAGTTACTCGCCTAGCTGACCACCCAGCTTCCATCATCCCGACGATTCTCCCCCTCTCAAACTGCGACAACTGCTTATATTGTCTTCGAACACGGCGTAATGGCATGTTTATCTCAGCTCTTCCTTTGTAAATGATGCAGCACTCTCAAACAAGCTTTGGTTACCTGTTTAATACTCCTAACATGCTTTTTCCAAATTCGTTTATCTTATTGCAACAGAATACCGTCCCTTAACTTGGATTGCGACCTATATTCAACCAATATCAATTTATTAGTTTTTCCCCAAAAGCCACGCGCGGAGCGTTTCATAAGAGATATATAAGATCGAACCGGATCGAACATTCGAAAACCATCACCCCATATGATGCGTTAAAGTCAGGTGCTATTCCTAACCAATTAAAGTTCAGCGCGCCTGTACTCAAGGACATACAAGTAGGGTTTTCGAGGGTCTTTTTGGGTGTCTGTCTCCGTCCTGGAAACATGTCGTACATTGCGCTGCGGTTTTTTATATTGATATGTGCTGTTCCGACATCCCCAGGACGATATTTCTTATGCATAAAGTCTTATAGCTATTATAACTGGAACTTAAATAGTGTACTTGAGCCAGTAGATTATTATTTAATAAAGAACTGTGTAACCAGCTATGCGGAGTATTATGCTTTCTCGCCTGGACTTCATCCCTACGCCAATCAGCCACTTTCTACGACTATATTTAGGACTTTTCCAGTACGCCGCGCCCGCCACTCGTTCTTGATGCCAGCTACGACTACCAGTACGAAACTTCAATCTCTTCTTTTGATACATTACATATATATATATATATATATAGGGGCAATCTCTCGCAGCATGTCACACATCTCAACTCTTGCAGATTTTACTTCTGGTTTGGCGAGGAGTGACAAATCATTGAATAATTTAACATGGCGCTCAATAAGCATTCTTATAGCTTGTTGAATAAAATGCTCTCAGATTACGCAAAGTCTTTAGATACGGTATCTAAACAAAGGAATATCACTAAATTAAACATTCACGTACAGCCCGGAAAGGTTATTTATTCAGTATGTGACCCGTATTTATTGACAGAGGAAGACTGGAGTTACGATACAAGACGCTGGCCTGAAGTAACTTATCCTGATATCTATACATATCTCAACATAATAATAATCATTCTCAACGAAAGAATGATTATATTCTCTTAAACCTTGCGAAATATTGAAAAAAGTGTTAAAATACCTGTTACATACAACTAATATGAGGAATTTTATAAATAAACTTAAATTATTTAACTCAAAATGAAGGTATCGTCCAAAAACAAATGCAAACGCATAGGAACTGCTTCTGTTTTCTGCCACCCGATAGTGACGTCATCTATAGCAGACGAAAACTGACGTTGCCAGTGACGTTCGACGTTTCGCCTTATACGCTGTGGGGATATGCGAATGACAAAGTGCCTGCCGCATTGAATATAGTAACTTTATTTGTTACAAACATATTTCCCACAAGCTATGTAATGAAATTTTTTGAACAAACTAGTTTAAATTATTTAATGCGCGTATTTACAGATTTTTAAATACTTTTCTTTTTATGTCCTACAAATTTTGATGTTTTCTTTTTGCTAGTACTAATTTTGCTATTTCTCTGATTAAACGTACGAAAATTTCTACTATTTAAAAAAAAATTAAAGCACAACATTCAACTGTCCTTTCGAAAAAGTTCACAGCTTATTTTTCTGATTAGACGTTTTAAATATGCAAATACGCAACAAACACTTCAAATGCGAAGTTAAGACTGATGCATCTGATTGGCTGTGAAGGACGGACGTCATGATCCAGCTTTTCTAAGTTTTTAAACTTGAAATTTCGGAATTGTCATAATCAGTTCATGCTTTCTGATTTCACAAGATATTCGGAAGAAATGTCATCACGAAAGAATAGTAATTGTTTCATATTCCCTGATACTGTTATAATATGTTAATAGTTTACAATACTTTAAGCAATTATTATATTAAAGTAATCTGACGTTGTTTATTTGCTAATTATCTTGTAATTGTAGTTGAATTGTGATATAAATAGTTGACTGTCAAGCGAAAGTTATAAAACTGTGTGAAGTGGTGTTTCGCTAAATTTATCTTGAGAAAAATGCCACTTCGTGCACGTTTAAATGCTTTTCGTTGTGTAGCAACTTCTGACACATAATATGGAACTCTCCCTGTTCTTAATAGTTAACAATATACAAGGGTTTGGGAGCACCGTCAAGTGAGCTAAAATGTGTATTATAAATGCAAAAACCATTGTTTCTTTCATGATATTCAAAAGTGTTGTCAAAAGTTTAGTGGCTCCCTAAAGTGTTCGTACACTTACGATTTTAAATGAAATAGGGGTATATCCATTGATTTAAAATGAATATTTCAGAATGGGTATTTAATAATACGATCTATAATCTATTCTTAACAAAACTACATGAAATATTTTAAAATCATGGCAAAACTTTATTTTTAAGAAACCAATAATCCAAAAGTAACTAAAACTTTCTTACAAAAGTCATTGTACACTTGTAAAAAATCTCTACATATTAGTAAATATTCTAATTTTTCGTTAAATTAATATTTAGTAGGATATCCTTTAGCGTCCACAACAGCTTTTAAACGTCTGGGAATAGATTGCTTTAGTTCTTGTGTAATTTTTGCATCAATGTTCATCCATTCTTCCATCATAATTGTTTTTAGTTCGCTTTTCGTGTGAATGTCATGTTTTTGTACACAAACCTCCAGCTCTCTCCAAATATGTTCTATTGGGTTTAAATCTAGCGATTGAGGTGGTGTTTTCAAAACTTGTGAACAATTATAGAGACACCAGAGGCGAACATTGAGAGCCGTGTGCTTAGGATCATTATCTTCATAAAAAGCAAAGTTGTTTCCAATACCCAAATTTTGAGCTGATAATTTTAAATTGTCTCTTAAAGTATTTATAAAAAACAGCATGATTCATTATGCCTTCAATAAATACCAAATTTCCTAGTCCTGATGCTGACATGCACCCCCACACAAGAATACCTCCACCGGCATGCTTAACTGTTCCTACTAAGTTCTTGGGACTAAGTTCCTCATTTCTTTCTTCTTCATACAATTATATGCCCATCAGCACCAAAAATGTTCATAGGCAAATAAGACATTAATCCAATATGTTTGGGGCTTATTTATCGTTGATAGTGCGAAGGGAAGCCTAAACTTTCTGTTTTTCTCACTCGTAAAAAATTTTCTATGGGCAGAACGCCCATGTAATCCAGCTGTTCTGAGAACTCGTCAAAAAATTTCAGGTGAAATTGAAGTAGAAAATGTTTTATTGAATTCTGCAGAAACTATTACAGCACTCAAACGTGAATTTTTCACAAATTTTATAATTCTAAATCTCTGATCACGTTTTGTTAACTTTGCCGGATGCCCTTTTCTTACCTTGTTTTCGGTCCAATTTTCTTCTTTAAATCTTTTTTTCACATACTGCACAGTAGAATGGGATAAATTAAGTAATTTTGCAATATTCCGAACTGATTTACCACTACTATGATGAAAAATAATCAATTTTTGAATGCTGTTTGTTGTTTCTGTACGACTACGAGCCATTTTTAAATAATAAATAGAATATTACGTAGTAGGCAAGCAAAAATTAAAGCCAGACGATATTTTAAATGCCACCACAATTCAAAAATAAAAATAAAGCGCCAGACGATAATTTTAATTATGAATTTATCCGAAAATATTTCAGTGTACGATGACTTTTGTGAGATGAAGTTTTTGTTACTTTTTAATTACTGGTTTCTTAAAAATAAAGTTTTACTATGTTTTCAAAATATTTCATGTAGTTTTGTTAAGAATGTATTATAGATCTTATTATTAAATACCCATTCTGAAATATTCATTTTAAATAATGGATAGACCCCTATTCCATTGAAATTCGTAAGTGTACGAACACTTTTGGGAGCCACTGTATATTGTTAATCCTTTCATTCAGGAATTTCATTTACATGAAGAAATGGATAAAACAATGCTAAGTGTATGTAGTGCTCAAAAGTTCACAGCATCATCAGAAAATAAGCCTTTAAATTTCATTTTGATGTACATTTTTGTCTTTCCTTTTTACATGCACTTAAAAAGAGTTGTTTAGTTAGTAACACTGTGGTGCAGTGATTGTATCTGTGATTTGTACAGTGGCTACCAAAAGTGTTCGTACACTTACGATTTTCAATCAAATAGGGATCTATCCATTAATTAAAATGAATATTTCAGAATGGGTATTTAATAATAAGATCTATAATGTATTCTTAAAACTACATGAAATATTTTGAAAACATAGTAAAACTTTATTTTTAAGAAACCAGTAATCAAAAAGTAACAAAAACTTTATCTGACAAAAGTCATCGTACACTGAAATATTTTCGGTTAATTAATAATTAAAATTATCGTCTGGCACTTTATTTCTTTTTTAATTGTGGTGGCATTTAAAATATCGTTTGGCTTTAATTTTTGCTTACCTACTCTGTAATATTCTATTTATTATTTAAAAATGGCTCATAGTCGTAAAGAAACAACAAACAGCATTCAAAAATTGATTATTTTTCATCATAGTAGTGGTAAATCAGTTCGGAATATTGCTAAATTACTCATTTCATCCCATTTTACTGTGCAGTATGTGATAAAACGCTTTAAAGAAGAAAATCTCATTGAAATCAAGGTAAGAAAAAGTCGTCCGGCAAAGTTAAAAAACGTGATCAGAAATTTATAATTAGAAAATTTGTGAAAAATTCACGTTTGAGTGCTGTAAAAGTTTCTGCAGAATTTAATGAAACATTTTCTACTTCAATTTCACCTGAAACTGTTTGACAAGTTCTCAGAGCAGCTGGATTACATGGGAGTTCTGCCCATACAAAATTTTTTTTGTAAGTGAGAAAAACAGAAAGCTTAGGCTTTCCTTCGCACTATCAATGATAAATAAGCCCCAAGCATATTGGAATAATGTTAAACTTGCTTTCATCGGCAAATAAGACATTTTTTGTTCCAATGAGCGTGTAATTGTATGGAGAAGAAAAAATGAACTTAATCCCAAGAGTTTAGTAGGAACAGTTAAGCATGGCGGTGGAGGTGTCCTTGTGTCGGGGTGCATGTCAGCATCAGGATTAGGTAATTTGGTATTTTTTGATCGCATAATGAATCATGCTGTTTTTATAAATATTTTAAGAGACAATTTAAAATTATCAGCTCAAAATTTGGGTGTTGGAAAGAACTTTGTTTTTTATCAAGATAACGATCCTAAGCACAGGGCTCTCAACATTCACCTCTGGTGTCTCTATAATTGTCCACAAGTTTTGAAAACACCACCTCAATCGCCAGATTTAAACCCAACAGAACATATTTGGAGAGAACTGGAGGTTCAACTTCGAAAACAGGACATTCATACGAAAAGCGAACTAAAAACAATTATGATGAAAGAATGGATGAACATTGATGCAAAAATTACAAAAGAACTAAAGCAATCTATTCCCAGACGTTTAAAAGCTGTTGTGGATGCTAAAGGATATCTTACTAAATATTAATTTAACGAAAAATTAGAATATTTACTAATATGTAGAGATTTTTTACAAGTGTACAATGACATTTGTGGGATAAAGTTTTTGTTACTTTTGGATTATTGGTTTCTTAAAAATAAAGTTTTACCATGTTTTTAAAATATTTCATGTAGTTTTATTAATAGATTATAGATCTTATTATTAAATATTCATTTTAATTAATGGATAGACCCCTATTTCATGGAATATTGTAAGTGTACGAACACTTTTGGGAGCCACTATAGGTAGATGTTCCAGAGAGGTCAAACCCTGATCTCTGCATACTGGAATTTAAACATAATTGTTTGGGGTGAATTTTTAAAGTATATTTTGACAATACTTTTCTGTGATTTGTCCATCATCTTTTGAAGGTCAGAGTGTAATAGGGGTCATCGGTAGGATGTATACAGTGTAAGTGCTTTGCAAGACAGCCGTAGTTAGTAGCAAAGTGGAATTCTGCACCAGCTCTCCTTCTATGCTGGTCTCTAATGCCCGAGATTATGCTCTACTACGACTTCTGAGAATTCCTCTTGACAAATTCATTATTTGGAGAATTATAAAATATTATATATACAGTTGGTTCTCTGTTTAACGACTTTCAAGGGACCGTGAAAAATCGTCCTTAAACAGAATTTGTGAAAAAAATAACATTTCCCTTCACACTTTACAGGCTTAGGACTGTCAATATATTTCTTAATATATTAGCTTGTTTAAAAATGTTATTTTTATTATCTTTATTTTATTCACAAAAAGTTAATTTAAATTACATTGAAAAAAAAAAGAGTACAAACAATACAATAAATTACGTTTTAAAAAATTCGAAAAGTGTTGATTGCTTTATTCGCCTTGTTTTCGTTATTCTCTTTTCCAGATTTTCTAAAATGTTAAATGAGTCACCTTCCATTTTCGATGTAATATAGCATCGGAGAACATCTAGAGCAGAAATTGCATCTGTGTAAGACGATGGCAGTGTCTCGTTTTCCGTGTCTTCAACTTCACCTTCTTCGTCTGACACTGTGTTTTTCGTTTACAATATCTTCATAAATTTGTTTTACATTTCTGAAATCTGTTGTTAAAACATATTTATCACAATTGTAGAAATCTTGAATTGAAACATCCTCATCTTCAACGAGACTTCTCCATTCTTCAGGGGTAATGTCATCTTCATTGATTTCTACATCCGTACTTTGCAGTTCCACTACAAGTTCTTCGTGAATTCCAGCAACGCGAAAGCAGTTTTTTATTGTGGATGAAGAAACTTCTTTCCATGCTGATGTTATCATGTGCATTGCTTCCAAGATTGTAAATTTTCTAATTTTTATACTGTCAGCCGAATTGTTTATTAATTTCCTAATTAAAGACTTTCTGTAGTATGCTTTCACACTGCGAATGATACCCAGGTCTAATGGCTGCAACTTGCTAGTGCAATTAGCTGGTAAGAAATGGATAGTCAAATTTGTAAGTCCAGGGATATTTGGAGTATGTGCAGTGCATCAATCGATTAAAAGTAAAACTTTTGTCTTTTCTCGATGCATTTTTGCATCAAATTTTCTCATCCAGTCAATAAAAATTTGTGATGTCATCCACGCTTTATTGTTATTGCGGTACTCACAAGGTTTCCTGGTGATATTCTTAAAACACCTTGGTTGCTTTGATTTGCCTATAACTAGTGGTGGAAATTTCTCAGATCCATCCGAATTAGTGCACAGTAAAACAGTCAATCGTTCCTTACTGTGTTTTCCACCAAAACACTTTTCGCCCTTATACGCTAAGGTTTTATTAAGCACCATATTGTAGAATAGGCCCGTCTCATCTGCATTGAATATGTTCTCATCATATCCATCTAATATCCCCTTCAGCACTATTTTCCATTCATCCACTATTTTTTCATCTACGGAGCCACTTTCGCCAGATATGCTTTTAAATTCAAGCCCATATCTTTCTTTGAACTTTGTTAGCCAACCAGCCGAAGCCTGAAAATTTTGCATTCCAAACTTATCTGCCAGAATAATAGCATTTTCTGTAAATATCTCTCCGGAAATTGGAATGTTAGATGCTCTTGCTTGATGAAACCATTGCAGGACTGCCTTCTCAAACTCTTCTGATCGGCCACATTGAATTTTCTGCCGTTTGGATTTGGATCCCAAACCAAATTTTTGTGCTGCTTCAAGAATTTTCTCTTTGCTTGCTAAAATGCCTTTGAGAGTAGACTCCGGTAGCTGAAATTGTCTTGCAAATTGGACTTTTGTTATTCCAACACTTTCTTCCCAGTTTCCAATAATTTTCACTTTTTCGTGTAGCATAAGATGCTTTCGCTTTGATGCCATTTTGCTCTGCTCACCTCATATTCGTACTGGAATGAGCTCCTACACACAACCATGAATTCTCTAAACATGAACATGTGCTTCCCAGAAGGAGTGAGAGAGGGGGTGCTTTTGGACAGTTCGTAAATCACATGACAACATGGTAGGTACAATAGAGTGATTCCACACCCGCACTAAGAAATTCAATCCACCAGGGAAGAATGTTCGATCTTCCTAGAAACAGTAATCCCCTCCCCCAGTTTTTTCCACTGCAACAAGTCTATGATTGCAACAAACATAAAGGAAATTCCGGGTCTGTTATTGAAACCAAACTCCCCCATAGAAAGTAACCCTCCTGTAGATAAAATGTTGAAGAAAAAGTTTATCATGTAAGAAAAAATCGTCGTTAAATAGAAACAACGTCATCTTAAAATAGAATTTTTTTACGTCGGAGGGACCGCGACCGGTAAATATAGTCTTTAAATAGAGATCGTCATTAAGTAGAGCATCATTAAACAGAGAACCAACTGTATTTCCTGATTTTGTCCTAAGTTACTGTTATTTATTTATTTGTTTTTTTCAGTTAGTGTTTTATCTCAATATAAACCAGCAGCTAGCAATTCCTCTCTACAATTAAGCCGTTTTAGAGAAAAATCTCCCTGGCCTAAGAGTAATGATGACGTAAGCTTTTTTCTTTTTATAACCTGTGTTACTTCACATAACATTTCAAAATTATTGATATCATTCTGCTTAAGTTTGACATTATTCTTTTTGGTGTTTTAGAATACATGTTGTTAAAGGAAATAGTGACTATAAGTATTTATTTCTGTTTTGTCCTGTCCTGAAAGAAAAAGGCAGCCCTAAATGAAAATATATTTTAAAAGTGTATAGTGATTTGAAACTTGAAATTTCATTTTTTTTTTTTATTTTATTTAAAATTATTTATTTTAAAGCATCAGTGTAATAGTGTTGTTAATTTGTTGGGGTACAGATTAAAAAAAAAAAAATCTTTGAGTGTGGCCTACAGCTAAACTTGAAATCAAATGAAAAAATGTTTGTTTTAAAATGGGAAAAATGTTAATCCTGCAAAAGATAACCTATCCATTTTATAGAGCAAAAATCTTTTCAGTGTAAGTGATATATAAATGATTCAAAGCACATGAAGCTGAATTGATGCATAATTTAAATTATATTTTGTAATTTTGAGTCCTCTTGATTGAATTACAAAAATGATTTACATAATTTATCTCAAACAAAAGTCAGAATAAATTAATGGGTATCATTTTCTGAGTATATTGTGTATTATAAAAATATATTTTAATGTTTCTGAAAGGTGAATGAGAAAAAAATCCAGTAAAATAATGATGTAAGGGAACAGTGAATAAACATTTTTTAATGTATGAAAATAAGAAATAATCAGTATTGTATTATAATAGTCAACTTTCATATTTTTGACATTGGCCAGAGGTAGCCTAGTGGTCAGCTTTCGGTACTCAGGATACTCGTATCAAATCCCGACAAGTGCCATTAAATACTTTTGTGTCTTGGTAGTATATGGACACATTAAATTTGTAGACCAGTAAGTCCTTCTATGAGGTCAGTGAGGGGAGAAGGTATGATCCCCCCAGATCAGATGTTACCCCTGGAGGTCCTTGGTCAAATTTGAGGTGGCACCAGGGGGTAGTGTTGGTTCACTTACACAGTGCCTCCATTCTAAGTAACCAGTTTTTCTTGTGAA
The DNA here is from genome assembly GCA_907164885.2 of Dolomedes plantarius. Taxonomy (NCBI): domain Eukaryota; kingdom Metazoa; phylum Arthropoda; class Arachnida; order Araneae; family Dolomedidae; genus Dolomedes; species Dolomedes plantarius. The sequence continues at coordinate 223,491,334 of OU015491.1, forward strand.
TGCATCTTCTCAGCTGAATGTTGAAAGACTGTGCCTGTCATGTTATTTAAAAAAAAAAAAAAATACATTGAGATCTTTCTTAACCTTTTGATCCTAAATAGTCAATAGATCAGTCTGAGGCTGCTTTTCATTTGTTTGTTGGCTGTTGATTGACAAGCAAATTGAGTTTATAACAAGAAATTTTATGTCTCAGTGTAACAAATCACTTTAAGGTTAGTGAAAATCTGACAAACTATTTATGTGTATACTGAACAAATAAAAACTTTAACAATACTAATTAGGAAATTTCTTTTCATACAATCAGTTTAAGTCATAAGATTTAACCTGTTTGTGGCATTTATATGTTAGTCTAAATATCTGATAAATCTGGTGACTGATCTGTTCAATCACTGTCTCTATATTTCTTTAATAGAATATATTTATATAGATATGTGATGTAATCACAAGAGATTTAAAGATTTATGTATGAAATATTGATATGATAAATGTAAATTGTTATACCCTGTATAAGCATTATTATTTAGAGTGAAGTTATCTTTCGTAAATAGTGTTAACATTCCTCTTTAAGATATGTTTGTACTTTATATCTGAAGAGGGTTACTAAACTACAAAATATCATTTCAAAGATGAAGTTTTTATTGATATTGAAACACTAACTGGAATTAGAATGATTGAATTAGATTTTCTTAAATTGGGAAAAGCTATAATCTATGTATATACCAGTGGCGTAGCGAGCATAATTGGCACCCAGGGCATGACACCTTTTTGGCGCGCCTTGCAGAGGGGCGCCTGGGGCATGATAGAGCGAAGTGCATTCTCTATTTAACGAACTTTTTCTTGTTATCCAATATTTTTTTTCTCCATATTTCTCAAAATGTTTGTGAACATTTCAAATTTATTCTATCTTTTGACACATTTTATGGTGATCAATGACATTTAACTGGCTTTAACAGTCGCCTAACTCAACGAGAGCAGTAAAATTGCTATCATTCTTTGCATTTCATACAGGAAGTGAAACCTGGGGCATGATAGACCCCCTTGCCCCCCTCTCGCTATGCCACTGGTATATATACATGCATGGATATATACAGTCGGACCTCTATTTAACAAACCTCTATTTTGCGAACTTTTCCTTGGAACCAAGAACATTTTACGAATTTCTTCATAAAATAACCTCCAAATAGCAAAGTACATTCTCTATTTAAAGAACTTTTTCTTGCTATCCAATATTTTTTTCTCCATATTTCTCAAAATGTTTGTGAACATTTCAAATTTATTCTTTCTTTTGACACATTTTATAGTGATCAATGACATTTAACTGGATTTAACAGTCGCCTAACTCACCAAGAGCAGTGAAATCGCTATCATTCTTTGCATTTCATACAGGAAGTGAAACCTTGACATTGAATGAGCAGCTTTTGTAACAAAATTCTACACTGACCAATAAGTCAGTTAGTTTAAAATTTTTTAGAATTTTTAAAATTGCTATAATAATTTCCAGCTTTTTTTTTCTAATTTTTTTTTTATCAAATTCCTATTTTTCTGCAAAATTTTATGTACATTCCTGAGATCAATTCTAATTTATCATATTTTATTTTCTATTCATATGTGGGATGTCTGCTGCCTTCTACATATATGTTTCAGTTCCAGAAAGACTCCAAATGTTTCAAGAACAGTACAAAATCGAAAACAACTCAGATCCCATTAGTGAGATACATTGCTTGTGATTTCACTAATGGGAAGACACATAGAGTGGTTTTTCTGACATACTTTTTTTACATTCAAAATATATTGTGTCAGTTAAAAGAATTTTTAATTTGTTATTTTAGATTTGTTGTGTGTGCCTGTGGATTGTTTGAATTTAATTTTTTATTTATAAAATTTTCAATGTTATTTCACAGTCCATTGAAAAACTAGCTGAGGAGGAAGTGGATATCATGCATGCTCAATATTTACAAATGGCATTTTTGGAGAGTGAAGCAAAAAAAACTTTAAAATTAAGGTCTGACTATGCAATGGTAAGTACCAAAAATCAAAATGGTGTAAAAGTTTGAGAACAAATCATTTAATTAACTTATTAATTAGTCCATTTGTTATGATAAGAGTTATTTCTATGTTACTTTCTAATTTAAAGTAGTCATTCTTTTTTTTATGGTGCAGTGTTTTGTGTAGGCACTTAAATTTACTTAAATTTAAAAATGTAAAATTTGCTATTTAAGGGGTAGCATAATATATGTATGAAAATAAAATATGAGAACATTAATTTAGTGTTTTAAGTAATTGATATAATTCTGAGGGTTTTTGATTTTTACATTATTCTTCGTGTTCATGCTCAAAATATTAAATTAAAATTTGAAAAAAAAAAAAAAACTCACTAGAGATTCTTTTTGTATAAAGTACATATGTTCTTTATGCAAGTTTTCTTCGTAAATGGTACATTTAGCTAGATCTCATGCTTAACTAATATTCAATGTGTTATCTGGTCTTTTTACAAAAATTTGAGTGAACTGTATACATTTACGATCTATAATTACAATTTAAATATTTACAAAATGTCAGAGGGCACAGATAATTTTTATTTGAAATAATTGAAATTATATAAAATTAGGTTATAAATTGTTAATTTATATATAAAATTAGCAAAAATTTGCTGAACTTGGAAAAATATTTATTAAGAACCAGAAATTTTTTTTTTCTTAAATTGTAGCTATCTTGATTTATTGTCATAGATAGTGGATCTATTTTCCTCACTTTCATTTAGTTAATTTAAAGTGGCTCAAAATATTAAGAAATCTGTTTTAGAGGAAGTTTATATTCTGTATGAGAAGCTGAATTTGTTTCAACTCAGTTATTAGTTTGATCTTAATTTTTTTTTTTTACTTTTTAGAACACTCTTTGTAAATTATGCACCTTGATCATGCATTATATAACCGAAGTACAGTCTCAAACATTCAAATTGCAAATGAAGTCAACTTTGGTTAATATGCATAAACATTCACGGAAACAGGTAATTGTTTGTAAACATTAGTTTTGGTTCCTTAGAAATAATTTCTAAGGAATGTAATAATACTTTCAATTCTTGCTATTCTGAACTGAATTCTGGTAGTCAATATATGAAGCTAGCATAGGGCTGAGTACGATATTTTATTTATTTATTTATTTATTTAGAGTTTTATTGTCTATTTATGTATCTTAATCCTGGGTGTTCTTTGTTGATTTCTCTGATGAATGACTGGCCCCTGTGGGTAATGATATTTGGTAAAAAAAAAATTAAACATGTATTTCAGGCCTTATCTCTATATCAATGTGATAGTTTACTCAGCATTATTCTTTGTTGGTCATTTCTCTACCTTTATTATTTTACTGAAGTAAAATATTATAATAGAAGTAAATTTAATATAAAATATGAAGTAAAACAAGCCATGCTGCAATTTTCACAGTATTCCTGCTGTTTCAGTAGTGATTTTCCATTTATGTATTGTATGAATGTATTTAGATATATGGGTCATTCTCTGATAAAGGGAAATTACCTAATGGAATGTGCACATATCTGGCATTATGAGAAAAATATCAGCAGAAATCGTTTGCCTGATTTGACTTTAATTAATTAATTAATTTGTTTTCTATTGTGGCATGGTAATGACAGGTATGATCATGGTAATGGCAAGCAGAAGCATGGTAATGACATGTAAAATAATCACACACATTACATTTTATTTTATGTAATTTATTACATTTTATGATACATTAGAAACACCCAATGTTTTAAAATTTTGTTGTTCTGTAAAAAATTTATTTTACAACAGTTTATCAATATCAACACTTTTGGAAAAAGCAAAATGAGAACATGATATTGGATATGCTGCCGAAAGTTTCAAAACCATATTCGCTTTAGGTATCTCCAGAGAATCTTTCTTAATAGGCCATTCAATGCTGGAAAGTACTTTATAATTTCTTCAGTGAAAAGGTAAAAGTTTAGTTTATTCCGATATTGGTTTGTTGGAGAATCACTCATGACGTAAGCCTTTTTAACTTGATTTAACATGACAGTATGATTAAAAATTGGCTTTAAATGAGCCCATATACAGCATGGGTCATGACTAAGCTACCGGAAATAGTGCAAACCCTTGTTTTACATATTTGTCAATAGTTTTATAATAAATCATTTCTGTATGTAATGTTACTTGCTTTTGAGAATGATTTTTACTGTAATCTACATGGAAAAACTACTTCATCTTTGGAAATATTATTTTTCAAATTTGTTAAAACTACATATTGATGTCTATGATTTTGTTCATGTTTCAGTAGTTTCGGAATAGATTCTGTGAAATGATTTAGTTTTCCCAAATGGTACTGGGTTTGTTTGTTTTTTGTTGGGGGAGGGGGGGGGGGGGTTACTGAAAAATTACCTTTTCAATACCTTTTATTGAAGCTTTTTTGGTTATGCTCCTTTGAAAATACCTTATATCATCTAACATTTCAACTTCATTGGAATTAAACATCAATTACTTTGAAAAACATTTTGAACATACTCCAAAACAGCGAATTTCTGTTAGGGGATTGCAGCAAACTTCTATATACAATTGGCTGAGATCTTTATGCTTTATAATTCCAAGGTGATGAAGTTTAATAAACATGAGGTGGAAATTTTCATGTTTAGTGCATAAGCATTGTATTTTTTATTAACATTAGGATAAATTATATAAAATGACATCTACCAAAAAGTTGAGTATCCCATTTTGATATTTGTTTCTGAAACATATTTGTTGTGGAGGTTTATCAAAGTATCATTCAGTTTTCTTTTTATTCCGTCTCTGCTTATTCAAAGTAACTATCTTTTTCCCCTGGACATTAGGTTCTGATTATGTCAGCTTCCAAAAACTCCCTGACAGGTTTTTAAAGTCTGATTGACAGTATTGATCTTTGCTTCCTTTCATATCTGAACAATGATTCATGATTCGCATTTTTGGGGTACCTTTTAAAAGGGAGGAAATCTTTACAAGAATTTAATATTTTATACTTTTTTTAAATTCTCTCCTCCCCCCCCCCCCCCCTGGTCTTTGTATAAAGTTGTTTTGCTTTATCTGTTTTACAGTTAATGTAACTTTTCTGCAACTGACATTTCAACAACTCACTTTGAAGTAACTTCATTCTAATTTCAGTTGGAACATTTCTATTACTCTAATATGCAAGGTTTTGTTGTTTCAAAATGAATAGATGTATCTGAATGGATATTTTGTGCAGATTCCGAGAATGACTTTCACAATTCCACATCATGTCACTTTTTTTCTCAAATGACGGAAATGGGAAAATTTTAAAAAAACTGTATTTTGTTATGACATCTTTATAGGGCAACATTCGTAACGCGTGAAAATGTTCTTTGGGGGAGCAGAATGATTGTTTAAGAAATAGATAAACATCAATATCTAGCTGATAATGGAAAAGCAATTGTTTTATCTGAGGCAGATCGTGGTACACTAGTCAGTGCAAAGGGACTGCTCCCATTTGGTTGTTTTTTTTTGTGGCATGTGCAATGGCTTCATGTGGTTGTGTAAATCATCCAGACATCTTTTGCTACATATGTTGCTGTTATACGACAGGGAAAAATACAGAGGCAAAATATTAAGCCTTTCGTGAAAAATGATTATGTTCAATACTTCAGTATTAAACTGGAAAATTTGGGCTCTTTACAAAGTGTGTTGTGTATGTGTTGCCCCATAGTGAATCCATCCCTGTGCCATCCCCGTCCAATATCAGGCCCCCAACAGACACAGATTCAGATGATGTTACAAGTGAGATGTACAAACCTGACAGCAGTGGCATATGCAGGGGGGGGGGGGGGGGGGTTATACCCCCCCTCCCCCCCATTGGTTCTGATTACATATATTATTTAATTAGGTTTAAGCTTTGCAGTGATTGCTCAAAACTACTCTTTCATAGTAACCCGCCCACCCCCCTAGAAAATTTCTGTATACGCTGCTGTCTGAGAGCATGGAGGATGAAACCCCAGTGCCATTTACTCAGCATGAACTGAATGATTTGTTTTGCGATCTGAATTTATGTAAAGACGCAGCAGAGCTTTTAGGATCACGACTTCTTGAAAAGAATTTACTGTGCCCTAATACGAGATTCTCCTGGTACAGAAACCGAGAAGTAGAATTGGTTCTGTTTTTCTGCTGAGGAAGGCAGTTTGGTACATTGTCGAGACATTCCGGCAGTCATGAAATACTTTAACATTAATAACAATTCAGGACAGTGGAGGTTGTTCATAGATGCCAGCAAATCCAGTTTAAAAGGTGTTTTATTAACATCTATCCATGCATTCCAGTAACTCATTAGGTGACTTTGAAAGAGACATACGAGAATCTTAAATTACATCTGGAAAGTGTGCAGTACAAATTTCATAAATGGTCTTTGTGCGGGGATTTAAAGGTGATTGGAATATTGCACGGCCAACAAGGAGGCTACACAAAATTTCTTTGTTTTTTGTATGAATGGGACTACAGAGCAAGGATGGAACATTGGGTTCGGCAACAGTGGCCAGTCAGAAGTACATTTACACCTGGCGAAAAAAACATTGTTTCAATTCCACTGGTTTATCCCTCGAAAATACTGTTGCCACCTTTACACATCAAACTTGGCTTAATGAAGCAATTCGTGACAGCTTTAAGCAGGGACAGTAAATGCTTTCAGTATCTGGGTGGTAAGTTTGCATCAATCACAACTGAAAAAATTAAGGCTGGCATTTTTGTAGGTCCTCAAATACGAAAATTAATGGCAGACAACAAATTTGAGGAAACCATGTGTGAGTGCAAATTGGGAGCATGGACTGCATTCAGAAATGTGGTACACAACTTTTTTGGGAACACAAAGGCTTCAAATTGCACTTCTTTAGTTTAGGAGCTGCTAGAATCTTATAAACTGCTTGGTTGCAATATGAGCATCAAAGTTCATTTTCTTTTATGCTCATCTCAATCATTCTTAAAAACCTTGGTGATTTTTCGGAAGAACATGGCGAGCGCTTCCATCAGGATATTAAAGTGATGTAAAAGAGATATCAAGGAAAGTGGACTGTACATATCATGGCCAACTATTGTTGGATGTTGAACAGAGACTGTACAGACACACACCGAAGACAATGCAAAAAAATGAAGTTTGAAGGGGAGCCCAGTGGTCAATGTTAGGTATGTTTGCTTTTGAATATGTGTTGATGCTTATCTGGTGACAATCATTCTGCTCCTCCATAGAACATTTTCACATGTTACAAACATTGCCATATAGCAATGTCATTAAAAAATAACTTTTTTTTAAAATTTTCACATTTCCATCATTTGTGACAAAACCTGGTGTGGTACAGAATTTTGAAGGTCATTTTCGGAATCTGCGCAAAAATCCATTCAGATATACATATTCATTTCAAAACAACAGAAAAAAGTTGAAAAATTGCAGATCAGTGTTATTGTTAAGAATTTTTTTAAGACTTTTTTGGAGATGTTTGCTTTGAAAGACATATCTTTTTTTAATTTATCTTTAAAATATCTTTTATTTATATTTTTCACTTCTTGATTTTTCAACTCAGTTCAGCCGGAATCATTATCAATTTTCAGTGTAGGGAAGATTCACTGCAAATTCTTCTTCTACTCGCATGAACTCTTGATATACTTTGTGGACTTTCAGAGGAACTAGTTCATGGAAATATATCTGAATTATTTTGTAATGACAAAGAACTCAAAGAAATTTTAAGAGGATTATCAATATCTTCACATGTTGCTTGTGTTATAATAGTCTCTTGATTTGAATTGTTTTGTCTCTGCATATGTATATTTACCTTTTGCAGTCTCAATCTTTTTCCTGTCTGTCTCTGATCTCTTGCTAATTGACTTGATATACTCTTGATCTTCTTTTCTCCCCTTCTTCTTAGATATCTTTCATGCTCTTTTATTTTAGTTCCAGAATATACAATTGGATCATTTTTAATTTTCAGTGTTTTCTTTACCTTTCTTGTTTCCTAAGAAGTTTTTCTTCAGTGGTTAAGTTTTTCACCTTGCCCATTTTGAATAAACAAATAAGTTAAATTTGTTGATAAACTAAGTGAAGGGGAAAAAAAAACTCCATTAACACTTTTCTCATTGTGGTTTGATCTTAAATGAGTTAAATGAAACTTCAGTTATTTGGACTAACTGTTTCCAGTATAAAACAAGAAACATGTTTTAAAAAAGCAGCATGGAAATTGAAGCCTGCTTATTACATAGCCATAATACTAATTATTTTGAAACATAGGACAATGCTAAAGTTCTTATGGTTTGAATCAACTAGTATTGTTGTCATATAATAGTGGATATCAAACTAATTACTTTATTATCTAATTTCACAAAATCTCAGTAAATTAAAAATTAAGATATTTGTTTTTAACCATTTACCCATTTCTTAGTATCATTCATAAAATAAATATAAATATAAACAAAATTAAATATTGTTTTCAGAAAAATAAAAATGAAAAATACAGACTTCTAATAATTATTACTGTTTTGTAAGATCAGCTTTTTTAAAGATGTCAGTAAATTAAAATCTTTATATTAACTCAAATTTATATATAAAATATTGACGGTAATTTTAGGGCAAAATATTGAAAAATTTCAAAAATCTTCAAATTTGTCTTTTCCATGGTCTGTTGGTAATTACCATGTTTTTAATAAGACATGGTAATGACATTTTTGATGTTAAGCTCATTTTAGACTTGATTACAGCAATTGAAGGCTTATAGTATATTTACTTTGAAAATAGTCCCAGAGCTCTTTATAAATGAATCAATAAAATTATTAATTTTTATTGTTGTAACTGTCATTAATGTAATTACTGATGTTAAACCAAAAGTAATCAAGAAAATCTTGGGGTAAAGTTTAGAACATGTTTAATTACTCTAGAAATCACAGTTACAAGGGACAGATTACATTACACAGTACAAAACAATTGAAAAACATTTAGGGGAAAAAAGTAAGTCGACTTAACATAGTCCAAAATTGGGCATCAGACTGAGAGGTTTTCACTCTCGACGAAATCCAAAGTCTCTCTGCTTAAATAAATTAAAGTACGATGAGAGTCTGCATGCAAAGTCTATCCATATGGTGGTGACATCTACATTTTAGGCTTGGAAGTATTATAGTGTGTATTACATTATTATGTTATAGTAATATGAAATATGGTAATTACACATATAAAACACAACATTCCCAATTTTTGAATAAAAATGTCAAAAGGAAACATTACTTACTTATTGCTAGAAAGAACAACAATCACTGCTAGTTAGGACATGTGTTACCCTTCAATGTAGCAACTTTAAGATTGTTTTAGCACCCTTTAGTGATGAGCTAAGAAAGCAAAAATTTTCCACCATGGTAATGACAATTAACTCCAGGGACAAAGTTTAATTAAAGATAAATGAAAAAATTATATTAGAACTAAAATGCTAATTATATTACAAGCAGAGAGATGAAAATTTATTATACTAATCTCGTCCTTGCTCTAAGGCTTTCCAACACTCCAAACCATAATTTTGGATTATAAATTTGAAGTTAGGGACATGCCATGGTAATGATATTTGCAACTTATTAATTTTTAAAATAATCAAATTATTTTCCCAATGTTCAAACTATTACACAATGTAGTTCTTTACAGTATCTCTTAAAATTAATGTTAGACTCATTCAGTTCCAATTTTTTGGTCAAGGACATAAAATTTCCCTTTATCTGAGAATGACCCATATATTTATGTACATATGTATAAGGATCATAAATGCTTGTGTACATGTATCACTTATAAGCTCTAAGGATCATACATATTGTAAGGATTAAATCAGCAAGAATGTTAATCTCCACACTTGGATACTGTTTATAACACCCTTAATTGCCTGAATTTTTTGTGAGTTTGTGGAGAGGGATGTTTGGTAATACTTTTAAAAAATTTCATCTTGACACTTTTGGTTGTAAAGGGATAATTGGGGTGTTTTTTTTTTTTTTTAGGCAAAGAAAACATTTTTAATATCTTGTTACATTTTTTTATAAATTGTATGTTTTACCTTTAAAATCTTATTTATGTATATATCACAGGAGATATTATATTCAATAAATATTCCTAACTTTATAGTAAGCAATAAAGTAATGTAAAATTTGGTACATTGAGTTTTTTCATTAATATAATCAAATTTCAATTTCATGTTAGTATAATATTCCACTTTTTTAAAAAAAGGATTAAAACCATTTCCCTTTTTCAAAAAATGTTTTGTATTTTAAAAAAATAACTTTTTTTTACTTTTTCCTATTTTTTTAATAAAAATGTTCCCTGTTTCTTAATAGAAAATATTTTCCTTTTTCGCACTTTAGCTATTTTTTCCTACTTCTCTGAAAAAACTTTTTTTTTCTTTTTTTCCCTGTTGTTTTCATTGTCTGTCAAGGAAAGAGCAGTTCTCATAAGACTGAGACTTTTTTGGCATGAATTTAAAAAAAAATTAATCTTAATACAGAATTTGTGTGTGTTTTCCTGTTTTAATTTTAGGAAGATATACTGCAACCCATTACTGAAATCCTTCTGGCCCTTACCAAAAAGTACACAAGTTTAGCTAAGACTGTGAATATTATGAAGCATAAACTGACTGTCAAAGATGTCTTACTTCCAGAGCCTGGTCATGAAGGTAGATTTATAAAATATTTCGAAACTTTTCCCATACCTGGTTTACTTCCTTTTCTCATTTTTTTAAGTGATTGGTTTTTATTAATATTTTTAATTCTTAATATTTTAAGTTTTATGTTCTGTTATGTTTTGTGTTATTTATGATGTTTGGATAAGATATTATGATGATATAACATGAATAAACTTGTTGATTTTTGATCCTACTTTGTATTATCTGATTATAGAAGAGGATTTTTGTTTATTAATTGTAAATAATTCATTAGTGATTCCTTATATAGTCAATGTTTGTTATAGCGACTGGCTGTTATAGGTCCCATTCCAATGCAATGACCAGTGAAAAAAGTCCCAAATGGAATCCCTTGGAATATATTTTTAAATTTTCAAAGCAGTGACCACTCGCTATAGCGACCTTTTTCTTTGGGACATAGGGGGTCATTATAATGAGCATAGATTATAATACTAAAGTTCAGATAGTTGTTTTGGGAATAGATGTTATTCATTCTTGAATGATCCCTTTTTAGGGGTGAAGGTTGATGTTATTCTTGGATGTTAAACCACTTATCTTTAATTTTAAACCAAGTAGGTTTATTTAGAAGTGAGTGTTCAAAGCCCTGTGGCGCTAATGATTATGCTACATTAGCATGTACATGGCTACTTAAATTTTTCATTGAGCTGATTTTACTATCAATAATTTCTAATTGAAATATTTTGTTAAACAGTCATTAAATTTTTGATGAGTTATTAAAATTTATTTTATTAGTTTACTTATTTTATCATTAATTTTGTTTATTAAGGTTTTTAAAATATAATTTATGATATTTAAATGTATTAGTTGCTGTACTTTTTAGATACTGTAAATCTTTATTTTCACTTTATTTTTTTATATATATTTTGGGATTTATCCTAAAAAACTTGTATAAAAATATAAAAATTATTTTTTTTTAATTATATATTTTTTCTTTTTTCAAACTAGATATCATTCTATACAAAAAAAATTTAAGCTTCTTTCTTTTAATAATTTTATAAAATGATAATAAGCATTTAATTATCTTATAAAATAATAAATTATTTTTATATTTTATTTTCATTATTCCAATTAAATTTGAAGCATGAAAAGTTATTAAAATATATATTAATAAATAATCTAACCAAAAAATTTATCTTGATAAATCATGTAACAAAATTCATCCTATATGACATAGAGAACAATAAGCTCTTAATTGTTTCAAATTCAATTAAAAGAAATAAAAATCCAAAAAATCAAACTCATGTATTATTCATGAAATAAATTCTCATTAACATTAGAAGAATAATTGTTTTGTAATTTTATTCTACTTTCTTGCATAAGTACATCCAAGAGACAAATTATTTTACCATAAATATAGTACTAAATTATTAAGAAAACTGATTTAAATTACTTTTAAGTTAAAAATTTTAATTTTATTAAATAGGTGAAGTTCTCCTTTTCAACTATTTTATGTATATTTTTAATGATTTATCAGTTTCGTATATATTAAATAATCTTAATATTAGTCTCTAAGTATTTGTGTGAATGTTTACTAAAACGTAAATTCTTGTATTAGCTGTTGTTTACTATCCCTTAATACTAAAAATTTAAATGTTTATAGTGTTGTAATGAACAAAAGCAAATCAATTAATCTTAAAAACAAAGATGTTTGTAAGAATTCATCCACACCCATCCATATTTTCATTTTATATTAGTAACTTTTTCAGGGTTTGTTACTTTTTGTTTTCAGAGTTCTTATACTTGAGGAGAAATTCAAGCATTGGCTTTTTTTTCTTTTTTGTGTATGCATGTGGTGGTTATCAGTCATTTTTTGGTATGGTTGCTACTCATGGTTAATGAAACAGACAGCAAGTAATATTTTAAATAGGGTTATTAATATAGCAAATTGAAGTTAGTATTATCCAGCAAGGTTGCATGGTGATACTATTTACTCATTTTGGAGGCCAACCAAACAGTATTCTGAAGATAAGTGTGAATTCTACTATATTGTTTTTTCCCTCAGGTGATATTCTTGATGTTCTAGAGGAGATTCAGAAATTAATTACTGACTTTTTTGAAAAGAAGCCTCAATGCAAAGAAGTAATTTCAACAGTCGATGCCTTGAAGAATTTTACTGATGCAGGCACACTTATAATGGATGCTTTGACAAGGTATGAAATTCATTGTGCCATTGAACAAGAAAAAAAGGCCATTTTATTACAAAACGGCTTCAAAATCTCATAAAAATGCAAGAATTAAAATTGATTTGGCAAAAAATATTGTAATTTCGGTAATTTTATCAGTACAATATGAAACCTCAATTATTTTCTAAAGTTAAAAACTGTGTCATCCAGTTTTCCCCACCTGTCATTCAAAGCAAAGCTTGATAAGGTTCATGAGGTTTCTGTTGAGAACAACCGTAAAATAAAAATGATAATAAAATGATACCAGATGGCAATAAAAGTGAATGCAGTGGAAATGGTGTGTATATTGTAAATGAATGTCACTACATCATTTTCTGAATTTATTGAAAAAAAACTGATTTTATTTTTAATAATTGCATTGTATACTTTTTTAATGTTTGCTTGACATTGTATTGCAGGGCTTTTGATTTATTGGAGGAAGTGAGAGATCTGAACTTTTCGGAGTCCTCGTTAGGCTTGAGTTAAAGAAGTTGCTAGCCCATGCTTCAGCACAGCCATGAAACATGACTGTGAGGTTGCTTTAATAGTTGTTCATATTGTTATACTTTGTTGAAATGCTGATTTATGTGTAATATATCTGTACAGAAATCATGTATGGTCCTTAAGGGCACCATATTTTCAGTTTGTTATTAAAGACCAAGAAAAAATTTCTTAAAAAACTTATCTTTGCTTTCAAGGTCCTTCATTTAAAAAAAAAAATTTACGGACTTTCCAGTCCTTATAAAGCCAGTTGATGGCCAAATGGCTAGGGTGCTGGCATTCACTTCAGATCCTGTGTGTTGGAATCCCACTGTTGGCATGGATGTTTGTAGCCATTCGGAATCAGCTTTAAACTGTAGGTCCTGGCCTAATTAGCCCTCGTGTAGCAAAAAGTTGACCGTAGCGCTCCAAACCAACCTTATAAAGTATTTATTTTGGAGTTGAAATGCAAGAATTTTCAGTTTATTGTTGTGAACAGTTACCTACCTTTTAAAAAAATATTTTTAGATGTTTTCTTTTTGGTATCATTTACTAGGATGAAAAAGCTTATTATCTTTCACCCATCCACTACTCCAAATATATATTTATATGAAGTATAATATAATAAAAAATCTACTGATTTGCTGTAATGAACTCGCTATGACACTGCTTGCCAGTGTCAATGAATCAAGTTAAATGCAGGGATAACCAAAGAGATTGTAACTTGTGAAAGTAATTTTGAAGTATTTTTAGTATTAAGAATTCGTGTAGATGTTATACGGTTGTATATGATCCTAAAACTCAAATACGTTTAGAACTTTCAATATAAGACAAAATTTAAATCATCTTTGAGGTTCTTAAAAATGCTAATGTAGGCCCTTAAGTCCTTAAGACCTTTATTTTTAATTTTTAAACATGACCTTAAACCTAGGGTACTCACAGTCCTAAAGAACTCCTTATTTACAGTTTGTGTTTTTAAAAGTTCTTAAAAAAGATTATTAATGGTACTTAGTTTTGAATTCAAGGTCCTCCCTTTTTTCCTGTTTGTTCTGTGATCCTTAAAAAGTACTTACTTTTGACTTAAAAGCAATAACTTTCATTTTATTGTTCAACGATTGCCTTCGGTTAAATGCAGATGCTTTTTTTGTGTGTGTCTTTTTGTTTGTATTATCAGGGTAAGAATGCTATTTTATTATCTTTCACCTTACCCCACTCCAAATATGTATACATATATATATACATATTTTCATATGTAAATAAATTTCTGGTTTGCTTGTCATTACCGATGTCAGTTTATGCAGTTAAATTCAAGAATAACCCAATAAATCGCAACCTGTAAAAATAATTTTGAAATAATATTATGAACTAGATGTATTACCCGGCTTCGCTCAGGATTCAGTTTCTGTTATTATTTTTTTTCAATGATTAGCCTCATGTTATGATGTTCTACAGTTTTCGCTAAAATTCTTTTGCGGTAGCAAATAGCATTAGTTTGTTGTCGGTACTGTCGTTGTTCATCGCTTTCCTCTCCTTTCGATGTTGAAGCTCGAAGACAATCGTATGTTTGATGCATTAAAAGTTTCTTCATCAGTCTCACTGCTTCGGATCACTACAATTCGAATTCTGTTATCTTCGGGCTCTTGGAAATGTTTTTTCTTCAGATTCTTGTGTGTGTCTAACTGCATTTCGAATTCTGTTGGCTTCGTGCTCTTCTGTTTTTTTTTTTCATCACATTGCTCATTTCTCAACAATCTTTGACATTTTCCCCTTCTGCAGGATTAATAGTTGCTCTCCTCTTTTTGGCATTTTAAAGCATTAATTTACAGCTAGTCAATAACGTTTGAATGGATTTATTATTATAGAAAAAGAATCAATAATGTTTGAATGGATTGAGATCACATTCAATGTTAAAACACAGCAAATCTGGTAATTATTATAGAAAAAGTATATACACGTATTTCATGATTGTAATTCTTTCTCAAAACTAAATCATCTGCTATGTTTCAATGCCACTTCAGTTATATAAATCATCGCGTCAAGGCTAAACGCACGTGTTTCTAGCTAAGTCAACGTGTCCTACAGTATATTTGAGTTTGAACAGGTAGCTTGGGATAGTTTCAATTCATGAAATGGATAATAACACATTCATTGAAAATGACTTTCCATCCTTTTATTTTTATTTTTAAAAAGAAACATTCGGGCGTTGCCACGTACATGAACATAATATATCAAATTCATTCTTGCATGCACCAATATATGAATAAATCACGTTTTTAATTCATGTCAAACTATAACATTTCCGTAAAAATAAATTGGCAACAATGAAATGTTACAATGGCTTTAAACAAAAATATCTGGGGAAATTTGGCGATTTTCAATATCCATTGATACTTCTAACATAATTCGGGAATGGAACCTCATAGTGGAATGAAAATAGTCTATAACCATCGCGCAAGTTCAAGCAATAAGTTGACCACGTTTCATCGCAATCGGATGAACGGTACGGCAGCGCATAAAATACGAACAAACAAACATTCATTCATTTTTATATATAGAGATTCATAAAGTTTATATTTTAAGAGAAATTATCAGAAGGTTATATGTAATCTTAAAACAGATTTTTTTAATGTGCCAATATTTTGGAAATAAACCTACTTTAAATCATTTTTAAGATTTTTTAATAATGTTACTACAGTTCCTCAAAAAGTTCTTAAGACCTCCTTAATTTTGATTTCTGGAGAAGTGTAAGAACCGTGTATATGCATTTTTTTCCCCAATGGCAGAGAAGATATCATATATAGATACGCGCATACACTCAGCTTAATGTTAACCTATGGAGAAAATGTTTCCCATGATGGTTGACTTGGATGGAAAGATTTTTTTTTAATTATATTGTCATACAGAATGACTTTTGACTCTGGTATCTTTTTCAATTTAGAAATGTCGTCCATGCAAGGAAATGGTGTGCATTTCAAACACAGTATACCCCATTTTTTTTCCCACAAATCATTCAAATTTAAAAAATATGGGTGTTTTTTTGTAAGAGCGAAAGTGGAAAATTACTTTCTCTATAACAGAGTGCAATTAAAAAAGAAGAAAAAATCTTTCCAAGTTGACATTTTCTCCCTAGTTAACATTAAACCAAGCGAATCCAACTCAGCAGCCTTAATGTTATAATCAGTCATTAAAAAAATCAACACCGAATAAAATGTATTACTGTTTGTTGGGAATTTCACCTAAAAGTTGCTTACCTGTAGTTTTCCCACAGTGTAGTATTGCACTCACGCTATTATTTTGATTTTGACAGTTGCCAAATGCGTCTTCTTAATACCCTAGTGAGCGGGTAATCAACAGTGTTGACCAAGTAAGATCGTTTGTAAATGACGTCATCACACCAAATCCTGTTGGGATGACATCATATACTTTCATCAAATATTAATGGGTTTTATTTGCTTTTCCCCATGATTTGTTGATTACGAGTTGGGATCAACTCGCTGCGTGCTATCTTGTGTTTTATGCAAATATTCTGTGTATATATAGCTACAGTGTAGCGAGTCTTGTTGCTTTTTTGCTTTCGCCTTCTGTTTTGCTGGCTGAGATATTGCCTAGTACAAGTGAGATGTCTCATGGACTGCGTGCATGAGACAGTTTTATTTTATTATGTTTATATACAAGTTAACGTTTTATTTATGACTTTGAATAAAAGATTTTATTTTATCTCTGCCTCTGTCATCAGTACTGCCAACCACACTCTGCTTATTGTACTTATGTTTGACAATACTGTTTAGTATCTTTTCTCTGCTCTTGGTCATATTAGCTGTGTAATAATATATATGTATGCAAATGGCTAACTAGACTGCTGGCCACACAAATTGCAACACCAAGAAAGACAAGAGATATCACAACAAAATTTATTTTGTAGATAACATGTTGACCAAGTATCGAATGATTAAATTTATAGACTTCTGTGAAGTGTGATTCCTGCCAAAATCAGTAGCCAGAGTAGCCGCCATTGTTGGAGATCACCGCTGCCACACCCCTCGGCATTGATTCAAAGAGACTTTGGATGAGTTCTTGGGGTACAGCAGACCAAGCAGCTTCCACACGTTGCCAAAGTTGATCTGCTGTGGCAGCTGGGGATGGAATCTGGGTCAATCGTAGAGCAACCATGGACCACATGTTTTCTATCGGCGAAAGATCCGGAGAGCGAGGCGGCCAGGGAAGCAATTCAATCTGGCGATTGACGAAGAACCGTTGGACAATGCGTGCCACGTGTGGTCGCGCATTATCCTGTTGAAATATGGCTGTGGGCAAGCCCTGAAGGTAAGGAAGGACAACTGGCTCCAACACCTCGGAGATGTAGCGCTGGCTGTTTAAAGTACCGGCAATGCGTACTAGAGGTGTGCGAGAGTGATATCCAATACCGCCCCATACCATAATACCCGGTGCAGGACCAGTGTGGCGGTGCATAACGCAGCTGTTCAGCATCCTCTCTTCACGGTGTCTCCAGACTCGAAAGCGACCATCGTGGTGTTGCAGACAGAAGCGTGACTCGTCAGTAAAGACAATTTCATTCCATTCTGCCGTCCACATCCTTCTGTCATCGCACCATTGGCGGCGGAGACGTCTGTGGTTCTGCGTCAAGGGTAGACAAAGCAATGGACGTCTTGCGGACAGACCACTCTGCTGTAAACGGCGTCGAATGGTACGCGCAGACACTGGATGATGCGTTACAGACTGCATGTGCTGTGCTATGGTTCGTGATGTGACTGAGCGATCCGTCACTGCCATGCGCACAATTTGCCTGTCATCACGTGAAGTGGTGCGCTGAGGTGGATGCGATCGAACACGCCGGTCCGTCGTACCCTCCTGCATCCAACGATCACATATCCGCATTACAGTTGTTTGGTTTCGTCCAACACGACTACCGATTTCCCTGAAAGATATTCCACAATCTCGGTAGGCCACTATCCTTCCTCTGTCGAACTCGGATACTTGATCAAAAGATGATCGCTGTTTTCGACGAGGCATAATTGATCGTTTTTTTGAAAAAACCGCAAGAAAAACACAATTGCCGAACTTGAAATCGTCGAAATCTCCAAGCCTTAAATAGCGCTTTGAAGTGGCGCCACAGGCGCGCGTGATGTGCGTCTGCGCTGAAATTCTAATCATTTGCATATCTCACCTCCGCTAATGCATGTTGTAAATTTCATGTTATTTGCATGTTTCCTTCAGGGTGTTGCATTTACAGTGGCCAGCAGTGTATAATGGAAACATTTTATACTTAGATCGAGAGCTTTTTAAAGCCATTTAAAGGGCATTAAGTTTAAAATTAGAGGCTATCAATTTTTTAAATCACGAAATCAGCAATAAATAATTTCTTTTTGAATACTTTTGTAAATGAAAATTTTATGCCATATGGTCACAAAAACCTGGAATCCTGAAATCCCCTCTTTTAATAAAATACCCTGCTCATAAAGCCGTAACATTTTTTGTCTCAGAGAATAAAGCACATAACCACAAAGACCACAGCAAAATATAGATAATACTTTTTACTTATGCATTCATTCTTCGGTTAATATGAAGAACATGATATGGTTGCCAACCTGTGGGGATAATTCGCCAGTGTAGCACTACAAATTGAAGAACCACATGGCAGAAATGAACAGTGCAAACCAGTGGCGTACCCGGGGGGAAGCCCCCCCCCCAAAGAAATAGAAATTGCATTATGAATATTGATTTTGCAATATATATATATTTTTATCCGTTCATCTCGTCGCCCCCCCTCCCTCCCACCCTTCGAAAATATCCTGGGTGCGCCACTGGTGCAAACCCAGAAACATGCCAAAACTTTACCGCCATAAAAGATCTGAAACCATATCCTGTAACCTATAAAGTAATCATAGAAAATGAAAATAGATGGCAGCATGCGATGTATTATTTCAATTTTAGTGAGGATAATTACATTGACGGTTTATAGTGCTGCCATCTACTAGCTTATTGTGAATCTAACAAACAAAAATTTAACCAAATCATGCTTATTTTTTATTTTTAGATTATTTTCTGCCAAATTTCACCAGTGTTCTAAAATATCGTCTTATATGGCTTCAGAGTATTACTTTATTGCGACAGAGCATTTCATTTCTAAACTTGCTTATGGTGGTGAGGACAGAAAACTGCTTATTTTATTTGCAAACAGTTTGTAGTAATTTTTTTTCATTCATCTGTTAAATATTTGTTTGATACTGATATAATTATTTTGTTAAATCATTGAGGAGACGAATGACCGACATTATCTACTATACGTTTTATTGAAGGACATCAACAACAGGAACAGAACAAACACAAAAGTGGGTAGAAGTGGAAGTAGAAAATAGTAGTAGTGAAAGTAGCAGTAATTAATACATAACAATTCTTCGATGCTTATTTAAAACGTTAAATATTTACCTATATACAAATTGTAATTAGCGAAGGAAATTGAAATAAAGATTAAATTACATCGAATAATTTTTGTTGTTGTTGTTGTTAGAGATTTAGCTTCACGACTGGTTTTCGTTGACGAGTTGATCTTCTCAATGGGACTGGATGATCTGTAATGCTGAAGTCAGATGTTGTTTTAACACTGTTCTTTTGTGGTACTGTGGAGCTTGAGGGTAACAGGAGCAAAAAATTCGGATCATTGAGTTTTACACTTCGGGAAGTAACATTCATTGGAGGTTGATGTGCAGGAACTTAACCGTGCTGATGCGAGGAAATACCATTTTGATGACTGGAGATTGAAGGACAGGATGCTGGCAACGAGAACTCTCTTGGGCCAAGAAAATTCTAAAGAAGGGGTTAATGCCTTTTCAACTTGACAGGATCTTAGCTGGTTGAAGTGCCGTTTAAGCAGATATCCGTCATCCAACTCTATGAGGTAAAGAAGTCGTCCAAGTATCTCAACGACGGTGCCATATCTCCATTTGTTAGATGATATATAATTTCGAGATTGAACCCTTTCTCCAAGCCTGTAACTTTTGTTAAAATCTGGCTGTGAGGCATTATTCTTCAATCTTGATGTTGGTATAATTAGATCAAGTTCTGATCGTAAATTTCTCCCCAATAACAGTTCCGATGGAGTTTTACCATTGTTGAGTGGAGTTATACTGAATCGAAAAAGGAGTTTACACAACTTACTATGAAGCGTGCCTGGGTAAAATTTCATACATTTCAATTTTGTTTTAAGAATTTGGACGCATTTTTCTGCCTGTCAATTAGTTGCTGGGTAGCCTGGTGCAATGAGACGTTGTTGGATACCATTAGTTTTACAATAATCCTTGAACTCTTTGGATTTGAAAATTGAAGCATTATCGGACACTTATGATTTCGGGTAGTCCATGTCGGCTGAAAATTTCTTCAAGGAAGAAAATAGTGCTTGAAGTAGTTGGAGATTTCTTTGTTGCAAATATTTCTGGCCATTTTGAAAGTGCATCCACAACAATTAAAAAATAGTGTTCCATGAATGGGCCGGCATAGTCAATATGTATTCTTTGCAGTTTTTCTCTGGTGATTCCCAAATGTTGAGGGGTGCCTTAGCTGGATTCTTTTTGATATTGCAACATTATCGGCAACTCTTTACGGTATTCTCAATATCGGAATCGATGTTCTTCCAATAGCAGTAATTTCGAGAAACAGTCTTCATCTTGACAATGCCTATGTGTGTGGAATGTAGTTGATTGAGCATGTCTTGTTGAAAAGATTTTGGGATGATCACTCGATTTCCTCTAAACAGGATTCCATCTTGAAGAGTTAAGGTAGGATCGAATACGTTTCCAAGAACAATGTCATATTTCACCTTTCTCAATTCTGGATCAAGCTCTGTTTCTTCTTTAATTTTATGTGCCGTTAAGGTTTCTGTTGAATTGTAGTTGATAATAAATTGCTGGTATGCTTGTGATTCGTCAATACAATTAATTTGATTAATTGATATCGGTAATGGATATTTGGAAAGGTAATCTGCATTTAAATGTTTCTCAGATTTTCGATGTATAATTGTGTAATCAAAGCTAGAAAGAAAATGGGCATATCGAAGCATTCTTGATGCAGACATGGCTGGGAAACTTTTCTCAGGATGGAAAATGATGCAAATGGCTTTGTTATCGAGAATTAAGGTAAATTTCCTTCCAAAAATGTAGTCATAGAATTTTTTTACATGCCCACACCACTGCAGTTGCCTCGCGATCAAGTTGACTATAATTTTTCTCAGCAGCAGTCAGACTTCTAGATGTGAAAGTGATCGGGCGTTAAGTTCCATCAGGCATTGTATGTGACAGAACCCCTGAGAGTCCAAAGGGACTAGCATCTGTGGCTAAAGTAACTGGGATATCTGGATTGTAAGGTACAAGGACTTGATTGATAGTAATAACTGATTTTGCGTTTAAGAAAGCAGCTACACACGGTGCACTCCATTTGAAACGAATGTTTTTGCATAAGAGGTTATTTAATGGATGAAGAAGACTGGAGGCATCTGGAATAAATTTGGAATAATACATTACCAGACCAATAAATTTAAGGACATCAACATTTCTAGGTCGAGGTGTTTCAGAGATGGCTTTGATTTAGTCTGGTGATTTGTGGAGTCCATCAGAGCTAATAATGTGTCCTAAGTACTGAACTTTTTCTTCAAAAAATTTACATTTGGTAAGATTTAGATGCAAGTTAAATTCACGTAACTTTTCAAGTACTTTGATTAAACGTTGTTGACATTCTTGTTTGTCTTTACCTTGAATAATTATGTCGTCAAAATATGCAATTGTACCATCCAAATCTTGTACGAACTGATCAACAAATTTGTGGAACTCATTAGGAGTGGTTTTTATACCAAAGAATAGCCTTTTGACTAAATATGTACCACGATGGGTTGAAAGAGTTTGAAATTTAGCACTTTCGTCGTCGACCTTCAGGTGGCCCACCAAGCTTTTTATGTGCGTTCTTAGACAATCATTAGGGAGGTGCGTTTATAAACATAATTTTGGATATGAGTGCCCGAAAAATACTAAACGGTACAAAAATGGGCCACATGCTGCTCACGTTGTTTGCAACAACGTATGTTTGAGAATCATCCAATTCCAAAATATATATTGCAAAGAACGTCAGTATAAATCAGCTGACTGACTCTTACCTTGAAGACGCATTGAGAGTAGCTTGTAGGAATTATAAACCTCATGTGTCTAAAATAGTTTGTCTCGGCATTAAAAAATACTCATTTTTAAATAAACGTTTGAATACATTCAGGTTTTGATTTTTGCTATTTACATTATGTTGCGGCCCGGCGTAATCAGTGGCTCTTTACCTTTTTTCGACCAGGGACACTTGGGGGGGAGGAATCGTCTGAAACCCTCTCCTAGTCAATCCTTTGTGACGCAAAAAATTTTGGAATAAACACACTATTGTCGTATTGCTTGTCCAAGTTAATTTAATAGGGCGTGATTATTTGGGGTAGTACATTTTTTTAATATTTTTAAAAGGGGTTGGTGGGTGCGTTGTGTAAAATTATTTGTTTGTAACCCAAAATTCTGGACGTGATTAACAATAACGAACAATTAGTTTGATCTACCAATCAACTTCGCTCATAATAAGACACGCAACAGATAAATAATACTGAAATCAAGGTTTTTGGAGTAATTACCTAGCCGCCCCTTTTTATCTCGCCTTTGTGGTCTATTTTCAATATCCGTATTTGCTTTAAATTGAGTAACTATGGCGCCCTCTTTAAAATTGTCATCTTTCTCATCTGCTCCGTAACTATCATTTCTCTCACATGCCTCACAAAATTTTATCTGTTGAACTGTTTGCGTCGCCGCCGCTACTTTCTTTAATTTTTCATTTTCACAACATTTAATGTTCATATCTTGTTCCATCGCAACCAACAGCCCGTGTAATTCTGTATTTTCAGATAATAATTCTTGCAATTTTAATTCCTGACCTTGCTCTATGTCTGTTATAAACGCCAATTGACTCTCCAATTGCCGAATTGTGGTTTTTAATTTTTCTATCTCTGACAATTCCTCATTAAGCGTTACATTATGTATTCTTATTTCATTTCCCTTATCCTCTAAATTTTTCTCTCTCAAACTCTTAATATTTCCCGCTTTTTCATCACTTGCTACACTATTAATTTGTAATTCATATTTTTGAACGTCCCTCTCATAATTTGTATGTTTTTCTCCCGTAATTTCCATCGCCTTTGTGACTGCATCTCTAAAGTTTTCTATGTTTAATCGGCCTATCTCTAGTCTTATGTCGTCGCCCACTGTGTGTAGAAATTTTGTTAACATTTTTTCCGTTTCGTTTTGTCCCTTATACTGGCGACCAAAATAATCAAGAGTAACCTCTTCAATTTCGCGTGCTAAATCAGAAATAGTTTGTTTAGGCTTTTGCTTTATATTTTCAAACTTTTGTTGTTTCGCATACAAAGCGTTTATGTTTTCCAAAGTGAATCCTGTCATGTTATCATCTTTTATCTTTTCACTAATTGCCACGCTATTAATCATTGCATCATATTTTTGCTCATCGCCCCTCGATTTCTTTTGCCATGTCGATCGCCTCTTGGAATGTTAGCGGCTGAAATGTCATTAATTCCTTTGTTATATCCTGCCGTATTGATTTTACAAATTTATCTAAGAGAACTCGGTCCAAGTTTGGAGATTCAGCAATCTTCAAATAGTCAATTTCGACACCCTTAATGTGCTTTTCCGCGTGACTTATTTTTTGATCTGGTTTTTGCACGATTTTCTTAAATGCCGCATGATTTAATAATTCTTTCACGGTTCGCGCCATTCTCTAAACGTAAATTATTCCTAACTTCAATATTATCTTCTAATTTATCCTCTCTGTCCATCAAATACCCTATCCGCTCGTTCTCTACACTGCTTTATTCCCTCTTAACAATGCACCTTTGAAACTTTTACCTTGCGTATCTAAACTTCTATCATACTACAACCATATCTTTAAAATTTCACTTTTGTTACTAACTTAACACCCTTCAACATATAAGCAATACGTCGTAATTACTATTTCTCAATTTAACACTATACTCTTACACATTCATCATCAATTTCCTATCTAACATTTCCTTATCTTAAATTACTATTTCACTCAGCGTAACTATTCCTACATTCCATATTCATAGCCATATTACCTATTCATAGCCACCCTGTCATTCTGCTGTCTTAGCATCTCAACCCCATTATTCAATTCTTCCTCTCTTAATCCAAAATTATTTCTCATTCGCGCCATTGTCCTTTTTTATACTAACTTAAAATTAAATATCCTACTTTATTTACTTTTCTCAACGTACTGTTGCAATTTTATCCTAACTTGCGTACTTTCACTACCTATCACACTATTATAATATCTACAGCTCAGATTCAAAATATTAGAATAATTGAGAAAAAGTAATAAGAAAGAAATTATTTTCCATTTATTTAATTTTGATACTATGTAAATGCAATTAAATTTCTTGTAAATTAAATCTGGAATGTTTAGATAAGATTTTAACATTTACAAAATATAAAATACAATAAATTAGGTATACAACAGCTTTCCGAAACACATCAAAATATTAGAATAAAATTTAGATTGGTTCAAAATATTAGAATATTTTATTTTACGCAAAAATATTACCTTATGAATATGAAGTAAATGATAGTTAATATTTTGTAGCATCCCCTTTAGCTTTAATAACAGCGTGCAATCGATCTTGCATACTACACACAAGGTGTTTACAAACATTTCTATCAATATTAGCCCAAATAGACTTTATATATGTCACTAACTCAGTTTTACTTGAAGGAGGATTTTCTTGGAGTTTTTTCTTCATTATACTCCATAAGTTTTCGATGGGATTAATGTCTGGTGAGTTTGGTGGCCAAGGAAGTACCTTAATTTTACGTTGGCGGAACCAATTCTTAGTTGACACAAAGGTATGCGGTGACGCTAAATCTT
Organism: Dolomedes plantarius; assembly: GCA_907164885.2. Taxonomy (NCBI): domain Eukaryota; kingdom Metazoa; phylum Arthropoda; class Arachnida; order Araneae; family Dolomedidae; genus Dolomedes; species Dolomedes plantarius. Next base: position 223,516,675 of record OU015491.1, read on the forward strand.
GTTGAAAGATGAAATCATCTTCAAATAAATCTTCTGATGATGGAATCATGTAATATTTCAAAATTTCTTGATATATCTGAGAGTTAACCTTTTCGTAGACGATGCATAATTTTCCAGGTCCTTCTGCGCTCATGCAACCCCAAACCATGACACTAGCAGCAAATTTTACCGAACGTTTAAGGCATTCTATATCAAATACTTCTTGCTTCATTCTCCAAACTCGAATACCTTGATTACCATATGAAACACAAAACATACTTTCATCACTAAATAATATTTTTTTCCAATCTTCTTCGCTCCATAAACGTCTTGATTTACACCAATTCAATCTTATACGCTTTTGTTTTGCAGTCATGAGAGGTTTTGTTTTCGGTACACGAGATTCAAACTTAAATTTATGGAGACGTCTTAATGTTGTCGATTTTGAAACTTCAACTCCTTCTTTCCACTTCGGTGCAAGAATCGCACACTTTTAAAACGGTTTTTCTAAACTATACGCTTCAGTTTCCTGTCATCTCTAGCAGATGTTTTTGGTTTTCGGCCGCCATTTCGGCGATTATTTTGAAATTTTCCATTTTTTTAATATTGTGTTAGTATTTTACTAACGCTTGATTGCGAACAATGTAAATAATTCGCTATATAACATTGATTTTTACCGTACCGATACAAATCAACCATACGAAGTTTAATAGATTCAGGAATATCACTCACACGACCCATTTTAAGACGAAAAAGCGAACAAACTGCAAAAAGAATACTGATTTTAAATAAAATCGTCTGAATTTAATCAATGATGCCACCAGTTATGAATTGGTGATAATTAAAATAGAATTAATGTGAAATATTCTAATATTTTGAACCACTTGAATAAATATTCTAATATTTTGACTTTTCAAAATAACTTTTTTTTTCAATTAATCTTTTCAAAAATTATATTAATTTTAAGATAATAAATAAGTTTAATCAACAATAAGTTCTTAATAAAAACATCGTTTGCATACTTGCATTAAAAGACATTAAATTACCAAATGATATTCTCAATTTGTAAAAAAATGTAATTATTCTAATATTTTGAATATGAGCTGTAATACCTTACTATATCATTCAATATACAATACATTCAACACTTATTATTCATTGCATTATATCACTCAATACTCAGTACTTATTCAACATTCAATACTTAGTCAATACACTTATTATTCATTAAATACTTATTCAATACACTTATTATTCATTACACTATATCACTCAATACTCAAGGCTTATTCATCATTCAATACTTATTACTCAATGCACCTATTATTCATTACATTATATAATTCAATATTCAATACTTATTCATAATTCACGACTTATTCAATACTCTTATTATTCATTACACAATATTACTCACTATGCATTCTTAATTACTCAACATTTAATTACTTTATCTTTAAGCAACACTGTTCAACACTAACTATTTCATTAATTATAATTTTTAAACACCCCTTTTCTTTTATCATCAATCCTCCTAACTCAATATTCCAATAAACCAATGTATTATCCGAGTATTAATTTTATCGTCATGGCATTACATATATCACTGCCAATTAGTTTTTTACATAGCCGCAATAATCATATTTGTTTCGTCAAATCAGCACCATTATGTGGTAGAGTTAACTGGGTAGGTCATGATTTAGTATAGTGGTAGGCAATGATACCATTACTCTGAATTCTAAACAATACATTAATTTATTAACATAACACATATATTATTACACATTCAATTATATTATTGATAATTATGAACCTAAAGAAATACTCATTATATCAAGGTATTATTTGACTGTACTATGTCACTTATTTAAATTGATTTCATTTCAGTACGCAATATATATTATTTCTTAACTTCCGACTATATTATAAGACTCGGGGGTTTATAGACTTTTTGGCAATAGGTAATGAAAGGTTACCTCCATTTTTGCAGACTGCAGAGTGGAAACATTCGCCGGCATATTCACGTGCATCGATTGGGCTATCTTTATCAGGATTCACTTTCGCTGGTGAACGCAGTCATCAGAATCGCTATATGTCGCGGGAAGAGGCGAACTTTAACGGCCGGGTCGGTTCTCCATCTTTGGCTTGTGGGGGTCAGGCAATCTGTCTTGGTTCCGTATCTCAACTATTCTCATCTCATCGGTAGCTTGCAGGGGTCAGGCAATCTATCTTGGCTCCGACGCTCCTCTATGCTCCTTTCATCGCTAGCTTGCGGGGTCAGGCAATCTTTCTCGGCTCCACTATTCATCTAATCTCCTCATCGTTGGGTTGCAGGTTTACAGCGATGCGCTAAGTCGGGGCGCAATCTCCCATATATTCTTTTAGACTTCTCGCTTACGAGGCTACAACTCTATATTCGTGTGTTAAGTCTGAGAGTCAAAATCAATTATATTATGTTTTATATTCTCACTCTCTCTATTTTTATCTTCTCAACGCCCCGCCTTTTACATTTTCATTCGTCTCTCATGTTCAACCATTTTTTTTTACTTCCGCTTCGATTCGCTAATTTTCACCCCTAATTATTTCTCTAAACCATTCAGAGTGAGGGGCGTTTCATATTAGAACAATTCCGCCTTCGACTCATCCCTGCCTTTCTCGTGTTTTCCCAGAACATCTCCTATGTGTGGGGTCCTCTTCTCTTTGCCAACAATTCCCTTTTCATCTCGATGTCCCCTCTATGTAGCCCCCTCGCTGTTTCGTCTCTTAACTGTTGCTTTTCAATTTCTTCTTCTTCATCCGGTCCTTTGTATGGGCAAACGCCATTTCAATTTTCTCATTTTATCCCCGATTGTCCGATTTAATTGGGTTTGTCTGCCCTTTTTGAACTTCTAACATATCGTATCCCCACGACATTCTTCTTGTATCGTCTGGCGTCATTTCACTGTTCCATTTTCGTCAATGATGGGGGACTGGAGGCAATCTTCTCTCAGTAGCACATCTTTATCTTGTATCCGGGAAAATCTACCGGTCTCCACGCCACACAGGCTTTCTTTATCGGGAAGGATCCACCGAGCTTCTACGTATAAATCTTCGTTTTATTTATTTTCTACCCGAAATTGGCGCTAGCTCCAAGAAAAGTCGACCGGGCTATGGGCAGTAACGGAGGGATAGACTTTCTTCAGCCGACCCAGATCGAAGGCTCCTGGACTCCGACTGACTTTGTTTCCGATTTTTAAAACTCCCTTCAAATTTTTTAATCCTCTCAACGTTCCCGCCTCCTAAACCATTTCTTCAGCCATTCAGGAAATACATCTTTTGATTTGCTGAGTCTCTACACTTAAAAACCTCTCATTCGCTAACCTCTTTCTTATCCAAAGACGCCCCTCTTACGTAATGTTGCAAACAGCTGATGGCCACCCGCAAAGTACCGCTAAACCCCGTGGTCTACTAACGAACCCCTCTATCAATCACCCACAAAGAGTCATTGTTGCATAATGTCACAATTGGTGCCATTCCCCCGCTTATATGCGTCTAGAATCACAGACCCCACATACGCTAGGCTCATAAAACTTTTGTAAATTGGCTAACGTCACCGACAAACGCTTTGCCCTATAATCACGTCGGCATCAAAGACGTTCTCGACCTTAACCACAAAATGTAATGAAGCAAGCTTTCGAACCTTTTAGTGTCTCTTAAAATATTAATTTTAATTTTTGAAAGCGCTTCATTACAACTATTCCAAATTTTCATTTTTGGAATAAACACACTATCTACGGTAGACAATTTTAACAAAAAAGGACAAATAAACGTAATAATAAATTGAACGTAAAAGTAAACTTGGCTGTAACAAAAATATCGACTCACCAAGGAGGAGTTCGATCGTAATGCAATTTCGTATGCGAAGATGTTTCGACTGAACAGGCAAATGGATTAAAATTGGATGCAACGAATGAATAGCGGGAGCTCCTGTGCATCCAGCAGGTGTATAGAAAGAGCATTTCTCGATCTGGTGTATTCAAAATTTCTGTTGCATTTCGACTACGGATATCTTTTGTTGACTGCAACAGTGCCTCACCGAAAGATTCTTGCTAATTTCGAGCATATTTCAGAGCTTGAAAGAAATCCTGCCATCGGATTGAAAGAAGCCGGTAGGGTAAATCGAAGAACCGCTCGACATCTGGATCGAAGCGATTAGACGATGCTGGCAAGAGTGGGTCAACAACGGCAGATTGAAGCGTCAGGACGGCAGAGGTCGACCTAGAATCACAACAGAACGGGAAGACTGAGCGATTGTCTGATCAGTTGTCACAGCAACGGATTCGTAATAGCAACCATGCGACGTGTGACCCGCACACAAGTGTCCAACATGACCATTGACAGACGACTGGGAGGGCGGAAGCTACGCTCGAGCCGACCGTTACGCCATTTACCCATCACGCTTATACACCGTCAAGTCCGATGACTGTAGTGCTTAATTCGATCAGCTTTGAACTGCGCTGATTGGGGACGTATAGTCTTAAGTGGCGAGTCCCGTTTCCAACTGTGTCCTGACGGCCAACGAAGACGTCCTGGACAGCGTGGGGATACTGCCCTTACTATCGCACGCCACAAAAGACGTTATGGTCTGGGGTGCCATTTCCTTTGATAGCTGGACTCCTTTGGTAGACATTAGTGACACACTTACAGCACAGCGGTACGTAGACGACATTCTGCGACCCGTTTTGTTACCGTTCCTCTTGCGAACATAACTACGGACTTACTTTTCAACAAGGTAATGCCCGACCGCATACCAGTACGTGTTGCTATGAATTGTCTTCAAGCTTGACGAACACTTTCTTAGCCACCTAGGGCACCTGATCTCTTCCTCCATAGAGCACATTTGGGATATGGTGGGAAGGCGATTGCAACTATCCCGTTATGTTACCGATTAGAGATGGACCGATAGAAATATACCATGATAGCATTTCAACAACACGTTTTCAGGTAAACGTCCATGATGAATGGGTTATCCCATAGATTAGTGTGTTCACGATTGACACGATTATCATCACAACACTTGAATTACTCGAATTAAAACTCCACAGAGAAGTTACGAGAGCTCTGTTAATAGACGACCACATTTATTTGCAGATATTTTGACTCCTAAATACACGTAAGAAGGACAACGAGATCTCGTAAAAGAGCGCCCTCTGGCGATCACAGTAAACCATCGTAACACTGATGAAAGGTAAACTGACGTTTAGAATCTGTGTATTGTCCGCAGTCCGCAACCGCGATTTTTTGTTTACCATCCAATAAAGGCTGTATATTTTTACCATGTTTTTATTAACTCGCTTTCTTGTTTGTTTGTTTGTGTGTGTGTGTGTGTTTGTTTGTCCAGTATAAATCTTGCAATCGATTTTTAACTAACTTCCCGACTAGCTAGACATTTGAAACTTTTAGAATAGCTCAGAACACGATGACAATGCATTCTTTTAATACTTTTAGCTTAAAAAATCCTCAAGGTGGCGCTTCGATCGAATTCAATGCTTGCACTTTTGCGTAACGGCGTTTGACGATTTTGAAAACAGAATACATGTGAATTTAGTTTGTTTTCAAAAATATTGTGCGAAAAATTTAAAAAAATTATAAAAGTTAAAGTTTATAAAGTCTGTGGTTAGTGGAAACGACTAAAAAGTGATTAAAATTGAATAAATAAAAGTGAAAAAGAATAATTAAGTGAAGGTTTGTGCAATTAAGAGAGAATTGTCAAGTTTATATCATTCAACAGAAAATTTAAAAACGTGTATATAAAAAGTTCTTATTATCTTGTAATTATTAACAAATTAGGTTTGTGCTTTGCATGAGACTTTTAACTATGAAAAAAAAATTACTGCCTTACAGTTTCGTGGTAAAACTGAATACAAATTTTTCAGTGAAATTCGCTAAAAAATTATTTTAATTAGATAAGATCGTGGCGATCAATAGAACACACTTCGTGACCCACAGGTTGGGAACCCCTGCCATAGATGGTAATGTGGATGCTTTTCTGATTCGGAGGGGGTCCAAAAGAAATGTGGCCCATCTTCTCGACGCGCCACTGATTGTGAGGGCTTCCGTGCAGACGGAGAGACGAAGTGCAATAAATCGCAAATTCCTCCCTTTTGGGGTCGCATCTGTTTGGCGAGTGCAGCTGGCATGGATTCCGAATGGCACGACGCACATTTTTCGCGGAAAGAAAATCATAACAGGAAAAGATGACTTCCAAGGTGTCGTTTGGCATGTGTATGATCTGTCGACAGGGGGAGAGATGATGCGGAAAGCTTGAGCTTAGAGAAGTGGTTCTAAACCTTTCGTGGATCAAGGATCACTTGTTAAAACACCTTTTAACGGGTAAAATTGAGCTTCATCATCGAAGAAACAAATTAGGTGTGATAAACAACTTGAACAAACAAACAAAACATTCAGGTAGTCTGCTCTAACGAAACTACTGCGGGTTATTAACGTAGGATTACTTATGGTTTGCTTACTTTTTACCATGTTTTTATTAACTCGCTTTCTTGTTTGTGTGTGTGTGTTTGTCGAGTACAAATCTTGCAATCGATTTTTAACTAACTTCCCGACTAGCTAGACATTTGAAACTTTTAGAATAGCTCAGAACACGATGACAATGTATTCTTTTAATACTTTTAGCCATCTTTAAGCAGAATTAAATTCATTTTCAGTTAATTTTGTTTTGTAGACTGGTGCAGCCATCTGTCGCCCGGGACGGGAATGAAAAGTTAAACGCAAGTTAACTTCCAATTAACTTCATTTTCTTTCAAGTTGATGGGATAATTCATCAAAAAAAATTTAAAGAAGTATTTATTAATACATAGAATTGTCAAGTTTATATGATTCAACAGAAAATTTAAAACATGGTATATAAAAAGTTCTTTTTATCTTGTAATTATTATTATTTATTTATTTTTTAACGCATTTTGATACTTTTCTGTTTAACTGTTTACTGCTACTGGGTTTGGCACGCTGCCAAAATTATAACTCGCGACGCAGAACAATTTTTTCCTCTTAGAAGAACCGTTATTGAGGAACATAATCCTACGTTAAAAGTTATTAGAAACATAAAAGCCTTTTGAGAACGAATGAAATTTTTGAGCTTGAAATTGCTATAATCAGTGGCGCACCCAGGATTTTTTGTTGCGGGGGGGGGGGGGGCGAGATGAAAGGGGTAAATATTTATAATGCATGGGGGGGGGGGGCGAGTTGAACGGATAAAAATATTTATAATGCAAAATCAATGTTCTTAGTGCAATTTCTATTTCTTTGGGGGGGGGGGGGGCAGGGCCCCTTGGGCCTCCCCCTGGGTGCGCCAGTGGCTTTAATACTTGTGAAATGGCTACGACGCTACGACTCTGCGTCGCAAAAAAAGTTAAGATTCTTAAGCGGAATGGGGATTTTTTTTTTCGTGTTCGAAACGGAAGAAATGCAGGAATTCTGAGAATTTGAACAAAATGTTTTCCCCAATTTTATAAAACTTAAATTTGCGATCGCTTTGAAACGATGAAAAATAATTTTTGTTTGTTATTACTGGTGACTCCTTTGGGTTTTCCTGGAAGATCGCAGCATGCATCGGTGTCCGAAAAAGATCTGGAATTCGACTGCCGAGCAAGCCAGTTGGTTTTCGCATTACTGTAAAAATGCAACTGGTGTAAGCTTTATACGCAATCTCAAACCTACGAATGCGTTTCCACGAGATTGGTGTGACGTCATGGATAATACGGCTTCCAAAGAAGAAAAAAAAGTGCATCATTGAAACTGAACCTTTGCAAGACGTGGATGAGTTTCATGGAAGAGAAGATAATTCAGTCTTTCATGCAAACTGAGACACTCTATTCTCAAGCAGCAGAGACAATTCATTTTTAAAACGTAACCTTTGCTCGCAGCCGTTTTAAATATATTTAAATGAGATGCGAGGAGGCGAAACAAAATGTCATTTGCTTACAATGGCTTGTCGTCTGAGACTGAATAAAATAAACTAGTGTTGTTTGTTGGCGCAGTTTCCTGACTTGGATTTTGTGGATAGAGAAACTTTTTCTCTTATGGAAATTTTATTTAAATTATCTTCTTACATCTATGTTTCGTGATAATAGATGTCTTGCAGCTTGAAAAACTCAGAAATCGAGGCTCTTACCTTTTCAGAATATCGTTTTGAAATGATAAAATGAGGAAAAAAATTGGTTTGAAATCTGCAATATTTTCAGGCATTTCCCAGCTTTTTTTTAAAAAATTTTAATAATAAGGTTGCTTCATGAAAAGTGATAAATGTTAAGTTTAGCTTAACATAGCGATATATGTTAAGTAAAGCAGTGGTTCTTAACTGGTGGTCCGGGAGAACCACCAGTTCGCAAACTCAAACAGGGTCCGATTTAGAAAATTCTTGACTATAGGCACAACTCGAGAAGGAGGGCCCCCTAACACTTATGTGGGCGTAAAATTTCCAAAATTGACGCACAAAAAAAAATAATCATGAATAACTGTGAAAGTACCATTTACCAAGAATTGGCTATTGGAAGCGTAGAAGCCTAGAACATTATCAAATAACAAAAAGCAGTACAACATATTAACTTCATCATTAAATCACCAATACAATGCAACCAGAAAAAGTTATTAATCTCTTATATACACAATAACATACATATGATGAATTATACCTGTAACTATACATATGATGAACCAATCAATCAAATTTGAAAGGATATATAAAAAAAATTGCTATTAAAAGGGTAAAATTTTAAAAAAAATTTGAATTGGGAATTTTTTCTTTTTTTTTCTTTTAAAATAAAAATGTTTGACCCAAATGGAAAATCATGTCCTGAACCCAAATGTGGTCCGCGAAGTCAGAAGTAATTTTAAAATATACTAGTTGAAACTAGTGATGCGACATCGATGTCGATGTTTTCGAAACATCGATGTTTTGATAAAAACATCGATGTTTTAAACATCGATTTATTGAAGCCGATGTTTTTATAACATCGATGTTTTGTGCTCGATGTTTTACGCTGTCTCGATGTTTTTTTTTTTAATGAAAAAGTACCGTAATAAAAAAAATTTACCACGTAGCATAATTTTCACACTCAGTAAATGTAAGTCTGAATTCTGAAAAGGACGAATACAAAAGGGGGAATGATTCCTTGGCAAATATGCAAATGGCAATTAACAACCAATGAACCAATCAGAGCGCTTGGAATGTTCCTGACACTCCAGAACCGTCCATGGGGTTTTATTTTACAAATAGTATATACACGAGTGCATCCATTAATTTTTTGTTTTGTTCTGGTTTTATATAAGTTGACGCTAGTATTATTAGTAAGATGCCTCCCAAAAGTACCGTTTGGAAATATTTTTACAAAACCACTGACAAATTGGCGAAATGCAATATTTGCCTAAAGTCCCTCAAAACTTCTGGCAATACCACGAATTTATCTGGACGTTTGAAGGCAAAACATGGCGGTATTTACAACGAGAATTTTTAGTCATCAATGTAGCCCAAAGCAACCAAGTTTTTGTCATATGTGCCTGCCCAATCAGAGAGTAAAATTAAATCCCCCCCCTCCCACGACTAACGGAAGTAACATTTATGTTAGAGATTACTAAACCAGTTTTAAAAAATGGATGCTCTAAAACATCGATGTTTAAAAACATCGATGGTTTTTGGGCGATGTTTTATTAGCATCGATGTTTTAATATTAAATATCGATGTTTCAAAACATCGATGTTTTGTTATCGATGTCGCATCACTAGTTGAAACCCGTCAAAACATGACGGCTAGATAGTAAATAAATGTACTAATACACAAATTATACTCAACACATCATTGCCAAATGTTGAAAATCATAATAATGCGCAGAAACAAATTAATGTGCTTAAGCGGCCTTGTGCTTAGTATCTAAAGCCAGATTTAAAAATCTCACTGAGCATGCACAGAAAGCAATTTTTTTAAATTGTAAATTATCACTAATTAAACAGCTTGAAATAAACAAATTCCATGAGGTTTAATCTTATATTTCCCAAACATAATTATCATAAAAACAAAAATGGCAGAGAGAGATCGAGAGAGACTCCTCGGAATAAACGTATTTAATCATTAAAACATGTCACTGAGCATGCGCAGAAAGTGAGTTTCTAAAGACAGATTTAAACATGCCACTGAGCATGCGCAGAAAGCAATTTTTAATTGTAAATTATCGCTAATTAATAGAAATTGCGGTTACAAAAACCAAATTTCACAAATCTACAGATTACAATCTTTCGTTTAACACCAAAATGAAGTAAATTGATGCAGTAGTTTTCTCTCACGGATTGCCCAAAAAGTCGGCTTAGCAACTTAAATATATAGATATTTCAGGTAGTCTCCTTTAACGGAACTACCGCGGGTTATTAACGTAGGATTACTTATCGTTTGCTTACCTCTTTTTTTTTCATTTTTTTTTAATTGACGCATTTTGATACTTTTCTGTTTAACTGTCTACTGCTACTGGGTTTGACGTGCTGCCAAAATTATAACTCGTGACGCAGGACAATTTTTTTCTCTCCTGAGGACCGTTATTGGGGAACGTAATCCTACGTTACAAGAAAAATTGCCCCTACTGTCCCCCCCCCCTCCCTTGGAGCCACCATTGCCCTAAATCCTGAAAATTGCGAAATTGAACGTTTTTTTTAAAGCACAGAAATAACTAATAAGTTTCGTTTTCGTAAAAGTTTGAAATCATGAAATGATGGGAGAATGGGCACATTGAAGCGTTTTACGGGTTCTTGAATTCCTGAATTGGTTTTAAAAAGCATAATCAAAGAGCTTTGCCAGTTGATTATGGACAGAGTCCCGCAGTTCACATGTGTGTTTGCACTCTTTCGGAATAGATTTCAAACTGAAAGACCCGGTCTAATCCTCGTGAAACTTAAGTTGACATCCCTCATCAACCATCGACACCGGCGGTTCTCAACCTTTTACTCCTGGAAACGGGTATGTTACTGGCGTACGCCTGGTCGAGACAGATTTAACTATAGTTATAGTGTAACAATGTAAATAAAATTAAGCATATATGTATACATATACGAGGGATGGACCTTTAATAGTGGCAACACCGTTGTAGAGCCAGCAGAACCCAGGAAAGCAGCTTACACCACTCGTACGTCATATACCTGCCCTACTTCTGAGCGAATTCGCTCTCCCCTCAAACATCACTGTCGTGTAGCCACAACGTCTAAACTTAATTATTTATTTGGGCGTGATTTAATTGGGGTAGTACATTTATTTATTTTATATAAAATGGGTAGTTGGGTGCGTTGTGTTTTGATATTTATTTTTAACCCAAAGCTCAAGACGTATTATGGCTAACGAACAGAGTGACAAAACCTAAACTCCTAAAAACTAGTAGATAATTTTTATTAGATCCCCTGTAAGACAAAAGATGACTGACACCAATTTTATATTTACAAAAAAAAAACTAATTTATTTACAACATCGTCTATCTACAAGATCACATAAAGAAACAAAGTTAACTAAATCTTAATATTCAAACTATTCATATCAAAAAGTCCCTCATTATTTCTTCTAAAATCAAAATCTAAAACACGTACTTCAATATTTAAACTATACCTTTACGATTCAGGGAGCATAAGATTATTTATTCTACCGAAGACATTAAAATCCATCCTAAAGCTAAACTCCCAAAAACACACGCCACGATTCCTCACTACAACACTTAAATTCAAGGTTGGGTCTAAACGATACAAAATGATTTAAAACTCACTCAATTTGATGCTAACCGAACGGGAGACGGGCGTCGATGCAACCATCGGGAATGGGGGTTCCCTTTCCTCTGCGGGACGACTCAAAAATATGACTCCAAAAACTCGGCGCAAAATACTTCATACTTCCTCTCTATCTGCTTTCTAGGTGAGGGCAGCAACCATGATCGAAAACCGGAACATGAAGCTAGGAAACCGTGAAGACTCAAACAGGACTCCAAATGCTCTCCACACTTTAATTTATTTGTTGGTGAAGGCAACAACCATGATTGAAAACCGGAACATAAAGCCAGGAAACCGTGAAGACTCAAACAGGACTCCAAATGCTCTCCACATTTTAATTTATTTGTTGGTGAAGGCAGCAATCATTTATCTCACCGGAACAACCCTCGGGAAACCTCAACTTAAATCATCTACAGTTGAAAAACAACCCTTCATCACCCTCGATGCCTAAGCACCCAGGAGAAGGGAAACCGGACTGGCACGCAAAGAGAATCCTTCAAAAAAAAAACTTAAGTCCTCAATTTATTCATTTTCTTCATAACGCCTGTCCACGCCTCTTTAAAACACCTACAACCATTCACGAAAGCCCCAAAGACTCCACCATTCAGCTTCACTTTAACATTTATTGGATAACTTCTCCAAAAATCCCGCCCTACAAAATGTCATCGCGGACCACACACTTCAACACCACGTGCTCTTTACCACAGACCCCACGCAACGATCTCATAAATTTGCTCACAATAGTCGTTGTCGTATAAAGTAAAAAAGGCGCCAGACACAAATTTTCGTCTACGACAACCAATACCCCCTACAGCGTCTAGGCCAATTACACTCGCTTTCCCACAAAGACCGCTCTTCCTAACTAACATCAAAGAACATCAAAAGGCGGCTTTCTAATTACTTACAAACATGTGATAGAGAGCCTTCGAAAAACCTTAGCTTACTTACAAAATAAAATACATTTTTCTTTAAAATCGAAGGCGCTTCATCACAATCACACGCCTGCACAGTGACAGGATGAACGCAGCCATGTTTTAGTTACCGGTCTATCGTACAAAATAATTTGTTGCGTCGTACTGATGGAAGGAAATGCTTATACGCACACTGTGGCTGATGAGTTTGCTCGTTGGAGCTGGGAAGTGCTCTACTATCCCCCATATTCCCCGGACTTAAGTCTCCGTCACGTTGATCTTATCCCCAAGATAAAGGATTCCACCAGACATTATGCAGGCCGTAGACCGCTCCATTCAAAGAATCAACAGATCAGGTGCTGCCCTCGGCGTCCTGTAGCTTCCAGAGTGTTCGCAACGGGTGCAAAACAATGCAGGTTACTAATTTGAAGGGCTCTAAAAGTTTTTTCCCCTGTATCTCTTCTGTATACTTTATACATACCTAGTTGCCACAATTGAAATTCCATCCTATGTATATTAAATTGTTTTCATAAATTACATATATAAATAAGCTAAATAATTACAAGATAAAAAGAACTTTTTATATACCATGTTTTTAAATTTCCTGTTGAATCATATAAACTTCACAATTCTGTGTATTACTAAATACTTTTTTAAAATTTTTTTGATGAATTATCCCATCAACTTGAAAGAAAATGAATTGGAAGTTAACTTGCGTTTAACTTTTCATTCCCGTCCTGGCCGACAGATGGCTGCACCAGTCTACAAAACAAAATTAACTGAAAATAATAAAAAATGGTATAAATCTGCTTAAAGATGGCTAAAAGTATTAAAAAAAGGCATTGTCATAGTGTTCTGAGCTATTCTAAAAGTTTCAAATGTCTAGCTAGTCGGGAAGTTAGTTAAAAATCAATTGCAAGATTTGTACTGGACAAACACAAACAGACACACAAACAAACAAGAAAACAAGTTAATAAAAACATGGTAAAAATGGCATATAAAATTCCAATATAATTATTATAACCAGCGAGATGGTTGCTTTTGTTGACACTTGCGCAGTTCATGCAAGTTTGGGAAGCGGAAGTGAAGTCATCCACTCAGAAACTCGGCGCAGATGTTCTAAATGTATCTCGTTTCGGTTACAGAACGTTCTCGGTTGGAGTTAAGTTACAATAATAATAATAATAATCGGAATACTTTTACATATTTTTATTTATTTATTTTTTATTTTTTATTTTTATTTGCAACAAGAAAGTTTTACCGTCATGACTAAAAATTTTCCGCGTACCCCCGAACAGTCCAGCACGTACCTCGAGAGGTACGCGTTCCACTGGTTTGGAACCGCTGATCTACGTTATGAGGTTACGGTCACGGTAGGTAAAAATTCGCTTTACAAACGGTGGATAAATTCCTGCAGTACGAACACACTATTCGCTGACTCGCGCCAACAGATGCCAATTTGACTCACTTTCCCGGGTGATCTAAACATTGTTCGAACGTGCCATTGTCTCTCGGCGGAAATCTCGCGTTGAAATCTTCTTATTGTCAGAAGTGGGTCGCGAGAAGATCTCTGAACATCGCAGCACTGGTGAATTACCCATTCATTTCTTCTGAACGCATTCACAGGCACCATTTTCGTTAGATATCGCGATCGACGTAGTTGAATCGGCCCCTCGGTTCTTGGCATGGCGGACATGCCAAACCTTGTCAGCTAACGTTCGACAATATCCCGAGGAAAAAAAAACACTTGTATTTTATCGTAGAACAGTGCTTCTTAACATTGCGTTGATCAGGGACTACTTGTCGAAAAACCAGTGCATCGGGGGACCCTCTCCCAAGCCACCCTTTAAGAGGCCAAAATGGGTTTAATAAACAAACTAGTATGTGTGATAAACAACTGTTATAAAAAGTTACAAATACAATACTGCAAATATAAATTGCAATAGGAAATTCAATGTAACAATAACCTCAAAGCAGACATAAAAATTGCTTTACGAGCTGTAAAATGGCTGATTTTTCGTTGTTGAAAACATATGAGGGATTTTTAAGTAGAACGGGGATATTTTCGTACTCGAAACGTCATGAAACGGAAGGAATACTTCACGAATTTTTTGAATTGGAAGAAAAAAATTATTTTGTTCCCAATTTTATAAAATTGCTAAATTTGCGGTCGTTTTGTTACGATGAAACTTTTTTTTTCTTTTATTTATTTATTTATTTATTTTTAATGACTTCTGACTTCGCGTACCACTTCATACGTTCTCTTGGACTACCGGTTAAGAACTACTGTCGTCGAAGAATATCTATACATTTCGTAATTGCAGTTCTTGATGTTGGTTCATTCAAAAAGAGGTACTGTGTCCTTTACGGACATTTTGTCCTCCCATTTGTTTTCGAAAAATAATAAATGAACTAAAAAACCTTACGCTGCGTAAATAGATCTCTCTATTTAAATTTAGTTACCACTCATTGACTGATCATCGTATCTCTTGAGCTGTAAGGTCTCTCCTCTAAAGGCCCAAGGTGCTTACTAAGAATTTTTTTTAATCTAACCTTTAAGGGGGGGGGGTCGAAAGGGGCTCATGCCCCCAAAATAAATTTCAAAAAATCTCAAACCTGTATTGAATGTCGTTCCATGAGAGGATGAACTGCTCTGAGGAATGACAATCCAATGAAGTAATGGATGACAGTTGTGTATGCCATAGTGAAGCACCAGTATTTACGTAGAGATAATGTAAAAAGTCTCGATTTTTCTTCCGCTATCATTTAGTACAACTTGCTGTGGAATTTTTTTTAAATGTGAAAAAAAAATGTAAGATGTTATTTGTCTTTGTCGTTAACACATGACTACTGGGATAATGAAGCGATCTGTTGGCAAACAGAGTCTCTCTTTTCACGATGGCTCTGTAGTTTTGGAAAGGAGGTTCAAACGGTGGCGTTTATATATATATATATATGTATATATATATATATATATATATATATATATATATATATATATATATATATATATATATATATATATATGAAATGACCCGAATGGTCATCTCCTCATAGAACACACATCGGGGCTGAAATCAAAACGATTCCAATTCAAAGAACAAATGCAGTTTATTCTATCAAAACATCATCTTACAATGACCGCGTCCAAACCTCTTCTTTCGAGCACACCGAAGTAGCTCTAAACAGGTTGCCGAAAATTGGCGAGGTAGGTTAGTATTGGAAAGACAGGGTAAATCGGGTATATATATAATCGGTGTATATATATATATATATATATATATATATATATATATATATATATATATGCGTGTGTGTGTGTGTGTGTGTAGTGAAACTTCTCTAGCCGACTACCCCTCAAAAAGGTCTCTTTTTTTCAGAACTTCGACTGACCGCCATGGAGAAATTTCACTGTATACTACCAGCGGTTACCAACCTTTATGCTACTACGCCTCCCTAAAAATTTTTTTTTTCTGCGCTTCAAGAACGCTTAAAAAAATGCTTCAAGAAAGGGTAATGCAAATTGGACAAAATTGATATGCATACAGGTTTCGACGGAAAATGCAAAATTTTAGCGTTTGGCGGCCAATGAAAGAACATGTGACGCTGCAACGCATCTTAACTGCGCAACTGGCAGGATATTAAAGAGGAGAAATTTCGATTTCAGGTTATAAATTCTCTGCGAATTTCAATTCATGTACTCAGGTAGACAGTAACTATGCCTCACATACAGGTTCGCGAACAATATGCGCAGATGTCAGCATTTGAGAGAGGACTTGTAGTTGGGCTCAAAGAAGCCGGCAGTCTAATCAGCGAATCACTCGACATTTGGATAGGAGCGATGCCACTATTAGACGATGTTGGCAGGAATGGGTGAACTATGGCCGAACACAGCGTCAAGAAGGAAGCGGTCGGTCCAGAGAAACGACAGAATGTGAGGACCGAGCAATCGTCAGAGCGGCACTCACAGCCCCAGATTCATCATTATCATCGATCGTACTATTTTGCTTCAGTGACCGCATCTTCAGTGCTTCAGTGACCTGCAATTTGTGCTTCAGTGACCGCAAGGACCATTCATAGGCGGCTCAGATAAAGAGGATGAGCTCACGACGCCCCTTGCACCGACTACCATTGACCTCTGTACACCCACAAGCCCGTTTGCAGTGGTATCGGGAACATTCGACCTGGATTCTCACTGACTGGAGTAGAATTGTCTTCAGTGATGAGTCCCGCTTCGAACTGAGCCCCAATGACCAGCGAATACGTGTCTGGAGACGCCCCAGACAGCGGTGGGATACCAACCTGACTGTCTTCATCCATACGGGCCGACAACCAGGAGTGATGGTCTGGGGTGCCATTTCATTTCATAGCAGGACCCATTTGGTTGTCATCCGCGGCACCCTTACACCACAGCGGTACGTCGACGATATTCTACGCCCCGTTGTGTTTCCCTTCATATCACGCCATCATGAGCTTCCATTTCAGCAAGATAATGCCCGCCCACACACGGCGAGAGTTTCTACTGCTTGTCTTCGTGCTTGCCGAACGCTACCTTGACCAGCAAGGTAGCCGGATCTCTCCCTCATTGAGCACGTTTGGAGCATTATGCTCAGGGCCCTCCAACCAGCCAGGGATTTTGACGATCTAACGTGCCATTTGGACAGAATTTGGCACGATGTCCCGCAGGAGAACATCCACCACCTCTATCAATCAATGCCAAGCCGAATAACTGCTTGCATAAGGGCCAGAGGTGGACCGACGCGTTATTGACATTTTCACATTGTGAAGCTCTTGAATAAATCATCCAATTTTTCTCAAATTGTAATCATTTGTTTGTTTGTACAGGTACATCACATCTACTGATTTTCGTCCCATTCGGATAACTCCTTCTATGTGGGTCTTTTTTCTCTGTCTTAGAGTGTATGCAAGTTTAACAATAAAATTATCGTTCCTCCACAAATGTTACTCTTCAGTGTGGTTTTCTTTGAGAAAGATTGCTATTTCTTCTTTGAGCTCAAACACCCTTTGAATCACTTTTGCACGACATAGCCAGCGAATTTCACAATAATACAGAATTGAGATATAATTAGCTTCCATATCAACACACAGCTTTCCAAACAGCCTAGCTCTCAAAGGACTGTTCTTAATGTAGATTATAATTTTTTATAACTTTCGTAAAAATGTTGTTCAGTTCCTCGCTCATATTTTTTACCATGTTTTTATTAACTCGCTTTCTTGTTTGTTTGTGTGTGTGTGTGTGTGTGTGTTTGTCCAATACAAATCTTGCAATCGATTTTTAACTAACTTCCCGATTAGCTAGACATTTGAAACTTTTAGAATAGCTCAGAACACG
Source organism: Dolomedes plantarius (assembly GCA_907164885.2). Taxonomy (NCBI): domain Eukaryota; kingdom Metazoa; phylum Arthropoda; class Arachnida; order Araneae; family Dolomedidae; genus Dolomedes; species Dolomedes plantarius. Next base: position 223,534,708 of record OU015491.1, read on the forward strand.
ATAACAATGCTTTATTTTAATACTTTTAGCCATCTTTAAGCAGCACTGAATTCATTTTCAGTTAGTTTTGTTTTGTAGACTGGTGCAGCCATCTATCGACCGGGACGGGAACGAAAAGTTAAACGCAAGTTAACTTCCAATTAACTTCATTTTCTTTCAAGTTGATAGGATAATTCATCAAAAAAAATTTTTAAAAAGTATTTATTAATACATAGAATTCTCAAGTTTATATGATTCAACAGAAAATTTAAAAACATGGTACATAAAAAGTTCTTTTTATCTTGTAATTTTTTACTCTAAAGCTGCTCTATGAAGCATACAGTATACAGTGCGTCCAGATAGCACGTGGTGCTTTCATTTTTACCATAAACTATCTATTATATTAAACATCTCAATGGAAGTGGTTTTTCCAGGAATGGGTTTGCAAAATAATATATATCTTGTAATATACACTGCTGGCCACTGTAAATGCAACACCCTGAAGGAAACATGCAAATAACATGAAATTTACAACATGCATTAGCGGAGGTGAGATATGCAAATGATTAGAATTTCAGCGCAGATGCACATCACGCGCGCCTGTGGCGCCACTTCAAAGCGCTATTTAAGGCTTGTAGATTTTGACGATTTCAAGTTCGGCAATTGTGTTTTTCTTGTGGTTTTTTCAAAAAAAACGATCAATTATGCCTCGTCGAAAACAGCGATCATCTTTTGATCAAGTATCCGAGTTCGACAGAGGAAGGATAGTGGCCTACCGAGATTGTGGATTATCTTTCAGGGAAATCGGTAGTCGTGTTGGACGAAACCAAACAACTGTAATGCGGATATGTGATCGTTGGATGCAGGAAGGTACGACGGACCGGCGTGTTCGATCGCATCCACCTCAGCGCACCACTTCACGTGATGACAGGCAAATTGTGCGCATGGCAGTGACGGATCGCTCAGTCACATCACGAAACATAGCACAGCACATGCAGTTTGTAACGCATCATCCAGTGTCTGCGCGTACCATTCGACGCCGTTTACAGCAGAGTGGTCTGTCCGCAAGACGTCCATTGCTTTGTCTACCCTTGACGCAGAACCATAGACGTCTCCGCCGCCAATGGTGCGATGACAGAAGGATGTGGACGGCAGAATGGAATGAAATTGTCTTTACTGACGAGTCACGCTTCTGTCTGCAACACCACGATGGTCGCATTCGAGTCTGGAGACACCGTGAAGAGAGGATGCTGAACAGCTGCGTTATGCACCGCCACACTGGTCCTGCACCGGGTATTATGGTATGGGGCGGTATTGGATATCACTCTCGCACACCTCTAGTACGCATTGCCGGTACTTTAAACAGCCAGCGCTACATCTCCGAGGTGTTGGAGCCAGTTGTCCTTCCTTACCTTCAGGGCTTGCCCACAGCCATATTTCAACAGGATAATGCACGACCACACGTGGCACGCATTGTCGAACGGTTCTTCGTCATTCGCCAGATTGAATTGCTTCCCTGGCCGCCTCGCTCTCCGGATCTTTCACCGATAGAAAACATGTGGTCCATGGTTGCTCTACGATTGACCCAGATTCCATCCCCAGCTGCCACAGCAGATCAACTTTGGCAACGTGTGGAAGCTGCTTGGTCTGCTGTACCCCAAGAACTCGTCCAAAGTATCTTTGAATCAATGCCGAGGCGTGTGGCAGCGGTGATCTCCAACAATGGCGGCTACTCTGGCTACTGATTTTGGCAGGAACCACACTTCACAGAAGTCTATAAATTTAATCATTTCATATGTTATCTACAAAATAAATTTTGTTGTGATATCTCTTGTCTTTCTTGGTGTTACAATTTGGGTGGCCAGCAGTGTATTATGTTCCGCAACGTATCGAACGTATTCAATTAAATGGGCATCTTTAGCTATATAAGTTGCCTCATCTACTTGAATGGAGAATTTTCTAAGTACGCAGCCGAGAGACGAATTGATCGCAAATATCTTCAGAGATATCACTGATTCTCCTTCCGACTATATTATCAGATAGCGGAATTTGTCGCAACTGTTTTGCATACGAACATTATTTGAACCATGTCAATAGCTGCTGGTTAAAATTTGGATTTCTCCTATTGTATGTGGTTTCTTACATTTCGCGATTCAGCAAGAGACGTGGTACGAAGCCAAAAATGCGTTTGGTGTAACTGAAAGTATTTTTTCAAACGTTTGCTACTGAATTTTTATCTCGTCCAATTTTCTTTGAAAAAATTTCATGGGCTTTCCAACGTATTCAGAATGTAGAGTTTCATGGCGTCGATTTAATTTGACTGGTCTCGTACTACCTGAAGCCAAAACTTTCGAACACAATAAACGCATTTGTTTTTCCAAGCCATTTATAATAACACTTGTGAATCCTAACGATACATACGATGAACTGTATTGTCTTTTCTTGGGGGCTTTACCCCCTTCTTTTTTGCTTTTATTTCCACTTGTATCAGCCTCAGTACATCTTCATTATTGTAGACGTTTCTCTTGTACCCACTCAAAAATTTATCCATTCGTCTAAGAAATATTCTATTAATATAATTTAAAATAAATAACAATTAAATATAATTATAAAAATACACTAACGATTATTTTTAGACAGAAATCACGATAAAAAACTGTATCACACCCTGCCAATACGCTTCAGTTGAATGACGTTTAAATTTGAGGTTATTATTTCATGCAATTAGTGGTCGTTTTTTGCATTACAGAAAATCAGCGTTTGCAAAGGCGCCATTTTTACAATCTTCCGCTGCGTATAATGTTTTAATAAAAATTAATGAATGTATAAAAATCTAAGAAAAATAAAAATAAACATTGCTTCACTGAATTTGTACTGTTACGTTACGATATGAAGTTTATTTATTTATAGATATTATGGTATGAACATTGATTTTTTATTAAACATTTTTGGCGCCTCCCCTGGCAATAGTCCGCGCCTCCCAGGTTGAAAAATGCGGCTGTATACAGTGGAATCTCGATCGATCGTTCTCCGAATCATCGTTTCCCCGTATGTGTTGTTTCCCCCCCCCCAGTCCCGACGATCATATTTCTTTGTTTCCCGCGTTTATCGTTCAGTTCAGTCGGCCCCTTAAAAACGATGGATCGAGATTCCACTGTTTATATATATATATATATACAGTGGAATCTCAATCTATCGTTTTTCAAATACTCATATCATATCGTTTGCGCGACTCCCAGGGAAGGCGTTAAAACTTCTTAATAAAAATTCAGTGTTCATACCATACGTCCACTGTACATATATATATATATATACTCGTATATATCTATATCTATATCTATATATATATATATATATATATATATATATATATATATATATATATATATATATATATATATATATATATATATATATACAAGGAATTTCGATCTATCGTTTTTCAAAAATATATACAATATTCGTTTATATATATACAGTGGGATATCTCGATCTGTCGTTTCTCAAATATATATACAATATTCATATACATACACGGTCACATTTGGTTACAATTGCCCCTGAAAATCACATTGTAAAGCCGATTCCGTATGGCTATATACCAGTAGAGGGACTCGAACCCACAGGCTCTGGTCCTTGCTTCCCTCCTCTTCGGGGGTCTGTCACACAACAATCAGAGGTTCCCAAATGACGGAGTTTTTCCTCTTCTAAAGTATTTTGAAATCAGGATTACAAACCCTTTTAAAATAGTCACGCTCTTAAATTTTCTGAGTAGACACAGCTATCAAATGATGGATCCATAACATTTTTTTTCTTTTTTTTTGCAAACCGTACCTTATTTTTGAAATAAAGTTTTAGAGACAACTATTTTATCAATCTCCGGCTTCCTTTTGCACGACTTATACCTCTGAGAGGAGATGTTACTTTGCGTATAAAGTAAACTGTGATACTGAATGAGAAAAGAACAATACCCGATAGTGTCCCAACTATCGTATTATATGCTTGTGGCCTGTGCAACACTTTGGTAGTCAGTTATATACTTTGGTTTACCACATCTCTCCCTCTATATAAAAATGGATGTATCTATGTATGTTCCAGCATCACTCTGGAACGAATTTCAACCAAACTTGGTACACATATGACTTACAATCTGGGAAGAAACACTGGGTGGTAAGGAACCCCTAGGGGAGGGGAAGCGGGACATGTAAAAATAATCGGAAACCACTGATATTAGTGTCGAATCCATAGTTTTCGGGGTCTCTGAGATGAACAGCGACACTCCCGATGCCGTTTAAGCGCAAGTTCAGCAGCCCCCCCCCCCCAATCAGCATTGGGGAAGGAGGAGGGAAGAAGGGGGAAAAATAAAATGTCCAAAATGACCGAGAGTAGTGTAGGATCCATAGTTTTCGGGGTCGCTGAGATGAATAGTGACACTCCCGATGCCGTTTAAGTTCAGCGACCATCAGCTCTGGGGGAAAAGGGTATAAAATTACCTAGATTTTCAACTATAGGTAGAATTCACTTCTTTTCCTGTCTAGTAAAAAATTGGGATAAATACCCAGGCAACGTCAGGTAATCAGCTAGCTAATATTATAATCAACGCAAGTATTCGAATCGGGACATTCTTTATATTTTTTCAAGACAAAAAGTTGCCCGTTTGACCGTTGTTATAACCGGCCAGCCCGAGGTAGTCCAGTGGTACCGCGGCTGGGAGTGCTCGATTCGAATGCCATTCAATGCGTTCGCGTCTGGGCCGGCACGTGTAATGCGCGGACCGGAAAGTCCTTCCGCGAGGTCAGTGGGTGAGGGAAGGGGCGAGCCCTCCAGATGTCGATCGCAAGGGAGTCACGTTGATTCACCTGTAGGGTGCTCCCAGATAAAAAAAGTAGTCAACCATTTCCGCGGTATACAGTGGGAATGTCTCAGGACGGGCGCCCCAGCATTCGCCCCCCTCCCCCCCAAAAAATAAAAAAAAACGACTAGCGAAAATCAGCGATTTCAAATGTTTAATTTTGAGCGGGTCATGAACGATTTTCGCACTCACTGTTACAAATGTTTTGGTTTGCGGTCTTTGGAATAGTGCGCGACCGGATCGTCGCGATTAGCATCGGGGATGGATGGCCGTGTTTGCATTGTGAGTTTGGAATGTGGGCCATCCACCCCGGAGGCGAGATTGTGTGTGGAGCAGGAGCAGCACCCCTGGCTGTGCGTGGGAAGATCGGTTCGATCGATGAAGGCCACAAAGAACAATAGGAGGAAATCGGCCGCGCTTTCCATTTCGTGCGCTTCCAACTCGATAGTCATCTGAGCAGCAAGCAGGCTTCAGTGGGGTTTTCGCAAACTTCTTGTGCCACCCTTTTGCTTCTGAGATGGGTTCGCGTTTGGATCGAAACCAAGTTGGACGGGAGGAA
>OU015491.1:223542597-223600097 GCA_907164885.2 Dolomedes plantarius
GATCATCGCAAGTAGAGCATTTTCGCGTCAGTTGCTTTTCAGCTGTTGTAAGAAGTGATCGACTTGGTGGGTTGTCTGGTTTTCACGTGTATGCAAAAAATGAATATCACACCTAGGAAAAGGACTAGGATCGTTACCCTTATTCAGCATACCTCTATGACTGTGAGGGATATTGCTGCAGAAGTTGGAGTTGGAAAATTGAGTGTTTCCAGGATTATTAATCAGCAAAATAAGTTTGGGACAGTTGCTCCAAAACGGAAGAGTAAATATGGGCGCAAACGTAAGACAACACCTCGGGCAAGCAAATTTCTTGTACGAAATAGTGTAACGCATCCCCGCAAGACAAGTACAGATCTTCAGAGAGAATTATTGGCTACTGGTATGAGCGTTGATTCATCAACATCACGTCGAAGGCTTATTGAAGCAGGGAGAGGGGCAAATAACACCAGTCCAAAAACATTTATTAATACCTGTAATGAATTGAAAACGTTCGTGTTGGATCAGAAAATATCAATCCTCGACTGCACAAGACTGGAATAAGGTTGTATTCAGCGCCGAAACGAATTTTTGGTGCAAGGGTTTCGATCAACATTTGTCAGGCGAAGCGCTGGAGAACTCATCAGAGAACGACATCTTAATCTAATAGTTAAGCACCCTCAAAAGCAGATGTTTTGGAGGTTATTTTACATCTGGAGGACCTAGCAGCTTAGTACCAGTTGAATGAATGATGAACTGCAAAAAATACATTTCAATACTAGAAGATAAAACTGTGCCTTTTATGCAAACGTTCGCTGGCGGTGTTGTTGTGTTTCAACAAGATCTTGCTCTATGTCATAATTCTAAGCTAGTAATTTTTTCAAGAGAAGAAACTAACAGTTTTGGATTGGCCCGGTAATCCTCCAGATATAAATTCCATCGAAAATGTGTGGAACATTATGAAAAGACGTGTGAGTAAGATGGTCTTCTCAACTAAGAGAAAAATGATTGAGAATGTCATAAAAGTTTTGTTTCGTGATCACGACGTCAGAAATTTATGTTCTGAATTAGTGGAATCCATGCCAAAACGTGTACAGGATATGCCCAAAGAATCGGCACTTAAATATATAGATTTGTTACGAGGTGTCAGGCAAAGGGTGTCGATGTCGGTCCAGTAGTGTTATATCCTTATCTTTATAGGCCGTTTTGAAGTTTCCAAACATCCAATCAATCATTATGCAGACCTTATACCAATTGTATGCTTTTGCCTTCACAGTGTACACAATAGTGACTATCTAAATTTTAAAAAAAATTAATTTGAGAGGAGCTAAAATTATTGGCTTGATTTGGGGACTTCGGGAAAAATATAAACAAAAAAATTGTTTTGTTTCCAATTTTATAAAAGCGTTCCATTCGCAGTCGTTTGGAAACTATGAAATCAATTTTTTTTCATCCCCGCTAACTTCGCGGACCTCTTTGGGGGTTCTCCCGGACCACCGGTCAAGAACCACTACTTTATAACAACAGGCATGGCCACTTAGGAAGTTGCCATTGCCCATCTTCCCCCCAATATCTGCGAGTCTTTCGGTCAGGTTCGAAAGACAAATAACTTAAAAGACAAATAACATTTCAAAGAGTGTCTCGGAAGAATGCTCGTCGTATCAGAAAGAGCAGTGAAATGAGTTCTATTTCTGAGCCAATACCATAAGTCGTACCGATCATTTCTGTTATTTTATAATAATAGTGTTATATCATTTAAGATTAACAATCGACTTAAGTATACGAAGAGTTGTAGTGTTTTCTAAATACTTTATCGAAATCTATCACCCATTATTTAGTAATAACAGCTGATAACCTCGATTCGTTGACAAAACAAATCCACGACGAGAATTCAAATCTCTCGTATTCGGTGCCGATAATACTAAACTGGGTTAGTAGTGATGAAACAAAATTTTGAAGCCGCCGATCAACCGAAGCCAAACGTCGTCCTGGTTTAGTAGTTAATACTCACTCGCGGGGACGAACCGTTTATCAGGCCCTCTCTTCGTCTAAGCAGCCAATGTCGCGCGGAAAATGTATTGTGTGATCCTTCGTTTAGAACAGTTATTATCACCTATATCGCGGATTTATTTTCCATATTTGGTCCTTTTAAAGAGTCACGCTGTCTGATTTTAAGGATTTAATGAGGGGGCGTGCAATCACCTACTGAGACGAAAACCATTTTCTAATTTGTATTCCCAAACAAAAGTTCTACTATATAGTGTTGTTTCCAACGAGGCAGGCACTTTGTCTATGACCACATTCTCCCATCCAGACTGTGAATGTGTTGGATTCTTCATTATGGGAGCACCCTATAAGTGGGCCAACATACTTCCCAAATCGCAGCCTTGTTCTCGGACAAGCGGGAATATAATCCACAACCTGGAGGTGAAAGCATTCAAAGAATTCCCATTGGTCAAACCCCTGCGACACCCGGCTGACAGTCCTAATATATATATATATATATATATATATATATATATATATATATCTTCTGTCCGTGTGTATGTCACTGAACTCCTCCTAAACGGCTGGACTGATTTTAATGAAATTTTGTGTGTGCGATTAAATTGATTCGAGAATGGTTTAGATTCACAATTTGATCCGATAGAATATGTTTTTTTAATTTATTTATTTATTTATTTATGTTGTTTTTTTGTAGTTGATCTTTCGTTAGTTTAGGTACACAATTGGATCCGGTAGGCAGCGCTGCAATCGCGTTTCAGATTTTTTTTATTTTCATTAATTTTAATGATGTATACACGTGCATTCAATAATTGGATCCGGTAAGAAGCGCTGCAATCGCGTTTCAGAATTTTTTTTTCAGGAATTTTAATGCTGTATACACGTGCATTGAATGACAATTAACTTAACCTACAAATTTATATTGTCAATTCTCATTTGATTCTGTACAACATATGAAGTATTGAACGGTTCATTGATTAGTCAAACTAATAGCCATATTAATGAAATTTCGTCCACATTCTTCCTAATTTTAAGATAGGTCGAGTTATGATAACTGTACGCGTGGTGGTGTACGGTTCTTAAAAATATTTTTTTTACCCATTTTTTCATCAAAACGGTCCAAGCAATTTATAGTTTATTAAAACAATTTTATGATTTTTGGATTTACAATGTTTGAACAGGACAACGTCTGTCGGGTCCGCTAGTGTATATATATATATATATATATATATACAGAGGCTGTTCGCACATTCTTTAGACGATTTTGGTAAGCGGTAATAAAAAACCGTTTGCTGCAAAAGAAATAATTGCAATTGAACTATGTTTTTAAAAGTCAAAATTATAGTCTGCGGCTTGAAAGTTTTGTTTTTATTCAAAATGGTGTTTTTAACAAAGCAGTGGTACGAAGGCTACATTTATGCTCTTTCCGAAGAGAAATATACATACTCTGTTATCCAAAAACGATGTAAGAATCATGGTTTTGTGATATCTAAAGCGTCGATAGGTAATATCGTCAACAAGAAAGGAAAAAAATGTCAAATTGGAGCCTCAAGGGGAGCAAAAATTTCAAACAAGTATCCAAGGAAAAAACGGACATCTTCGACTATTGCAAAGGTACGTTGTTTAATGTTAAAAGAAAATCCCCCTTTCAAAGGACAGTTTCAAAATCATTAAAATGCACGGTGTCCACTGTAAACAAAATGATAAACGTTGATTTAAATCTTAAGAAAGAGAAAAAACGCAATGTGCATCGTCTTCTTCCAAATCATATCGCTGAACGCAGGGCACGCTGCAGAATTCTGTATGAGAAACACTTATCCAAAGAAAAATGGAAAACAATTAGATGAATCATGGGTGTATTTAAATGATTGCAACAAAACAAAGAGCCATTTATTATCATAAAAGGGGAGAAAAAAATTTAAGTACACGGTTCAAAGAATCGAAAGAAAGTTTTTCTAAGGTATTCATGATTGTTGCTGGTTTTTCTTATAATGGCAAGTTAAAAATAAAGAGAGTGGAAAAAAATGTCAAGATTAACTCCAAATACTATCAGGAACATATTTTATTGCCAATTTTTCTGAATGAAATAACATCGCTTTACCCACAGTGCCATCAATCTGTGAGACTCCATCAGGAGAAAGCTAGCAGTCACACATCAAAATCCACTGTAAATTTCCTAAAAGAAATGGAACAAAAAAACTGGTATCAAGGCCATACCCTTCACTGATATCCCTACTAAATCTGCCGATGTATCACCTATGGATTTTTGTGCTTTCGGACTTTTAAAATCTGCATTATCCAAACGTCGTCCCAAAACCCTTACAGGACTCTGGAAAGCTGTTCAGGAGGAATGGGATAGAATACCTCTTCTGACACTTCAAAAGGCATTATTATCCTGGAAATTGCGGTGTCGAAAGATAGTTCAGAATATGGGATGTCAAATAAAACATTTAAAACACAAGAATTTTATGTAATTTAGTTTTGTGAATACAATATACATCGTCTAAAAAATGTGTGAACAGCCTCTGTATATATATATATATATATATACAGTGGCTCCCAAAAGTGTTCGTACACTTACGATTTTCAATGAAATGGGGGGTCTATCCATTGATTACAATGAATATTTCAGAATGGGTATTTAATAATAAGATCTATAATCTATTCATAACAAAACTACATGAAATATTTTGAAAACATAGTAAAATTTAATTTTAATAAACCAATAATCCAAAAGTAACAAAAACTTTATCTCACAAAATTCATCGTACAGTTGTAAAAAATCTCTACATATTAGTAAATATTCTAATTTTTCGTTAAATTAATATTTAGTAGGATATCCTCTAGCATCCACAACAGCTTTTAAACGTCTGGGAATAGATTGCTTTAGTTCTTTTGTAATTTTTGCATCAATGTTCATCCATTCTTCCATCATAATTGTTTTTAGTTCGCTTTTCGTGTGAATGTCGTGTTTTCGTACTCGAACCTCCAGTTCTCTCCAAATATGTTCTATTTGGTTTAAATTTGGCGATTGAGGTGGTGTTTTCAAAACTTGTGGACAATTATAGAGACACCAGATGCGAACGTTGAGAGCCGTGTGCTTAGGATCGTTATCTGGATAAAAAACAAAGTTGTTTCCAATACCCAAATTTTGAGCTGATAATTTTAAATTGTCTCTTAAAATATTTATATAAACAGCATGATTCATTATGCCATCAATAAATACCAAATTTTCTAGTCCTGATGCTGACATGCACCCCCACACAAGGATACCTCCACCGGCATGCTTAACTATTCCTACTAAGTTCTTGGGATTAAGTCCTCATTTTTTTCTTCTCCATACAATTATACGCCCATCAGCACCAAAAATGTTCATCGGCAAATAAGACATTATTCCAATAGGTTTGGGGCTCATTTATCATTGATAGTGCGAAGGAAAGCCTAAACTTTCTGTTTTTCTCACTCACAAAAAATTTTCTATGGGCAGAACGCCCATGTAATCCAGCTGTTCTGAGAACTCGTCAAAAAATTTCAGGTGAAATTGAAGTAGAAAATGTTTCATTGAATTCTGCAGAAACTTTTACAGCACTCAAACGTGAATTTTTCACAAATTTTCTAATTATAAATCTCTGATCACGTTTTGTTAACTTTGCGGGACGGCCTTTTCTTACCCTGTTTTCGATCCAATTTTCTTCTTTAAAGCGTTTTTTCACATACTGCACAGTAGAATGGGATAAATTAAGTAATTTAGCAATATTCCGAACTGATTTACCACTACTATGATGAAAAATAATCAATTTTCGAATGCTGTTTGTTGTTTCTTTACGACTACGAGCCATTTTTAAATAATAAATAGAATATTACGGAGTTGGCAAGAAAAAATTAAAGCCAAACGATATTTTAAATGCCACCACAATTCAAAAATAAAAATAAAGCACCAGACGATAATTTTAATTATGAATTTATCCGAAAATATTTCAGTGTACGATGACTTTTGTGAGATAGAGTTTTTGTTACTTTTTGATTACTGGTTTCTTAAAAATAAAGTTTTACTATGTTTTCAAAATATTTCATGTAGTTTTGTTAAGTATAGATTATAGATCTTATTATTAAATGCCCATTCTGAAATATTCATTTTAATTAATGAATAGACCCCTATTTCATTGAAATTCGTAAGTGTACGAACACTTTTGGGAGCCACTGTATATATATATATATATATATATATATATATATATATATATATATATATATATATATATATATATATATATATATATATATATATATATGAGAGGAGCCCTAACAAGGACGAAATCTAGGTCCAGAGCTGCAGGAAGTGTTTACATTTGCAACCGTGTGTTTGTGGTTCATTATCTGTAAATTTAACTGTATTTAAACAATTGTCACAGTTCATTTATCTATTCGGGGAAATGTCGAACAGTTTTGCGACCTATGCAGGGCGACACTCTTGCTTTGGCGTACTCGTGAGGGACACTTCCATCTTCAGCAGATGATAGTCTCGGAGAGCCAGTCGTCGAAATGTCGACCACACTTTCTTCAGCGCCATTCCCGAAACGTGAATCGTTGTGGTCACTGTCGATGTCCGGTTCGTAGGATGGCGCCATTCAGGGACATCACTTTCTCTTCGTTTTCGAATTTCCGATGTTTACCACCCAGTGGTAAAGCTCACCCACTGCAATACAATGTCTTGTCCTTTCCAGAGAGCTGTGATGCACGAGTACAACGGGCAGATCACGTTTAATGATTAGCCTTCATCTGTTATCACCGAGTTCATTGGCTGGTCAGTTGCGACGTGGCCAAAAGGTATCAATAATTCGCTTCATTTTCCTAATATGGATTGTAGTGTAATGTTTGAAAACGAGCGCTAGATAAAGTGAAAATGTTGTACCCCGTGATTCCCCCACCCTTCTACCAATCAGAGGATTGGCTATGGGGGCGTCGAACCCAAGAGGGTGCTTAGGATCGCGGGGAGTCAATAAGTAAGAAAGAGACAGAAGGAGAGCGTCTATGCTAGGAATCAGAGGTCTGGCGAGATAAATGCAGACTCGTCTCACCTCTGGTTAGTAATTATTCGTTGATTAGAATAGGGACAGAGAGAGTAGTTTCAGGAGGCCTGGCTAGATAAAGCAGGCTCGTCTCGCCCCCAGCGAATTAATGAATCGGTAACTAGATTAGAGTGTAGCACAGCCGAGGTCTGGTAAGATGTTGTAGGCTTGTCCACCTCATGCTCAGAGTTGTTTGTAATTGTTATATTAATGTTCAACTGTAAATAAATTCATGTTCGTTCCGTTAAGAGAGACTCGTTATTACACTACCTCATTTGTCCCTATGCCATAGAAAAGAATCTAAGTGAACCGGTGAAAGAAAGACCGTTCACGACATGGATAATTTAGAGTAGGAGTTCTCAATACGGAGGGAATCCCCCACTCCCCCAGGGGAATTTTAGGGCTTCTGGGTAGGGAGGGGGGAAGGGGAACCACTCTTCAGAAAACGGGGAATGTCCCGTAGATTATTGTCCATCTGTAAAGCTGTAATTGGTTTTTAATTGAATCTGTAACATTCCATTAAGGGGGTCCGAGACACATTTAAAAAAAAATTTTATTTATTGAGTTAAAACTTTGAATATTTTTGTGATGGTTAACCATATAATTTGTAAACAAAATCACATAATAAAACTTCTCAAAAAGTTTTTAAAAAATTTTTAAATTTAAATTTTTAAAAAAAGTTAGGTAATTTAAAATCGTTATAACTTGAAATATTATTTGTCGAATTTCAAAACTTTTTCATTTAATTAAAGAGAAATATATAGGTTTTAATTTTGACTCAGCGTTTTTTAAAATATTAATTTTTAAAAAATTAAAAATATTTGGATTAAAAATTACAAAAAAAATTATGTAACTTATTTTTAAAAAATCATATTTTCAAAAGTAAATATTTTTTACAAATTTGCTGAATTATAATTGAAGTAAAATAGTTGAAAAAGATATGTTCTAAGTTTCAACCATTTATCTTAAACAGTTCTTGACAATTTAAATACAAGAAATGGAGAAAAACCCATCATGCAGAAAAGCGCACTTATAAGTTAAAAGAACAATTGGCTACTATTAGAATGTTGCCAAAAAAAAATTTCTCCTGTTCTCTAATTTCTCTAATTAAGATAGAAACATTATTAAAACTTCATAAAGAACACAGAAATTTTTAATGCAATAAAAATTTTTTCGGAAATTTTGAACAATTTTGTGTCCTGGACCCCTTTCCATTAAGTTTATGAAAACGTCACAGGTTAAAATCAGTCCTTGGACATTATTTTAAGTCCGTTAGCTAATTTTAGTCTGTTCAGTAATGAGGGCAAACTATGGAAAAACTCGTTTTATAAAAAAATTTTTTTTAAACAATTCTCTCTTTCAATTGCACTGAAATTTGTAAAACTCTACTCTGAAAAATAGTTCAAATTTGTATGTACTAATGTAGTAGAAACTGGCATTACAAGCTAGGGTGAAAAGGGGGGGGGGGAGAAGGGGAGTTAAGGTCACTGTTTTCTGTTTTTTACGATGAACAGGGAGGACTTCAAACCCTGTTACGATCGTACGTTTCCATGGGCTTCAGCTGGGCCATTTTGCGTGAAGGGTCCACAATACATTTTTTAATAATTACAAGATAAAAAGAACTTTTTAAATACCATGTTTTTAAATTTTCTGTTGAATCATATAAATTTGACGATTCTATGTATTAATAAATACTTTTTAAAAAATTATTTGATGAATTATCCCATCAACCTCAAAGAAAATGATCAAATGCGTAATCAATCGTTTAGCTCGGGAATTGCGAGCGTGACTTGCGATTAACTTTTCGTTCCCGTCCCGGCCGATAGAGGGCTGCACCAATCTACAAAACAAAATTAACTGAAAATGAATTCAATACTGCTTAAAGATGGCTAAAAGTATTAAAACAATGCATTGTCATCGTGTTCTGATCTAACGAAACTTAGAGCAGGAAGTTCTTAAATTCCACTCTATAGTAAGTGGCTACGTGTTTGGAACTCGATAGTTCCACTATGTCGAGGATCATCGATATAAACGATAGTGCTAGTGGAGTGGAATTCAATATCTTTGGTTCCAGTACCCTGTTCCCGAGACTGTCTCACTCGAAAGGGGCATTCTAAATAAGAGGTAGAGAATGTTGAAAAAAAATTTTCTATCTTAGTGAATGTACATTTATGTGGATTATATTTACCCTGTTTTTATTAATTCGCTTTCTTGTTTGTGTGTGTGTTTGTCCATTACAAATCTTGCAATCGATTTTTAACTAACTTCCCGACTAGCTAGACATTCGAAACTTTTAGAATAGATCAGAACACGATTACAATGCATTATTTTAATACTTTTAGCCATCTTTAAGCAGCATTGAATTCATTTTCAGTTAATTTTGTTTTGTAGACTGGTGCAGCCATCTATTGGCCGGAACGGGAACGAAAAGTTAAACGCAAGTTAACTTCCAATTAACTTCATTTTCTTTCAAGTTGATGGGATAGTTCATCAAAAAATTTTTTTTAAAGTATTTATTAATGCATAGAATTGTCAAGTTTATGTGATTCAACAGAAAATTTAAAAACATGGTATATAAAAAGTTCTTTTTATCTTGTAATTATTACAGTATATATAGATACATATACATATTGAAGAAAGATACTGTAGGTGCGGTGCTTAGCATTAAATAAAAGACAGATAAAAATATGAAAACATGTATTTACAGGAAATATTTACTATATTAAGTATTGAGTTTTCGTTAACATAGTAAAAGGTTGCGGTAAGAAGTAAGACATGGAGCGCTGCGTGAGTTGCGTTAAGTGTCAGCGAGCGCCTCCTACTGGTATCACAGAGGGGTGTGGGTGGAACACAGACATACACAGACACACACACACACACACTATGTCGTGTATGTATATATATATATATATATAAGACCGGTGGTGTAGTGGTTAAAAGCGTCAAGCTGCCATCCCAGGTCCAGGGTTCGACCCTGCGATTGGGTAAGTTCAACTCAGCCTTTCATCCTTTGAGTGGGTCGATAAAATGAGGAAGAAGCATTCTTGGGAACTAAACTCTAGGGGTCCCACGTCAGGCTGACCACCTGACAGACATATGCTGTATGGCACCCCAAGCAAACGGTCAAGAAAGCGGAGACGGGTACCGCCGGCCCTGGTCCACATCGGACTGTTGCGCCGTGAGTTTATATATATACATATATATATATATATATATATATATATATATATATATATATATATATATATATATATATATATATATACACTCATGGACAAAAATATTAGCGCACCAAGAAATAATTGCGGGATCGTAACGAAACTTGCAATGAAGGTACATGTCGGGGAGATATGCAAATGATTAGAAATGCAGCGTGATTGCGCATTACATATAGCCGGTAGAGGGCGTTGAACATCGTACTCTGTGGAGTATAAAAAAGGTAACCAAAGCTTGTTTGAGTGTGCTGAATCATTTACAAAGGAAGAGCTGAGATAGACATGCCATTACGCCGTGTTCGAAGACAATATAAGCAGTTGTCGCAGTTTGAGAGGGGGAGAATCGTCGGGATGATGGAAGCTGGGTGGTCAGCTAGGCGAGTAGCTCGTCAATTAGGCCGCTCTGATTGTGTTGTGAGGAGGTGTTGGGACCAGTGGATCCGAGAGATGTCATGTACACGAAGACCAGGCTCAGGACGCCCTCGACAGACCAGTCGTCGAGAAGACCGCCACATCGTAAGAAATGCACGCGTACAGCCAACTGCTTCATCGGCCGCCATCCAGGCACAGATAGCACCTTCACTAGGGGCCTCTGTGTCTTCTCGAACCATACGAAGGCGCCTGGCTGAAGGACAGTTAGTATCGCGGCGCCCATTACGTGTGCTGCCCTTGACGCCCACCCATCGACGCCTCCGTTTGGAGTTTTGCCGCGCACGAGGAAACTGGACTGCAGCGGAAAGGAACCAGGTCGTCTTTAGCGACGAATCCAGATTCAATCTCGGCAGTGATGACAATCGTGTTCGTGTGTGGAGAGCCCGTGGTGAACGCTTCAATCCTGCCTTTGCTGTACAGCGACACATCGCTCCCACAGCTGGTGTGATGGTATGGGGTGCCATTGCCTACAATACACGGTCACCCCTTTATTGTTCCGTGGCACCATGACAGCCCAGCGGTATGTTCATGAAATCCTGCAACCACGTGTGTTGCCACTCATGCAACGGCTCCCAGGAGCCATTTTTCAACAAGACAATGCACGGCCTCATACGGCAAGGGTGTCACAAGACTGTCTCCGCACTGTTACTACCCTTCCTTGGCCTGCCCGATCCCCAGATTTGTCTCCAATCGAGCATATCTGGGATCATTTGGGACGACGAGTTGGGCATCCCACGAGATTGAACGAACTAGAGGCAAGGTTACAGCAAATATGGAACGAAATGTCTCAAGACATCATACAGAACTTGTATGACTCAATGCCCGATCGTATCGCATCGTGCATTCGCGCTAGAGGGGGTCCAACGGAGTATTAATTCCTCCGTTCTTTTGCCTTTTTCTCTGAAATAAATTATCCTTTTTCTTTGATTTTCTTATCATTTACTTATATCAAAGTAGTCATTACGTATGTAAAATTTCGTTTCATTTTGAAGACTCCTTCTTGGTACGCTAATTTTTTTGTCCATGAGTGTATATATGGTATATATATATATATATATTTATATATTTATACGTAGTCACCGTATTTATAGGTTCTGCCTTGTTGAGGATGAGGCGAAATACACTTCCGTTCACTCAATAAAGATAACGTGGACTAACCCAGAGGCATTACTGTCGACAGCAAAGTTTTTCATTCCGAAGCGGAGTCAGTATGAAAGACCATTTCCGTGCCACCGGAGCGCACGACGACGAGAAGAAAAAGTGTCGTGTTATTATTCCGAACAGAAGGTCGCTCACGTCGAGATCGATTTGGATATTGTAATGCTGCTTGGTCAAATCTGAAACCGCGGCCCACACAGAGTGGTGAGCAGAAAAAAAAGAGTGCCCGACGAAACAGATGTTGACGGAAGAGACAACGAAATGAGGAAATGACACATTGAAGAATATTACGAGGCCTTAATTGTCCTTGAGGGATCTTTATTTTCAGTTTCTGTTTGGAGCAGGCCTTCAAATGACTTATTTTTGCTTTCATGCTCCTTACATTTGTTTCGTCCTGAAAGATTACTTATTTTGAAGTATAAGAATTTTTAGTGTATGGCTGTCCACGACTGCTTTCATGAAACTACAGATATTAATTTTTTTATATTGATTGTTCAAGATGAGAATAGCTTTATGTTATCACATTCAATATATATATATATACATATATATAATATATATATATATATATATATATTTACTTACTAATCCCAGATTGTCTAACAAGGCTAGACAATCTCCATAAAACCAAAAATTTCTAAAAAGTCTAAAATCAGTAGAGGGTCCAGAAGGACCTCGTCCTTAGTAAAACCCAAACAAGCCAAAATATGGGCAGGGGAGGCCATGTCGGCAGAGCACCAGTCGCACTCCGGGAAGATCTTCTGTCCCTGTCGAAAAGTGAGTGTTTTAATATGACCACTCATGAAGCGCGAGAAGGCTGTTTGATATTTTCTGGGCTTGATCTGAAAAGACCCACCCGGACTTCTTCCAAAGTACCATAGGTGGCAGGAAAAGGGCTATGCTTCCTCAAACGCTGGTTGTCAATCCAAGCATGAAGGTATGCAGAAGTTCTATGCTGATCATTGTAACTGTAAAGCTTGTTATAGTATTTTGAGAGGCGATAAGTTCTTGTCAACGAAAGAAGAGGTAGATTACTTTCATAGAGCACAATGTCATCCCTCCTATATTTAATCCCTCCTATATTTTCTGTGACGCAGTGTCCCGGCCATTTTACGGCCATCAGTAAAGCCAACGTAATCTGAGAAATCTCATGCCCTTTTAGGTTTTCATGGGCCTTGACGTTTGCTATTCAGTTTACGTTGACGTTCAGTTTGTTATCGTTAATCAGTTCATTTATCACTTTTTATTAAAGTTGTCTATTTTACAATGTTCGAATATAAAATTATCGAGGTATAATTTTATATTCAAACGTTTACGAAACAGTTCGTTCGTTTCGGAAACGAGACCCATTTCGGCGCCTGAAAGGGACGCAGGGGGTCCCCGATCAGCGAAATGTTAAGAATCGCTGCTGTAAGTCAACGGGTCATTCCCTAGCTATCTGGCAACCGTTTTGCAACAAGAACTTCGCATTGGCCCGTTCCGATGGCCCCTGACGACGGGACCCACCCCGAGAATGCCCAACGCAGCAGATGATAGAAAACTCGGAATTTTCGGCACTTTGCCTGAGAAATTCGCTCTGTATACTGCGGAAATGGCTGGCGACTTTTCATCTGGGACCACCCCACGGGTGAGTCAACATGACTTCCCTGGTGACACCTCCGTTTTGACCGGGCACTCCCAGAGACGAAACGTTGAGGTCTCGCACCTTTCCCCACCCTCTGAAAACGTAGAAGAACTTTCCGACCCAGACACGAAGGAATTGCCGCTCGAACGGAGCACCCCTCACCGAAGCCCTACCACTTTGATACCTTTTCTCTTCCCAGTATGGAATTCGATATGTATTTCCTTGGAGAAAAGAACCTACTCGAATCGGTCAATATCTATAAATTTTGAAGTATTTTGATCGAGAAAGGGATCGTCTGCACGACGATCACTGTTTATATATATATACAAACACACATAGGGACTCGTGTGTGTGTGTGTGTGTGTGTGAATAATCGAACCCCTAGAGGAACAGTGTCACAATTCAAAAGTTCAAAACATCCGGCCCCCTCCTCCTCACGGAGTATAAGCCCAACTAAATATGATGACCAGCCTCGCGACAACAGTCCTGCAGGCCCGGCTGCACCCGCAACGTCAGATCACTTGTTACAAAGGTCAGAATCCCATCCAAGTCAGCAAGACAATACCATTCGCACAAAGCAGAGCCATTCAAGAGAAACTACTGAACCCAATTTTTCCTATACAGGTCGGCAGTCACCAAACTGCCTTCTATATCACCTTATAATTGCCTTTATCTAATATATAAAAATGAAAAGTTGTCTGTCTGTATGTATGTCTATAATTGTATAGAAATCCACAGTTTAGGAGCAGCGATCGTGAAATTTTACATGCAGGCGTCTTTAAAAACAGCCGAGGGACTTAAGAACTTCCAAAATCGAAATTAATTACCGTTAATATTTAATTAATAAAAAACCAGCAATTTTTGAAACTAAATGTAAGCTGTTACTCTTTGTGGAATCACCCCTCTGAATATGGCGTCCACGTTAGGGTTAGCCGGCAAACAGCGAGTGAAAAGATAAAAATAAATAAAATCAAAAAGTTTCAAGTCATCTATTAAACCAGAATAATAAATGAAAATAATAATCTTTCAAGTCAGATTTTATACTCTAAAATAAATCGGATCCAACGGCATATTGACACTCTCACACGCGATGGAAAATTCGAATCAACCACGCTAAGTGTCACGAGATCTTTTTTAATCGCTACTGCAATCCCCTCGCTTATGTCTTTGTGTCTATTGAAGAGTTAAAGACTAAGCTTCTATCCTGCTAACTTATTTCTGATTTAAAACTCCTCTTAGTCCATAAATACATGTATATTCACCAACCCATAGCAACTTTCCAGTAATCTTAGTAAGAATATTTTTCTATTTACTCAATAAAACAGCATGTTATCGTGGCGCATTCGGTAAAATCGTTCATTTGCTACGCTCCACGATTTACGTTCGAATACGGATCGTACAAATTTTGCTAAACCTGAATTTTCAGCTTTTTTATGGAGGCTTTTTTATTTCAGCTTTTATTTTATTATTTTTTAAATTATTATTATTATTATTATTTATTATTATTTTTTAAAATTATTTTTATTTTATTTTATTATTTTTAAAAATTATTATTTTTATTTCATTTCATTTTTCATATTATTAATGTGTATAACATTTCGTATACTTTTTTTCTATGTTATTTCTACTGTGTTTAGTTTTTTAATGGATTTTGGTAGGTTTATTATAAATTTATATATTTTATGTTTTACTTTTCAGCATTTTTTGTTCCAATGATAAAGGCTAAATCTTTTCTATGTTATTTATACCGTGTTTAGTTTTTAAATTGATTTTGGTTAACAAACATTCGACAATTTGACATTTTTACTTTTCAGCTTTACTTTTCAAAATTCTTTACTTTCCTAAAGACAATTTGATATTTTGCATTTTCAGCTTTTAGTGGTTTATTATAAATGTATATATTTTATGTTTTACTTTTCAGGGTTTTTTTTGCTCCAATGATGAAACGCTAAATCTAGCTGAATTCTGAAGAAATTATTGTAAATTTATGGTTTTTTATGTTGGGTTTTCTTTTTATTCATGCGTATAACATTTCACATGCTTTTTATTCTATGTTATTTATACTGTTTAGTTTTTAAATTGATTTTGGTTAACAAACATTCTTAAAATCCCGGGCAACACCGGATAAATTATCACCTGTGTAACTTGATAAATTATAAATTTTAAAACTGTTACCACATGTATATTTACAGATCCACAAGAACTTTCCAATATTTTTAATTAATAAATAACCAACAACTTTTGAAGGATGCGACTCTCGATTCACAGACGTTCAGTAGATGGCGCCACTATTTTAAACTTTTAGTATTCCAACCATGAAGCTACAGATGCTTCATGATTCTGTAGATTCGAATAAGATTCTGATAAAGATTCGAAAAAAAATTCATTTTAAAGGAATTTTTATGATCTTTTTCGTGATATAAATTTTACAACCCTCAAATTATTATTTTAAATGCAAACTTGAAAAAAGTTAAAAAAACAACTTAAAAATTTAATTTAAAAAAATCTAAGAAGAATTTTTCAAAAATCTTTCTTAGTGCACCCCTACATTATAAAAAGAATCGCCATGCAAAATTTCAGTCCTTTATGTTCAGCGGTTTGGTCTGTACTTTGTATGTCAGTCAGTCAGTTACGGAACTGTTTTATATATATAGATTTTTATTACTATCTTTATATCGTAACGTTAACTTCATGCGCACGCATTATTTTCCTATGCTTTTTTTATTATTATCTTTATAATAGCGTAATTTTCATATGATTTTAAACAACAATCGTTTTTAACTGGCATTCAGTTGGCTGTTAAAACTTTATATTTACACCCTATTTAAAAGAAGTAGGCTGTAAATTGTAGGGTAGAAAGTTGTAAAAAAAAATTTTGTGCAATGTATTTAATTTCTTGATTAAAAGTAGTTTTTTTCTAAAAATTAAATTATTTCGCTTGAAAAGCTAAATATTTTATGCACGCGGTTTATATTATTATTACTATCTTTATATCGTAAAGTTAACTTCATGCGCGAGCATTATTTTCTTATGCTTTTTTTATTATCTTTATAATAGCTTTATTTTCATATGGTTTTAAAAAACTATCGTTTTTATTCATATTATGTTGGTTTTTTATTAATTAAAAATTAAGGGTAATTAATTTCGATTCCGGAAGTTCTTATTATCTTTATTTTCATATGCTTTTTCATTTACGAATTATTCAAATGTTGGTTAAAAAACTTTTGCGTAATTTATACATTTGTGTGTGTTTAATTATTGAAATTAATAAATTTATATTTCTGGAGAGGATGTTTCAGTTTTTAGTGGTACTATGATGAAAGGCTGAATGTACCAAAATTCTGAGGAGTTTATTATGGAGATAAAAGGAATTTAATATGTAGAGGATGTGTATAGGAGTTAAATGTGGAGAGGAGTTGAATGGTTTGCAGCCCTCAATGAAACACTTCATTTATTAAGAGGCAACGCTGCAGTAATATCATGGTTCTATTGGAAATTTCTGCTGAACCTGTAATTGCAGCTTCTTTTTTTTTTGCCCCAATGATGAAAGGCTAATTCTAGCTGAATTCTGAGGAGTTTATTATAAATTTATATATTTTGATATTGGGTTTTCCTTTTATTCATGTGTATAAGATTTCACGAGGTTTTTTTTTCTGTTATTTATACTGTGCTTAGTTTTAAATTAATTTTGGTTAATAAACATTAGAGAATTTGACATTTTTACTTTTCAGATTTTAGTACTACAATGATGAAAGGCTGAAATTCTGAGACGTGTATAACATTTCACATATATTTTTTCTATGTTATTTATACTGTGTTTATTTTTAAATTGATTTTGGTTAACAAACATTCTTAAAATCCCGGGCATCGCCGGGTAATTCAGCTAGTTTATAATAAAATCAGTTTACAAATCATCCTGTACCACCCGTACAGGGAACAAAAACATTAACATAATATCAAACATACAGCTCGTATGGTAAAGTCATGCTAGAAGCAACAAAATCAACTCGTCGCCAAATCGACTTAAAACAATATAATGCAAGTGAAAGAATAAAATGCTGAACAAGATAAGCACATAGAACGAAATTGACAAGCAACATGCAAAAATAAATGAGAACAACAAGCAGACAAAAGCCAAACAAGAAAAGCAAGCCGCAAAAGATGGTTAACGCGCAGCCTTGCGCGCACTATAGTTAGTTCTTTCTATTGTTCTTTCCACCTGAGCCTTCAGCCTAGGGCAGTTTGGGTTCATCGGAAGATGCCCAGCGCAAGCTGGAATCTCCTCTTCTTTGTCCACCCATGTAAAGAAATTGACACAGTTGGCACACCTAAGTGGTCCTGTGCATTCTCCTTCGTGAACCCGCTTGTTGCATCTCTTACACATTTTTTCATATTCACAATTTTTGACGACGTGCCCAAAACACCAACAGTTGTAACAAATTAGCGGCCTCAAGTTCTCCTTGAAACCATACCTCTCCCATCCTATTTTCAATCTCTTCAGTTTTTCCAGCCTTTTGAAGGCGGAGCCCTTCATGCTTACTATCCAGTTTCTACCATGCTTAGATTGGTAACTTGTAATCACATTAATGCTTTCTCCAGAAAATTCTTCGTTTTGATCCAATAGTTTCCTTTTTATTTCATCTTTATCAACATCTTTATCTACACCAAATATGATAATGTGAGGATCTCTCCGCTTGGCTTTCCTAATTTCGTATTTTTCATTTAATTCATCTACTTTTTTAAACTCTTCAATTAATTTATCAATTTCCTCCTCTTTGCTGCTCCCAATAACGAGACCATTTTTAGCCCATTTTCGACAAGCAGTAATTCCCAATTTTAGTTTATCAGGCTGTATCATTTTCTGGACATCTTCTTTCGTCTTGCATTTCCAGTGCTCCTTCTTCGGACAAATAGTTAGCACACGAGTGCCTTGCCCTTTCACCTTAGGTTTAGCCGTACTAGGTTTAGCCACAGCTTCGGCGTAGGTCTTCCTATCTGGATTGTTCTTAAGGACACTGATCTGTCCCAACAAATAGGATATCAGCAATTTCTGATCCTTTGTAGCCTTCATAATATCAGCTAAATCGTCGTACAAGTTCTTCTTGACTTCTGGAGTCCATCTGGATGCTCCAATAGTTTCATTTAGGTTATTGTACCTCTCTTCAATATCACTCTCTAGATAAGCTCGATTTTCCAATATTTCATCCAGGTTTAGTACCCTTTTGATTGGCGACCTTTTCTCCCCCTCTTCCGACGTTCGCGGTTCAGCCATAGCTTGAAACCCCGGGGCCCACCACGCAGAGGTGTCGGTAGAGAAATTTTGAATAATAGACTATAAACAACCGCTAATAACACTTTGCCCCGCACAATAAACTCTAGGCTATTGTTGTGGGTGAATAGTCTTAACCAAATTTTATCGTTTGGGGAGGGGCCCTCACACATACTTGTCACAATTCAAAAATCAAATGTTTTCGGTTTTATGTACATTACGTACTCTTAGGATATTACACTGCTGGCCATTAAAATTGCAACACCAGGAAGAAAGGCAAATTTACAAAACTTTACTGATTGCACGCATACAGCATAGTATGAAGAAAACATGATTAAATTTGTAGGCAATTGGGGGGGTATACAGGATCCGAAAGTAGTACACACAGCTGCCGCCTCTGGCAGCTAAAACGGATCTAACCCGGTTAGGCATCGAGTCGAACAGGGCTTGGATGACAGATACGGAGAAGTCACTCCATGCTGCTTCAAGTCTGTCCCACACTTCATCAATCGTAGTAGCGTCGTCGAGAGCGGTGGCGGCTTAATCTCTCAGCATCCCACGACCAGATGTTTTCAGTGGGTGAGAGATCTGGACAGCGTGCTGGCGAGGGCACCAATCGAACACCCTCTGTGCCAAGGTAGGTCAGGACACGACGGGCAAACATGCGCTCTTGCGTTATGTTGTTAAAAGATGACATTGAGACCTCGAAGATAAGGCACAGGTACCAGCCTTAAGATCTGAGAACTGCAACGCTGGCTGTCCAGATTACCGACGACGTGAACAAGAGGCGTTCCTGTCGGGTACCTAATAGTTGCCATCACACCAGGGCAGGGCCCTATGACGATATCGAATGCAAGGAGGCCACGTACCTTCTCCTCGGTGCCTACAGACACGGATACGTCTATCATGATGCTGCACGTAGAACCGGGACTCGTCTGAAAAGACGACGTGGTGCAACTCCTGCATCCAATTTTGCCGTTGGACGCACCACTGTCACCGCGCGTTTCTATGCTGCAGCGTCGAGGGAAACCACAATAATGGTCGCCGTGCAGACAGCTCGTGCTGCTCCAGGCGTCGTTGAACTGTCCATGCGGGAACTGGTAGTGCTTCAAACAAGCCCATTTCCTGACCCAAGGTCCGTGATGGGGCTATACGATCCTGCAAGTCCGATCTGACAACATGTCTGTCCTCTCGGACGTGAGTGGTGGGAGGCCGTTGAGATCTTGAATGGCGTTCAGTATGATCCCCCCCCCTGAACCCATCGATTCCATATTCGCATGACAGTCGTTGGATTACGACCAATGCGAGTAGCAATATCATGGGACGATTAACTGCACTCTCGATAGGCCACGATCCTGCCGCTATCGAATTCCGACACGTGCTGGTAGCCGTTTCTCCTTCTTATACGAGGCATAACAATATCTTCTGCCAAACAACCAACATTCAAATGCGATTTCCGAAAGAGAAACCCGCTGCGTAACTTTCCTTTTATACAGAGTTTGAGACGTCGTTTCTCCCTCCTGCGTCGTTCGATTGCGCTTAAATGCTAATCAATTGCATGTCCCAGCATCTTCTTTCTTTCATGCGAATTCGACGTTTTTATCCTCCCTCCTTCATGGTGTTGCAATTTTAATGGCCAGCAGTGTGTTATCAGGAACTCATGCCTCTAATTTAGCCAAATGTTGGGCAGACATGCTGTCTGTGTGTATGAATACAGCAACGTTTCCTTCATTTAGGGAGCGTCCATTAATTTCGTGAGGCGATTTTGGCGATTTTTCAACCTCCTCCCCCCCCCCTTATCTCACTAGAAATTTTCCAAAATGTGTATTTTTAGTGTAAGTACGTTAATCTGTGCTTGATTGCGTTGGATTTATTTAAAAAAACATAATTTGCTTAATTATTTTTATTTAGGACTAGTTAAGACTAGTATTTAAGACTACTAAGAACGTAGTCTAGAATCACAGTGAGAAAATAGAACAATAAAATACTTAAATAGGAACTACTAAAATTCCTAAAAGAATATTCATTGTAATTCAGTCCACGGGGACTCATGTGTGGTCTCAAGAGTGACTACTGGAACTATTGTGTAGGACTTAGCCATATTTTAGTGTAGAAACATGTTTTACTTAATATAACCCAGTTTTCTGGCAATTTTACGCTGTTTCTTGCGGAAAAAAATTTGCCGAGATATTTGCCGAGACCCCCCCCCCTCTCCCCCACGTGAGACTGGGCGAGATTCGGCTCGACCTCCCCCCCCCCCCCCCCCCCTAAAAGCCTCGCGTAATTAATGGACGCCCCCTTATAAGCAAATTCAGATTTTCCGAACACAGCTTGTTTTGAGTCGCGGCATTATTCGTCTAGGGGTGCGATATGTATACACACACACCCGGGAGGAAATCAGATACACCTCCATGACGGGCATCATTCCTTTTTGCTTCTCGCCCCGTTACATCACTCATGAGCATGCTTTTTTTTGTTGTTTGTTCTTTCTCGCTAACCCACTTTCCCTAATGCCCCCTTATCCCCGAACAAATGGGGAAAAAGGGGAACGCTCCATTCAGCGCCTCAACTTTCACGCGCCAGAGGACTCCTTTCAAGATGATGAGGCAACAAAGGATCGCTCCACCTTTCAAGAGGAGCATCTTCTTTCTGTCGGCAGATCTGTATCTCGACCGCTCGGGACACACCCGGCGACTGTTAGTTGCGGACACTTCGGACGACGTATTTTTAATCAGAACTCGAACCTGGCACAGAACACTGAAGAATTTCTGTGGGGCCATCTATTTACACGTCGACCGGCTGTCTTTTCTCCTGTTCCACATCGCGATCTTCTTTATTGGTGCATCCACACATAAGCATAGCACATATGCAGTAAGCACCCCCCGACTCCTGACACATTTTGGGGGTCGATTAGTCACGCTCCTCTCCCCCTGCTATTCCAAAGCGATGTGTGAATGAACACTAGACTGTCTTCCAGACATTCCCCCAATTAGAACCCCCTGAGGTCCCTCGTGTCTCTTTGATGAACTGTGAAGAAACCGCTCTGACGAGGGATCGCTGCAGAGCGCTCTGCCCCATAAATAACTGTTTACCTCGCAGAATGCTTTGCAATTCTACATGTGTGTGGACGCCTTATATGGTGTGACCACCCTTAGTTGAGGGATTCCTAGCCTTTCGTCGATCGGGGACCACTTGTCGAAATGAAAGTTCGCCGAGGACCCTGTGCCGAACCACCCTTTGAGGGGCAAAATGAGTTTCGTTTTCGGAAGTCACAAATAAACTTAATAACGTTTGCTTTAATGAGTAGCATTTGCTTTGTACTAACTAAATGGCCGTGACTCCGCGTCGTAGAGAGATTATGAAGCAGAACAGGGAGTTTGTCGTACTCGAAATATCTGGAAACGGAAGAAATACGAGAATTTTCAGAAATCTAACAATAAATTCTGAGGTAAAAAAATGTTCCCATTTTCATAAAATTGCTCAATTTCCGGTCATGGTGAAACGACAAAACCATTATCCATTCCTTTATTTATTTATTTATCTATTTTTTCTGACTTCGAGGAACGTTCTTAGATTCTCCCTGACCACCAGTTAAGAACCGCTGCTTTAGTTGAACCTTCCTTTGAGGAGACAGCAAAAGAGAGTCCATGCCTTGCTCGGGGTTCGAACCCGAAGATCATGACGCTCATCTACCAACTAAACCACTCCGGTGATGTTTAACTCCCCCCACGTATACTTCTCCTTCCTTTTTCTATTCAACGGAAGAGAATGTTGTCTCGGACGCATCTTTTCTCCCGATTTAAATTTACCCTGAATGTCTCGAAAATTTCTTTACTGCTGTCACATCCACCTGTAACGATCATCTGCCAAAACGATACTCGAACTCTTGGATACAACTCCCGTGATGTGAAGGACTTCTGTGTTTCTTCACAAGGGGGGAGGGATTTTAGGGTTTCATAAGGGGGACATCCTTCTCAAAAGAGGGATGTCCTGTAGATTCTGTTCGATCTGTAAAATTGTGTTTGCTTTTCATTAAACTTGCGACTTTTCTTAAAGTTTATGGAATGTCACAGATTCAAATGAGGTTTTGGACAAGCAGCATTATTTTTAATTTCTTAAATTTGTTTTGAGTCTGTTTTTCATCCACTTTAGTGTGTTCAGTCATGAGTTTTGGCTATAAAAAACTCATTTTATTCAAGTGTAAAAAAACTACCTACGTCTTCTATCGCTATTCAATTTGTAAAATTCTACTCTAAAAATAATCCAAATAAATGTATTTGCACCATTATAGAAAATAATTTCAAGATAAAAAGAACTTTTTATATACCATGTTTTTAAATTTTCTGTTGAATCATATAAACTTGACAATTCTATGTATTAATAAATACTTTTTAAAAATTTTTTTGATGAATTATACGATCAACTTGAAAGAAAGTGAAGTTAATTGGAAGTTAACATGCGTTTAACTTTTCGTTCCCGTCCCGGCCAATAGATGGCTGCACCAGTCTAAAAAACAAAATTAACTGAAAATGAATTCAAATCCGCTTAAAGATGGCTAAAAGTATCAAAAGAATGCATTGTCATCGTCTTCTGAGCTATTCTAAAAGTTTGAAATGTCTAGCTAGTCGGGAAGTTAGTTAAAAATCGATTACAAGATTTGAACTGGACAAACACAGAAGCAAACAAGAAAGCGAGTTAATAAAAACATGTAAAAAAGAGAAAAGATTTTCAGTATTATATGCCTGTTATTTGGAATGCGTCTCTTGGGTGAGACAGTCTTGGGAAATAGGGGGGATGGTGTTCTAAACAAGGGGAAAGGTGGGAATAGAGCCACACGATTGAGAACCACTGTTCTATACCTCGAATACCATTCCTTACGGAAGGTTCCACTGCTGCCACCAGATGTGGTGTCGTCGCCTTCACATCAACACTCCAGTACTCGAGAGAGGTTGTTTTCAATAAGAGAGTACAGAGCCATGCTAAGCTTTTTTTATTATTTTAGTTGTTATGA
The DNA here is from genome assembly GCA_907164885.2 of Dolomedes plantarius. Lineage (NCBI taxonomy): Eukaryota > Metazoa > Arthropoda > Arachnida > Araneae > Dolomedidae > Dolomedes > Dolomedes plantarius. The sequence continues at coordinate 223,566,356 of OU015491.1, forward strand.
AATTATATACAAGTTATTTGCAACACAGGTTCCATCCGCATCTAACTGGCTCCACTAGGCGTTCGACATCAAGCATTCTCAAACGTACCGCCTATTCATTAAGGACCAGATGTCGTTAAGCACCGTGGGAGGTCTCTTTTTGGAGCCGCATGTAATGTTATGAATAGGAGTCTAGATTGTTCTAGAAGATTCCGGAAGGTGCCTAAAAAGGGGTCGATAGCAAGAAGTTTCTCTTGACGAGAGAGCGGATTGACGGACTGGGCGGAGAGAAGCCCAGGGCTATCGACGAGCGGAAAGATAAACGGACTTGTTCTCTTGACGTGAGAATGCTTGATGTTGAACGCCTAGTGGAGCCAGTTCGATGCGGATGGAACCTGTTTTGTAAATAACTTGTATATAGTTTCATACCAACTAAATTAATAAAAAGAGCTTATCTCGAATGAAGGACTCTATCCTCTCTTGAAAGCAACCGTTCTCGAATACTGAAGTATTGCTGTGAATGCCACGACACCACACCCTTCTCGGGTTCTTCAGCACCACCGGTTAAGAACCACTGTTGTATCAGAAATAAGTATGTTTTTTGAAGCGTTTAGACTGATGTCTTCATCTTGATATTTCATAGTGGAAAACAAATCGATGAGAACTCACAAGAAAACTTAAATGTTGCATTCAACAAAATTTTTAAGGGGGGGGGGGGGTATTTAAAAGAAAAGAAAAATTAGAAACTGAAATTCCTCCGAAATCTTACGACTGAAAAAGAAAATAATATACCGATATTTGAAAATTAGTTAGTGATGATAACAGAATTCTGTTTCTTTTGGGTTAGTCAACGGGCTTTCTGTGTAGTTATTCCTGTGACAGTTCAGTTGAAGGAATTTTATCATTCATCATTTGCACCGATTCAAACTAATCTATATATATAAAACAGTTCCGTAACTGACTGACTCACTGACATACAACGCACACACCAAACCACTGGACCTAAAGGGCTGAAATTTTGCATGGCGATTCTTCTTATAGTGTAGGGGTGTACTAAGAAAGATTTTTGAAAAATTCTTCTTATATTTTTTTTAAATTAAATTTTTAAGCTGTTTTTGTAACTTTTTTTAAGTTTGCATTTAAAATAATAATTTGAGGGTTATAAAATTTATATCACGAGAAAGATCATAAAAATTCCTTTAAAATGAAATCTTTTTCAAATCTTTACCACTATTTCTTGATTTTTAGTGAATTTTCAAAGATTAATTTTTTAGAATTTAATTTATTAAATACTGATCACGTGATTTCTTTTTCCGTAACTTTAAATAAATTTATCGTCACGTACATAAAAGCTAAATAGATAAAAAAAATTTTTTTTCTTGATAATGCGGCAGACGATTGGACATTATCCAAAAAAATACTAAAATACAGTAAAAGAAATGTTCTACAAACTGTACTATATTAACTGTACTATATTCTTTAGTATTCTTTATATTAGATTTAATTTGAATATCTTCTACATTATTTTGTCTATAAAAATATCCCTTACGATTTTTTTATAAATATATATATATATATATATATATATATATATATATATATATATATATATATATATATATATATATATATATATATATATATATATATATATATATATACTAGCTTTATATACCAGGCGTTGCACGGGTGAACCCTTAATAAAGCTTACTTGTATGATATGTATATTTGTATTTTATGGCAATCTATACCTCTCTCCACTGGTCATCATCCCATCAGCATATTATAATAACCCCCCCCCCCCCCCTCCCCATGCTAATGTCAGCATTAAAATGTTTCTTTCAATTTTGATAACCCACTGGATCCCGGCCCTTCGAGGAGTTTGAGGGCTTCCCCGTAAACCCTTGTGAAAATCGCCGGTTTCATAAACAAAGAATTACCTGACGTTGCCCAGGATAATAAAAATGGATGGAGTTAACCTGAGCTCTAGATGTATACGTACTAACAACCGAAATATATACAATTCACACACACACACACTTTTCCACACTTCATTTAATTAAGATTGATCTCTCTCTTTTCTCCTACCACCAATTTGGTGTTCAAAATGATGATATATAGGAAATATAAATTATTCGATTGTTTCTAGCAATTTTTTCAAAATCTAAAGCGAATGTCGAAAAATCGTGACATTGATCGTGTTTGTTACATTTAATCGTGTTTCTTACATTTTAAATCAAGAATCTTATGGATATCTGTTTCCTTCTTTGAGATATGACGGAATATGTAAAAAACACGTAAAAACACGTTTAGCCCCCCCTAACCCCGTGGGGGCCAAATTTTGAAAAATTTTTGGTTTTTAGGTATTCATATTCCTTAGATTTTAAAGCAAGAATCTTATGGATATCTGTTTCTTTCTTTGAGATATGAGGTAATATGTAAAAAATACGTTTTGCCCCCTCCCCCCCCATGGGGGGACCGAATTATGAAAATCCTGAAATTGGTTTTAATGTATTCGTGTTCCTTACATTTTAAAGCAAGAATCTTATGGATATCTGTTTCTTTCTTTGAGATATGAAGGAATACGTGAAAAACACGTTAAGCCCCCCCTCCCCGTCCCCTGGGGCCAAATTTTAAAAAATTCTGAAATTGGATTTAAGGTATTCGTGTTCCTTACATTTTAAAGTAAGAATCTTATGGACATCAATTTCCTTCTTTGAGATACGAAAGAATATGTAAAAAACACGTTTTGCCCCCCCTCCCCCCCTTGGGGGGCGATTTTTGAAAAATCGCTTCTTAAATGACGCCTTCAGCCCAAAAGTAATAAGCTCTTAAAATTTGATATCTGTATCTCCAATAGTTTTTGCTGGGTGTTGATTTCTTTATATATATAGATAAAACACGTAAGAACACATTTAGCCCCCCTCTCCCCCTTGGGAGACGAATTTTGAAAAATCCTGAAATTGGTTTTTAGGTATTCATGTTTCTTACATTTTAAAGCAAGAATCTTATAGATATCGATTTTCTTCTTTGAGATATAAAGGCATATGTAAAAAACACGTTTTGCCCCCCTCCCCCCCTTGGGGGTCGAATTTTGAAAAATCCTGAAATTGGTTTTTAGGTATTTATGTTCCTTACATTTTAAAGCAAGAATCTTATGGATATCTGTTTTCTTCTTCGAGATATGAAGGAAAATGTGATAAAACACGTAAAAACACGTTTTTTCCCCCTCCCCCCCCTTGGGGGCCTAATTTGAAAAATCCTGAAATTGGTTTTTAGGTATTCATGTTACTTACATTTTAAAGCAAGAATGTTATGGATATCAATATCCTTCTTTGAGATATGAAGGAATATGTAAAAAACACGTTTTGCCCCCTCCCCCCCTTGGGGGTCGAATTTTGAAAAATCGCTTCTTAAATGACGCCTTCAGCACAAAAGTAATAAGCTCCTAAAATTTGATATCTGTATCTCCAATAGTTTTTGCTGGGCGTTGATACGTGTATGTATATATATATATATAAGTCAGGACTTCTTCCTTTATAGATATATATATATATATATATATATATATATATATATATATATATATATATATATATATATATATATATATATATATATATATATATATATATATATTTATATATATATCTGTGTGTGTATATGTATATATGTATATATATATACGTATATATGTATATGTATATATATATATATGTACTAGCTGAATACCCGTGCTTCGCTACGGAGTACATTAAAATTGCATACATACAACGGTCAATGTATGTAATTAATATCAGAAATATATATATATTTATAAAAAATCGTAACAGATATACGGCATAATCGTAACAGGCACTTCAGTGTATATATATATATATATATTGGCATTAATTGCGTACATTGACCGTTGTATTTACTTTGAATGTACTCCGTAGCGAAGTGCTGGTTTTCAGCTAGTTTGCAAATAAAATTTAATAAAGAAGACAGTAGAGTAGGTAGTATCTCAACGGCGACTTACTATACACTCAAGAGCCAAAACATTATGACCACCTGTCAATAACGAGTTGGCCCACCTTTGGCGCGCAACAAAGCTTCAACCCGCCTTGGCATGGATGCCACAAGTCCTTGGTAGATGGCCGGAGACAGATTGTACCAGATGTTTAAGCAACGGTCACGCAAATCCGAGATATTGAGAATTGGTGGTCTTTGAACTCTGAGCTGCAGTCCCATGACATCCCAAATGTGTTCTATCGGATTGAAATCCGGTGAGTTAGGCGGCCAGAACATTAACTGGAATTCAGCATCATGTTCCTGGAACCACTCCAACACAATTTTAGCCTTGTGACACGGAGCGTTGTCCTGTTGGAACATTCCATTTCCAGCTGGAAAAACAGAGGCCATGTAAGGGTGCAACTGGTCGGCAATGATGTTCAGATACCCTGTAGCATTCATGGTCTGCTCTACCACAACCACGGGTCCCAGAGACGCCCAAGAGAACGTCCTCCAAAGCATAATACCTCCACCACCGGGCTGTGTATGACCTACTGTACATTGAGGGAGCAACAGTTCACCTGGAAGACGGCGTATCCTGACACGGCCATCGGCGTGATAAATGACAAACCGTGATTCATCTGACCAGGCAACTCTCTCCCACTGATCCATGGACCAGTCGCGATGTTCCCGGGCCCAGCGCAGGCGCAGTTGGCGATGACGCTTGGTCAGCAAAGGGGGGGGGGACGTTTGCTGCGTAGCCCCATATCCAACAGTGTCTGCTGAACAGTGTGCTGCGATACTATTCTACTTGGCCCTGCATTGTATTGGGCTGTCAGCTGAGCCACTGTCTGGCTCCGGTTTTGCTTCACCATGCGAGATAGTCTCCGACGACATTTTTCTTTGACAGCGTCTGGACGTCCAGCACCATGTCGTCTACTGCTGGTTTCACCGTCATTCATCCACTTTGCATAAGTATTAACAACTGTAGGTCGCGAACAACCCACGAGTCGTGCAGTTTCGGAAATACTTGTTCCGAGCCTTCCAGCCATTACAATCTTCCCTCTATCAAAGTCGCTTAGATCCGCAGCCTTTCCCATCACACACAGAAGTAAGTGAAAGAATGATTCTTCAGACTCTCCAGCAGCAGTTAAATACCACTTCCACCTGATCACGTGCCTTCCACGTCATCCAGGCGAATTCATTGCAAAATGTAGGGGTGGTCATAATGTTTTGGCTCTTGAGTGTATATTAGTATGATATCAGTATGAATAGGGTACGATAACACTTCGAACTCCAAATGTTTTCAGGTAAACGTACGTGATGAATAGGTTTTCCCATAGATCAGTGGTTCCCAACCTGGGGGTCGCGAAACACTGGGGGGGGGGGTTGCGAAGTGTTTTATGAGGGGGGGGGCGTCGCCACGGTTTCATACGATTAAAACAAATTTTCAGTGATTTACACCGAAAAGATTTGTCAGTATCTCTTTAACATGAAACTGGTGTACTACCTGAAAAGTCAGCGATGTTTATTTAAAAGAAAAAAGTCGCGTTGAGAGCGCACACTCAGCTCGTTAGAAGTTTACCGTCTTATTAGGTGGTCAATGAAAATTGCGGTACCTTATTACGCACAGTACACACATGCCTTCATCTGTCTATGCTGCCGTCAGTTTGCCTTCATCTGTCTATCATGGATCATGCATTACTATTGCAGTTTCCCGGACGGAATAAAACAATTTTGTATAGCCAAGAGTTTGTCTATCTTTTTTTAATGTAGAATTACGTTCCTCCATAACGGTCCTCCGGTAAGGTCTAGGAAATTGAGATCTCTCCTCTAAAGGCCCAAGTTTGCTTACTAAGAAATAGTTTTTAACGTAGAATTGCGTTTCTCAATAACGGTCCTCCGGAAAGGTGTAGGAAATTGAGATCTCTCCTCTAAAGGCCCAAGGTGCTTACTAAGAAATAGTTTTTAACGTAGGATTGCGTTTCTCAATAACGGTCCTTCGGAGAGGAAAAAATTGTCTGGCGTCGCGAGTTATAATTTTGGCAGAGCGCCAAACTCAGTAGCAGTAAACAGTTAAACAGAAAAATATCAAAATGCATCCCAAAAAAAGAAAAAAAAAATGAAATTTATGAGACAAAAATGTAAATAAAATTGTAAATAAAATTTTTCATGCATTCAATCAAAAAAATACTGGAGACCCACGACGCCACTAAATGATGGAAAATTCAATTTAGCGTTTTTCTTTATGATTAAAAAGGCGTTTTTAATTTTAAAAAAATATGTAGGATGGAAAGGGGGTGTCGCAGGGTGCATGGAAACCTATGAAGGGCGTCGCGACTCCAAAAAGGTTGGGAATCATTGCCATAGATAGTAAAAACAAATACTTTTCTGATTAACATCCCATGAATGAAAGGGATGCGAAAGAAATGTGGCCGCCACACTTTTCAATCCGTCATTGGTCGTGACGTAAGGCGTTTGAACAGCGTCCGAATCCCCGATGGCGGGAGAAATCTATTTTCTGATCTCCTAACACCATTTCAATGGAAGGGCATTTTGTGGAAGCGAGTAAACAAACGAACAGTCGTATTTTTCCTTCCGCAGATCCGGTTATTCCATCTCTTTGACCTCTTCCACGAAAGAAAATACTTTACCGGATTCTACAGCTCTCGGAAATAAACATCTCAACACACAGAGAAAGAGAGAAAGAAAAAAAAGTGTAACATAACTGAAATAGTTCATCCTACATTTTCCTTCCTTTATGGAATTCGCCGAGTGTCAAGTTCTCATCTACGTGTGGTTTCTTTGATTTTTCACTTTGCGAAAGAAAAACGTTGCTTAAATATGGCAGTTCAACGAGACCCTTTCCGTTGGCCGGTTCCGATGATCTTCCTCTTCACCCTTCTTTTTCGTCAGTCCTTGGAGAAGTGGAGCAAAGCTAATGCATATTAAGGAAGGATGGGATTTTTCTGGCATCGCAACGAAAAAAAGGATTTTTTTTTTCAAAATGCGGTGTATTCCGGGTTAATGGAGGGAACACATGGACCATCCAATTTCTATTCAACTGTAGTGCATTCTCGAAATTTAACCTCTCCCTTACGGGGTGGGATAGCATGCATCCCAAGATTACAGGCCCAGGAATGAATGAATATATATATATATATATATATATATATATATATATATATATATATATATATATATATATATATATATATATATAAATATATATATATATATATATATATATATATATATATATATATATATATATATATATATATATATATATATATATATATATATATATATATATATACTAGCATTATTGCCAGGCGTTGCCCGGGTAGATATATAGATATAAAATTTTTCAAGCATTCCATCAAAAAAATTCTGGAGACCCACGACGCCACTAAACGTAAGAAAAATAAAATAAACACTTCGCCCTCCCCCCCACGTCACCCCCAGACCAACTCAAACCACCCCAGATCACCCCTCAGAACAACCCGCGTATCGAATTTGACTGGTTGTGGTGAAGTGGCTGTATCCATATTTAAGAGGTGCGCTTAGAGGCACAAAAATCATTAAAAAACGAATTTAAAAAAACTAATTGAGCCCCAAATTTCGTTTTTGCTGCGTTAAGTTTCTCGGGTCCTAAACATTAATTGTGGCGAATTTGGTCCCTGTGGGTGAAACAGTCTAGAATTCTATAGCGGACAAACAAATAGACGAGCTCTTATATATATATATATATATATATACAGTTGGCTCTCTGTTTAACGACTTTCAAGGGACCGTAAAAAATCGTCCTTAAGTAGAGATCGCCCTTAAACAGAATTTGTGAAAAAGTAACATTTCCCATAACGCCGGAGGGGCCGGGACTGGGAAATATCGTCTTTAAATAGAGATCGTCGTTAAGTAGAGCGTCGTTAAACAGAGAGCCAACTGTATATATATATATATATATATATATATATATATATATATATATATATATATATATATATATATATATATACATGTATATATATGTATATATATATATATATATACTAGCTGTACCCGTCCCGGCGTTGCTCGGGTAATGTAATTACCAATTTTTTAGTAGCCTTAACCCTTTGTTAATGGGCGTTGCTGTCATCCTTTTCCTCACCACGATACATTATTTTACCCATATAAATTTAATCCTTTCTGGCACATTTTGGCAAAATTTTTGACATAGGATTACTAATCGAATATCACTGCAATAGTAATCGATTTCCTTGAAAGCGAATATATCACATCTTCCACATGCTGGAATTCTTTGAAATCTTCATAGATTTTTACACAAATACACCACAAATTATATGATATTAACTAAGTGCTGGCCAAAAAAATTACGGCATTACTAAATGTGATTTTTTAATCGATTATCACTGCAATAGTAATCGATTTCCTTTAACCACCCAATCATTCATAGAAAACAAACGCCCCAACACATCACGTGCATGACGTCGAAAAACTGGTTTTTCTCCTATTTTCACCCGCTACCTTCGTCCGGAAATGAAGAACGAAATCTCCAAAATGAGATTTCTCGCAAGAGTTTCCGAATCATAAAATAAATTATTAAAAAATAACTACAATTTGTAAATTAATTTTGGTTCTGGCTTTCGAAACTGTGATGTCTAGGGTCTCTGAGATAAAAATTTCGTAAAAATGTAACGACATTTACGTATCGATTCGACAATTTGGAAAAAAGGGTCACGGACAAAATCGCGTTTTTTTCCGAAAAAACGGGTGCGTACAGGCGATCTAAAAAAAATCACAATTAATCGATAAATTAAGACAGACAATTTTAATTGTGATTTCCGTATAGTGTCATCTTTCCCGTATAGGCTCGTCCGAAAAAAAAAATTCTTGGACGGATACGTTAGGATTTACGGAGCTTTTACTCGTCCGGGAGCTCCAAATCGCGACTAAATATTTAATTACGGAAAATCTAATTAAAAAATCGAAAAAAAGGGCTTCGAGGTGCATAATGAGACCTCGGGAGGCATCTTTGTGTCGAATCTCAAGACTGTCCGACCTACCGTCTTTGCGCTGCGCCGCGAGCAGACAAAAACTCGGTCACACACACAAAGACTTTGCCTTTTATATATAAAGATATATATATATATATATATATATATATATATATATATATATATATATATATATATATATATATATATATATATATATATATATATATATATATATATATATAAATTATATAAATAAGAATAAGATGAAGGAGAAAACCAGTAATAGCTCTAAAGCTACTTGAAGCCAGGAACATCCAACATGTAAAGAAAAGTATGAATAAGGTTTTTGACAGCATTTCTTCATCAGCGGTGTCAATACTGTCTAAAAACCAATGGATTGTTTCTGATGAGTATGATCTATTAAATAAACACACTCAGACACCGTACAATCCATTATTAACAGAAGAATTGAATAATAAATGAATTAAGTTTGAATAAAAGTACTTAACCAAAGAACACCAAGCCTGGCGCTAGTCAGAGTGGAAGTTAAGAACTTGTAACCGCAAGATGACTGACGTCATATAACTTGCAACCATTGAGGTAGTGGATACTCAGTTACAGACTTACTTAGGTTACCATATTTTAAGACTATTATTCCTTTATTTATTTAGTTTTTATTATTGTTACTACTATGAGTTAATTATTTTTTTATTTTTCTTATGATTTTTATTTTTGTTTTTAGTAGTTATTATTTTTATTTTATCCTATTGTTATGTTTAACTTATTAATGCAACAGAACAAACTATTCATTAAAACAAAAACAACCAATTATGTTTTTGGATAGACTTACCGGGTAATTATTACGAGTTAGCACAGCTTTCAAGTCTATAATATGCTTAATCCTATTGTCTTTAGAACATAGCCTATTTATACGAGTTAACTGATTTACAATAATGTTATTAAAAACAGATTTATGTAAACAGGTTAGATAATTTTGAAATTTAACAATATTAAAATTATAGTCAGATCTTTTGTCATATAAGTCAAAAGTAAATTTATTGTTAGTACTTAATTTAATATTAATATCTAGAAAGTTTACATTAATATTATCATGGCTACTTTTAATTAGTTCCAAATTAGGAGGGTAAAAATTTAAGTCTATGGGGTTATTACTTTTATTAATTACTATTATATCATCTATATATCTAAATATATTGTAATTGCTATTTTCTATATTATTAATTTCAAAATAATATAAGTATAAATTAGCTAGCATACTTGAAGCATTACCACCTTGTGGTACACCTTTGGACTGTAAGTATATACTATTATTATGAACTATGTAATTATGTTTAGTTACTAATTCTAGGAGCCTATTGAAACGAGTTAGTTTAATTTCGTTGTTTAAGTATTGAATATTATTTTGTACTAACATTATGATTATTCTATTTAAATCAATTATATCAATATTATTAAATAGATCTTTAAAATCATAAGTTACAATATATTTACAGTTATCTAATGTTTGTAGTTTTCTAATTAGACTATAGCTATTATCAATTATACCACAAACACCAGATGTTATATTTTTATAGATTAATTTAAGGTATTTTAATAATAATTTACTTGCATTTGCAGCATAAGTATTATGACCACAGGTTACTGCTCTAAAAGCAATAGGTGTTTTATGAAATTTTGGAACTAAAGTTATATGAGGAAAATGATAAATGTTAGATGAAATACCTAGTAGTTTATATTTAGCTATGATTTTCTTAATAATAATATTAGTAGTTTCTTTTAATGGCTGAAAAAGATCACTCAAAATATTTTTTACAAATTATAGCATAGTTGTTGGCTGCTTTATCTACATAAGTGACTATAAAGTCATTTTGTAATTTTGTAATAGCAGCTTTAAAGTGTTTATAAGGATTATTAATGTTATTACTATTGTTAGGTAATTTAGCTTGTACTAGTTTTAGTAAATTAATTTTCCAAGGGTTGAAAGCTTCAGTAGGTACAGAATAATTAATTGCTATTTTATAAATAAATTTATCTAAATCAGCATTTAAGAAACTAATTATTTTCTTATTATTATTAGTACTAGGTATTCTAAACTTAGTTCCCAAATTCATCAAATCTCGCAGTGCATCATCTTCCACAATATCCATATTGCATGTTATTACATGACCATGTGTCGTATCTAAATAACTATTGTAAATGGGCAGATGACAAACACAAGTTAAATTTAATGACTCAGAAAATTTTTTGGATACCTGATTATAGTTAAATATACGTCTAGCCATAGACAGAGTATATTTAAAGGCACGTTTTATTTTTATTTCTTTTATAGGAAACATATCATGAAGTTTATCAAATATACTATTGAAGTTTATATTATTAAGTTTAAGGTTAGTAAAATTTAGTACACAAAATGTGTTATTATCTGAATTTTGTTTTTTATATAAGTTTATTTTTAAATGTTTTGCACGTGTTAGTATTAAATCATATACCAGATGCTGATAATGATAATTCTTTATTTTCGTATTTAAAAATAGTTGATAAAGCTTAATGATATGTTTTTTAACGATAGAAAAAATCCAAGCTTTTAATATTTTATATTTATAATCAATTATAAACCTTTCCTGAAAACTTATTAAGGCATTTTTATATATGTTACTATCAAAAGTCTTACTTTTATTATAACTTTTACCTCTTTTAGTTCTTTTTGAGGACTGTGTATCTTCAATTAGATTAGAGTAAATAGGTTGAGCTTACACATCAGTAAAATTAAATTTAACTATATTTTTCTGTTTATACATTTGATTAAGGCCATATGGAAAGAGAGTTTTATGTTTTTGCATATAAATATTTTCATAATATAACCTTTCAGAGGGTGATTTAATTATATCAAGTATGGAGATTACAAGATAATATTAATGAAAACTTTTTAGATATTAACATTAAATTAAATTCTCAAAGCAAATCTACTTTTGACTTATACGACAAAAGATCTGATTATGATTTTAATATTGTTAAATTTCAAAATTACCTAACCTGTTTACATAAATCTGTTTTTAATAACATTATTGTAAATCAGTTAGTTCGTATAAATATGCTATGTTCTAAAGACACTAGGAATAAGCATATTATAGACTTGATAGCTGTGCTAACACGTAATTATTACCCCGAAAGTCTATCCAAACACATAATTGGTTGTTTTAATTTTAATGAATAGATTTTTCTGTTGCAATTAATAAGTAAATCATAATAATAAGTAAAATTAGAAAAAATAACTATAAAAAATTAAAAATTAAAAAATAAAATTAAAGTCTAAAGTAAAAATAAAATTAAGATAAATAACTCTGAGTAATAATAATAAAAAACTAAATTAATAAAGGATTAATAGTCCTAAAACATAGTATCCATAGTAGGTCAGTTTCTGTGCTTCCATAGTCTCCATGGTTGCAAGTTTTGTGACGTCAGTTACCTTGAAGTTACTTATTCTTATCTTCCACTCTGTCTAGCGCCAGTCTTGATGTTCTATGGTTAAGTAACTCTATATTCAATTCTACTGTTTTTCATGGACTGTATGGTGTCTGAGTATGTTTATTGTATAGATCATACTTATCTGAAACAGTCCTTTGGTTTTTAGACAGAATTGACACCGCTAAAGATGAGATATTGTCTAAAACCTTTTTCAATCTTATCTTTTCATGTTTTTGGTTCCTGGCTGTAGTAGCTTTAGTGCTCATACTGGTTTTTCTCTTTCAACTATATTATATATATATATATATATATATATATATATATATATATATATATAATATATATATATATATATATATATATATATATATATATACATACATATATATATATATATATATATATATATGTATATATATATATATATATATATATATATATATGTATATATACATACATACATATATATATATATATATATATATATATATATATATATATATATATATATATATATATATATATATAATCGTAATGGATATTTTGATAGACAAAATAATGTAGAAGAAAATATTCAAATTATATCTAATAGAACATACTAAAGATTAAAGTACAGTTAATGTAGTAGAGTTTGAGGAACTTATTTTTTACTGTATTTTAATATTTTTTTTAATAATGTCCAATCGTCTGCCGCAAAAGCAAGAAAAGATTTTTTTTGTCTATTTCGTTGTCATGAACTTGACGATAAATTAATTTAAAGTGCCAGAAAAAGAAATCACGTGATCAGCATTTAATAAATTAGATCCTAAAAATTAATTTTTAAAAATTCACGAAAAATCAGAAAATGGAGGTAAAGATTCGAAAAATATTTCATTTTAAAGGAATTTTTATTCTCTTTCTCGTGATATAAATTTTATAACCCTCAAATTATTATTTTAAACGCAAACTTAAAAAAAGTTACTAAAACAGCTTAAAAATTTAATTTTAAAAAATTTAAGAAGAATTTTTCAAAAATCTTTCTTAGTGCACCCCTACACTATAAGAAGAATAGTCATGCAAAATTTCCGTTCTTTAGGTCGAGCGGTTTGGTCTGTGCGTTGTATGTCAGCCATTGAGTCAGTCAGTTACGGAAATGTTTTATATATATATATATATATATAACCCCCTTAACGCCTGTTCTTACAAAGGGGCTATGAAATTTCCCAATCTAAAGAGGGATTCGTAAAAATAGGCCCCGTAAGCTAAAGGTTGGTAGTACTTTCGCTTATATATTCATTTCATTTATGTATGTAATCCGCATTTTTTTTTGTTTGTTTGTTATACCGAATCTTCGATTGGTTTTTGATATCGTCACGAAATTTCCTAACGCGATCGGTGAATTCATGATCCAGGGAAATGAAAGGAGTGTTATTTGAGTGCATGATTGCATCCTTTATTCATTAAAAATCTTCTTCATCAACGGGAAACTGTTATTTTAAAAATCTTACTCTTTATATATATGTACTAACTGAAAACCCGTGCTTCGCTACGGAGTACATTCAAATTAAATACAACGGTCAATGTATGCAATTAATTTGTATGTTTAATACCCATAAAACATACTAATTTGAATTAAATTCTTAAAAAACTTCCATCTCAATGAGTCTGATGAATGTGGTTAAATTTTATCTTTTACTGTTATTTTAATATTTTTTGTCAATTTATTTCGTTATTATGCACGTGACGCAAAATTAATTTAAAGTATCGCAAAAAGAAAAGAAATCCCGTGATCAGCATTTAATTCTAAAAATGAAGCTTTAAAAATTCTCCCAAACTCGGAAAATGGAGGTAATGATCCGAAAAAGATTTCATTTTAAAGAAAATTTTATGATCTTTCTAGTGATATAAATTTTATAAACCTCAGATTATTATTTTAAATGCAAACTTACAAAAATGTTACAAAAACAGCTTAAAAATTTAATTTAAAGAAAACTAAGAAGACTTTGTCAAAAATCTTTCTTAGTGCACCCCCACACTGACAAGAAGAATCGCAGTGCAAAATTTAAGCCCTTTAGGTCCAGTGGTTTGGTCTGTGCGTTACCTGTCGCTCAGTCAGTCATCCAGTCACGTAACTGTTTTATATATATAGATTATTATCACTTTTTTAAATAAAGTGTAATGAAAGGCGGATTTTGGGCCAGGCCAAGTACGCCGACAAAAGAATATTTGACCTCTAGATTTTTTTATCATATCTGAAACATTTATAAACCAAATAACGTTTGATTTTGTTCGAAATAAAAATAGTGAAAATTGTTTTAATAAATAACAATAGTAAGATTTATAATGAACTTCGTTGACAGGACAACGCGGCGAAGCTCAGATCGACGTATAATCTCATGAGTTTGTAAGTTAAATCGAACGAAGAAAGCCAGTGATAGTAGAGTAGGCAGTAGCTCTATGGTACCTTATATACTACGATACAGTATGATTATCATAGGCGTAGCGTGGGGGAGCACGGTGGGGGGGGGGGGGCACGTGCCCACCCCCAACTTAATTTGAAATAAATTAAAACGTTAATAGAAGTTCAGTTAAAATCAGAAAATTGTAGAAGACTTTTAAGAAAGGTGGTTTTTTCCCATTTTTTTTCAAACTGTGAAACTGAACATTCCCATTGTCTTTAGCCTTAACATAGATTTTAACAATGATACGATCCATAACAAAAATTAGATGCTTTTTTTTCTTATTTTATTTATATTGTATTTATTTTTCTCATTGTGTACTACCCAAACAACAATTCTATTGTAATTCAATTTCAAGAAGTCATAATATTTCATGTTTTAAGGACAGTCCGGTAGTCAGTGTGCTCGGGAGGGCCCTAAATGAATTCGATTCGTGCCCCCCCCCCCCAAAAAAAAAAAAAAAAAAAAAAGTTAGAAGCACGCTACGCCTATGATGATTATACTTTGATAAACGTACATTATGAATTGGTTATCCTATAAATGATACAAATTATACACTTTTCTGATCGAATGTCTTTTCGAATCGAAATGGGGGGGGGAGGGCATCAAAAGAAATTTGTCCTGGGGGCCGTCAAACGTCTGAATCTGTTGGGTGAACCCTCCACCGACTGCGAGCGTTCGGTTTCCAAACCAGAACCCACACCGATTCCGCGGCCCCGGCGTTTCCTCTTCGTTTTTTCGAATTTTGTTTTCCGGTGACCTCTTTCCGGACAGGTGTGGCAGAGCGCCATCTGGTGGCATCGCCTCAACAGCTGGGAGCCTCCGTTTGCATCGCAACCACAACTACTAGTGCTCTCTCATGGATAACAACTGCTCGAGGACTTGTTTCATCGCTCCTGGTGAGTCGATCATGTCTTTTCTTTTCATGCCAATTAAGTGTAGTAGTGATCAATGAAGGAAGGGACACTTTCGGCCGCTCCTCTTTCACTGACATAAACAAAAAATTATTTCCTTCCCTTTCGAATTCGGGGTTGTTTTGGTTTTTTTAAACGGACTCGTGCAGGAGGACCGAAATGATGAGAACTGGATAGATTTGATTAATTTTAAATCTTTTAGCAAAATTTTAATTTTCGCAGTCGTCTCACGCATGTTATTTTTACAAACTCTGTTTACGTGTATGAATACAAACATTAAAACAAATTTGTACTGTTAAAAAAATAATAATAATCGTATGTTATCGTGTATTAAACACTTATGTTATGGAAGAGAATTATACTTTGGGTCTACTTTAATATTACGTACAACGTGTGTGGGTATAGCACTTCTATAAGTATTGGAAATTAATATCTTTGATATATTGTAAACACATATATAAACATGCACACACACACACACGCACTTATATATATATATATATATATATATATATATATATATATATATATATATATATATATATATATATATATATATATATATATATATACATATATATATATATATATATATATACATATATATATATATATATATATATACATATACATATATATATATATGTATATATATATATATATATTAATTATTTATTATTATATATATTAGGTCTAATGATAAATAATGAATCTGGATGTTAAAACACATATAATTATTATGAATAGTATAAACTAAACTGAATATATTAGTAGTATTTCCTCAAAAACCATTTCGTATGATTCTAACTTTCATATTAAATTCAACGCTGGCTATTCAAAGGAATGATATGTAATTTCTTTCAGTCGATGACTATGTCTGTTCGGTATTCAACATCGATTAGCACAGGGATTCTCAATAAGGAGTGACGGGGTGGGTATCAAGACCTCTCTTCAGAAAAGTGGAACGTTCTGTTGATTGTGTACAATCTGTAGTTTGTTTTGAATCGAATCTGCGACATTCAATCAAGTTTACGGAATGTCCGCGATTGAAATCCGTTCCGAAACAGGCAGCATTATTTTGAGTCTGTTGCCACCCACTTTAATATGTTACGTCATGAGTTCTGATTATTAAACAAAAAAAAAACTAATTTTGTTCCAGTTTTGAAAATTATCCACATTTCCTAACGATATTCAATTTGTAAAGCTCTGCTCTCAAAAGAATCGAATTAGATGTCTATGTACTAATAACTTTTTCCGTACACAGAAAAAAAGTAAAAGGTTTTCAATATTATATACGTAGTATTTGGAATTCACCTTTTCAGTGTGACAGTCTTGGGAAAGGGGAGATGGAGCAAAAAAGGTTGAGAACCACTGGATTAGTAAACATTTGAAATTTTTTTAGTCTTTACCGTCGGAGTCACTTGCGAATTGAAATTTATGAATGTAGCTGTTTTATTAAAAATATTATTCACACATATTGTCACATATTTGTTACAGATGGGGCAATAGTTAGTTGGCTGCTGTACGCTTTACTTTATTGCAGCGGTTACTTTATTGCAGCGGGACCTTTTGTGGATCAGGGCAGTGGAGGCTCCAGGCCAGAGATTTGAGGGGGGGGGGGGACAACGTCGGCTCTTAGGGTTATATATATATATATATATATATATATATATAAAGAAATAAACATCCTCTCATTTCGTATTAGGTCTCATTTAGTATTAGGTCTACGATTATATAATTTTAGGCTCTGAAAAAAAAAACAGGCTTTTTTTGGGGGGGGGGGGCGATTGCCCCTACTGCCCTCCCCCTTGGAGCCGCCTTTGCATCAGGGACCACTTGTCTAAAAAAAATAAATAAAATAAATGCGTAGGTGACTCTCACCCGACCCACCCTTTAAGAGGCGAAAATAGGTTTATAAATAAACAAAGAATTTGTAGTAAAAAACTTTCATAAAAAGTTACAAAAAATCTTAATAACGCATAGGACCGCAAAGTAAACGGAATAGCATACATAAACGCCAGTGAAAACTTCAAAATAAAATGAAAAAATTTGCTTGAGGACCTGTAAAATGGCCGCGACTTCGCCTTGTAGAAAATATAGGATAGATTTTTAGACAGAACGGGTGGTTTTTTTTTTGGTTTTTTTAACTCGAAACGTCTGGAAACAAAATAAAGACGGAAATTTTTAGAATAGATTGAAAATTTCGGGAAAAAAATTTTTGTACAATTTTCGAGAAAAAAATTGTTCAATACGCGGTTGTTTTGAAAGAGTAAAACTTCATTTTCCCCATCTGACTATGTAAAAATAATTTATTACTACGACCTTACTGAGAATTTTATCACTGAATGGATTTAATACGGTTCTGGTTTATTAGATAAGCATTTTAAGGTTGTTTCATTCATTTTTCTTGCGAGCGATTTGTTTCCACGTAAGTTTCTAGAATCGAGCAAACTGGACTACGGCCAAGAAGATGTTGACACTTTAATCCTAACATCTGCCCATAGGAATATTTGAGAGAATGAATTTTAAAGAACAATAGTGTTACGGATGCGTCTTGTGTAGATAACTCGTGAAAGAAGCCTCTTGGGAAACAATCTTGTTTTCGAGGAGAATGGATTGTCGAAGCTTCTCTGTTAACTCCCGAAATGTTAAAATAGTGAACGGAGTGATTGTTAGGATTCTGGAATTTAAATTCTACAGTCTTTGTCTGGGAAACGGCAGTTATTCTTTTCAGATGCCACAGTCCTTGTTTCAGTTTTAAATAAATGTGCCACGTTCAGGCCACCCCGTTTTCCTATCCTTTACTTTCCGTGTTTGCAACTTCAAACGCTCGTTCACGGAGTCGCAACGTTTGAGTGCAGTGGTTCTCAACCTGTTTGGCTCCCCCCCCCCCCTCTTTCACCCTTGTGTCATTTCCCTCTTCCCGAAACTGTCGAATTCAAAAGTTGCACTCCGAATCATATACATATAATATTAAAAATCTTTTAATTTTTTTTCTATATTAGTACATATACAGTCGAATCCCGTTATAGCGAACCCGGTATATAACGAACGAAAATTTTGGTCCCGCCGTTTTCCTGTTGTACGTAATTTAATTACTATTATGTCAGTTTAATGTAATCGATTTTAGTCGATTTAATTCATTAATGATCATTTTTAATAGATTTTATCATTTTTCAATACATCATTATTGAATACACATTGCAACTATTGAGTTATACATTTTGTGAACTCTAGCATTTTTCTTAATGGTTCGGATATAGCGAACCACCGGATAAAGCGAACAAAACCTTTGGTCCCTTGAAGTTCGTTATAACGGGGTTCGACTGTATATTTATTTGGATTATTTTGAGAGTAGAATTTTGCAAATTGAACAGTAATAGACACATAGTTTTTAAAACTCGAACAAAATGACTCCTTTTATATTCAGAACTCATTACTTAACGGACTCAAGTGAATGACGACAATAAACTTTATCGAATGTCGCTGATTCAGTGAAAAACAAACTGCAATTTTACAGTTGGTACTTTATCTATCGGACTTCACACTTTCGTGAATAGTGGTGTCCATTCCCCCCCCCCCCCTGAAACCCTAAAATCCCCCTCCCCCCAACCTGCTGAGAATCCCTGCTGTAGTGCTTTCAACTTCGAAATTTTTGAAAAGAGTTCATTCACGAGGTCAGTGGGTTTGGGGGAAGGTACGATCCCCTCCATACGTCCCCCCTGTAAAGGGGGGGGGTACTCGGTTTGAACTCATGTGACGTCAGGGGATGATGTTGACTAACCTATATAGTGCTCAGTCAAGAAGTAGTCAGCAATTTCCACTGTATATTTATGAATTCACTTACTTTTGACTTATTTTTTCCATTTAATACGGCCATGCACAAAAGTTATAGGTTAAATGTATTTTCGACTGATCTTCCGCTTAAAGGGAATGAAAAGTACCATTTCACGTGTGTGTTTAATCAAATATGAGTGAAAATGCGAAGAATACGAGGATATAATTTTTAAAAAGGGGGAATTAGGAACACGAAGCAGTGAGGAAGGCGTGGGAAAATTAAATTGTACTTTCAGCATTCCCATTTTTATATATCTCAAAACTCCACATTTTGGTCAATTTTCAACATTCGCCATTTCACTCACTAATCGTTTTGGTTTTTACTTTTTTACACGAACCGTCTGCATGGTGTAGTGGTTAGAGTTCTAAGCTACCACGCTGTGGGCTTGGGTTGAAATCCCGAATAAGGCTTGGTCGTTTCCGTGTCTTCCCCTTCATAGGGAGCGATGCTGGCTCAACTATAAGGTGCTTCCATAATAAAGTAGCCAGTAAAGTAGTGGTGAACATAACAAAAGGTGAATGTCTAATGACTAGTACCTCCGCATTAGACTGTGTATATATATATATATATATATATATATATATATTTACACGATTATCATAATATGAGTTAAAGATCTCCAGAGCGGAAGTGATATAAAACTTAGTCGTCAAAATAAGATTTTTTTTTTTTTTTTTTGGGGGGGGGGGAGGGTCTTAGACAATTCTTTCAAAACACTCAGTTTCAATGTTTGTCTTCAGGGGAGAGGGTCATTTCTATCTTCTCCGCTGGTCTAATTTTGAGCGAAATGCTATCGCAATCTCAGACTTCATTCAAAATTGAATCGTTTCTGAGTTCGATTATTTCTGTCTTCCACGGTAAAGGAAGTGAGTGATAAATTATTCATTAAGTTTTTAATTTAAATTTCAGTTACCTAATAACTATTGATGTATGTAATACCTTCGAAGGAGAGAAAAGCGAGCCTGGAATTGGGTAAATGAATACGGTCTATTAATTTCATTCGATCGTTAACTTTACTTCCCTTACTGTTATTAGTAGAAAACCATTGTCAGATTTTAAAGGTTATTTTCATCATATTAGTGAAAAACTGAAATTTTCTGAGACATTCGTTTAAAGTATTTTAAAGCGTTTTATGGGCGTCCGTGTTTGTTTAGAGGTTAAACTGAAATTTATAAACTGAAGAATGTTACATTCTACAAAAAGAAAAAAAAAGTTTGAGAAATAGTTTTACTTAGATGAAAAAAAACTCATTCTCTTAGATAAATACAAGATTTTGGGTGTATTAAAAAGGAGGCATTTCAGAATTTCTTTTATTCCGAGGAATGCCAAAAGCCACGTGAAGTTGAGAGCATTCAGTTTCTCATTTCAATTTTTCTTTTTTTTTTTTTTTACTGAAACGAAGTTAAAATCTAAAACTACCAGATCAGGGGTCCGGAAGAACCTACGGAATCCACGAAGGCAGCAGTGATTTAAAAAGAAAATAATAATAATAATAGCGAGAATTTAATCATTTTAGAAAATTTGGCAATTATTATTTTTTGTCCCGAATTTTTTGTTCAAATTCAAAAAAATTCCAGTATTGCTTCTGCATCCTGACGTTTCGAGTGCTAAAAAAAAAAAAATTCTTGTTACTCTTAAAAACCTCTAATATATTTTCTGTGGCTCCGGGCTAGAGAGTCACAGCCGTTTTCCAGCGAGTGAGAAATGCATGCTCAAAAATTTCAATCATTTTTAAGCTTAGGATATGACGTATAGGATATGACGTTTGCTATTTAAGTTTACTTTGACGTCTAATTTGCTATTGTTACTGTAACTTTTTATTAACCTTTAGCTTACGGGGCGATTTTTCCGATTCCCTCTTTAGAACGGGAAATTTCATATCCCCTTGCTCCATTTAAGGGGTTATATATATATATATATATATATATATATATATATATATATATATATATATATATATATATACATACATATACAGTAACCACCGCTTATAGTGATCAGTGGTTATGAGGATCAACCGTTTATAAGAATCAATATCGCAAAAATAAAAACAAATGTATTATTTCCATGTTAAAATTTTCGCTTTAAAGAATCAATCCACCGGTTTTAAGAATCAGCTTACACTCTTCGCTTTCCTTTCATTTTTCAAAAAAAGCCACTTAAACCCTCAAAAGGCCCGAAGTTCTTTCCTTTTTTTTTAAAGAAAGATTGATAAGATGGGATGGAATACAGTCGAAAAATTCATCCCTTTCTTTGTTAGACATAACATAATAGTTTCCCCTTAAACGCTTGAGCACAACACTGTCCTATTAGCTTGACCCGGGGGCATCTTTGCCCGTCCGGGTCCGATCTCTTTTTTTCTACCTCCCACATCCTGGTTGCGGCTTCCTGGACTCATATAAATCTTCGGCGAAGTGTGTACTATCACTTAGGAAAACCTGACATTAGTAGATTCAGCACGTCATCAAACCGTGAAACGTAAGCTAGAAGGTGAATCTTCGTCTGAGACTATTGGTATTGAAAGAGGTATAAACAGCCTCCTGAAAACTTCATTACGTCAAACTACCATAGAAAACTTTTTCTTGCTCCTTTCCTGTAATTGAAATGTTAAAACTGTTAAGCAGGTATGTTGTAACAAATATTGGATTTTTTTCTTCTCTTACTATAATCATGTGTATATACTTATAGGTCTAGAAATTAAGTTGTATTTTTAAAATTATAAAAAATAATTTTAATAAAAGATAATGAACGTAAATTAAAGAGTATTTTATGGTAAATTATTTAATATATGTATATATAGGTGTGTGTGTGTGTGCCTGTCCAAAAACCTAAATTTCGGCTATAAGAATCAACCGCTTATAAGAATCAAAAACAGTGATAACAAACGTGAATCTTATAAGCGGAAATCACTGTATATATATATATATATATATATATATATATATATATATATTTATATATATATATATATATATATATATATATATATATATATATATATATATATATATAAATATACATATATATATATATATATATATATATATATATATATAATATACATATATATATATATATATATATATATAATATATATATATATATATATATATATATATATATATATATATATATATAATATATATATATATATATATATATATATATATATATAAATATACATATATATATATATATATATATATATTTATATATATTTATATATATAAATATACATATATATATGTATATATATATATATATATATATATATATATATATATATATATATATATATATATATATATATATATATATATATATATATATATACACACATATATCACATATATATTTACTATCCCACCCCGTAAGGAAAAGGTTGTAGTCGTTCATCACAGATAGTTTGTATATTCAGAAAATTAAACCCATTTTCGTCTCGCAAAGGGTGGGCCGGGAGAAAGTCTCCGAAGCACTGTACTAGATACACTGCAAATTGTGTATTTCGAATCGACGTCCTCATGGCCTTACCTCTTTATCGTTCCATTTTCACTAATCTGTCGCCAATTGGATTGTTTTAGGACAAAAGGCTTGAAAATATTTTCCCCCGAAACAAAATTTACCCCGAAATAAATAACAGATTTAATTTAATTCTAAAGGGGTTTCAGATTTTATTGATAAAATCTTTACAAAAACCCGATGGCAAATATTTTCCGAATCTTTCGTAAGCACAAAAGGGGAAAAAAAGATTATGTTTGTTCACACGCTATATCAACTGCTAAACATGTTTTAAATTTTAAGTTTAAAATTTTTTGCACGCATGGTTTTCTTCGAATCTGTCAAAATATTTGTGGAAAACAAACGTTGCCAAATGCTTGTCAATAAAATCTTTTGGAATCCCATGACAACGGCTAAAAATAATGGAACGTTCACACAAAGAGGCACGTGTTTATAAGTAATAAAAAGGGGGGTCTTAGCAAAGGGGAGGGGACCCCTCTTCAGAAAAGTAGATTATGGACAATCTCTAAAGTTGTTGTAGTTTGTTTATAATAGAATATGCGACATTCCATAAAGTTTGTTGACTGTCACACATTAAAATCAGTTCTTGAACAGGCAGCATTATTTTGAGTGTGTGTTCACTTTATTTTTGAGTCTGTTGTCACTCACTTCGGTCTTTTAAGCGACGAGTTCTGGATGTAAAAAAACTTGTTTTGTTCAAGTTTCGAAAACTATCAACATTCTATTGTTATGCAATTTTTAAAATTCTACTCGAAAAATAATCCGAATTAAAGTGCATGTACAAATGTAGAAGAAAAGATTTTTCGTTATTATGTACCTACTAGTTGGTATCCGTCAAAACAGAACGGCTGGATAGTCAATAGATGTGCTAATACACAAATTATACTCAACACATCATTGCCGAATGTTGAAAATCATAATATTAATAATAGAGAAATACGCTTTAAAAAATTACTATGGAAACCAATAAAAATAAATAGGGTGACGCAACAGCGCGAAATAAACCAATTCCGTCAGGTTTAATTCTATATCTCACAAACATAATTAAAAATAAAAATGGCAGAGGGAGAGATAGAGATTCCCCGGAATAAACTAATTAGCGTGTTTATGAGGCCTGGTGCTTAGTAAGTATCTAAAGCTAGAGTTAAACATATCACCGAGCATGCGCAGAAAGCAATTTTTGATTGTAAATGATCGCTGATTAATGGAAATTTCGGTTACAAAATCCAAATCTGACACATCTCTAGATTACAATATTTCGTTTAAGACTCAAATTAAGTCGATGGATGCATTACTTTTCTCTCACGGACTGCCCAAAGAATCGGCTCAGCGACTTAACTATATAGATCAGGGGTTCCCAACCTTTTTATAGTACCGTACCTGTACGTTGTAAACAATTTGATGACGTACCGGTAGACCAAAAATTTTGAAATGGGGAATAAAATGCAATGGAGAACATTTGTAATAAAGACAATTAACTTGTGATATAGATAGAGTTATAATTCGCAGGAGAGTGCCAAATTTTTATGGAGTGGTCATAGATAACACATTCAGGTGTAGACGGCATCTTTTGAGATTAGGTAAATCCCATTAAAGTATTACAACACAAACAATGGATAAGAAATTCCAAAATAAAATATTAAAGCGTATGGATTATTAGTTATTATAGTAATTTCTTTTCTTTTTTCGTAATACAGATTTTTAATAGATTTTTGTTTTAAATTGTAAAATCATTCGCATGCCGGTAGCTGCTTGTCCGCGTACCGGTACTGGTACTCGTACCCAAGGTTGGGAACCACTGATATAGATTGTTCGGAATGCCCCTTTCGAGTGCGACACATTCTTGGGAAGGGGGGGAGTATGATATTTTGAACTAGAGGGAATAGAGCCAAAAAGGTTGAGAACCACTGGACAGCACATAGTACAACATATCCGGCTCTCCACTCGTTGTGTCTTTCAAAACATAAACAGTTTTCCCTTCCTCTTAACTATCTGATGTAGAACACCGGTTGATTGTTCAACGATGAGTCGCTTTGGGCATTTCAATTTAACCAATAAATCCAACCGATGGATCTATTTCTGTGAGCCACCGGTTCAACGTCCCTTTCTCGAAAATAGACACTCTTCGGCAGACCTTAGGCTGTAGGTCCCGGCCTCCTTAGGTGTTCATTTGCATCGAAATATAATTTCCTCGGTCAGAATACATTAATATAAACTATATCATTTATACGCTTTTATTTTGGATCGCATTTTTTTCCTTATCTCATGAGTGTGAGCCGGTGGTTCTCCATATTTTTTGCCCCCTTCCCCGAGACTGTCTCGATCGAAAAACTGCATTCCAAATAATACGCATATAACAGTGAAAATATTCTATTTTTTCCCCTGTATTAGTACATATACATTCATTTGGATTATTTTCAGGGTAGAATTTTGCAAATGGAGGAACGGTATAGAAAACGGGGATAGTTTTCCAAAACTTGAATAAAATACGTTTTATTTATTTTTTAAATATTAAAATACAGTAGTACAGAACTCATTACGTAACAGACTTTATAGTGAATGACGATAGTCAAAAAATATAGAGAACGGACTCAAAATATTGCTGCCCGTTCAGGAACTGATTTTAATCTGCGAATTCAATAAATTTGACCTGGTATCGTAGATTTAACTTTACACAAACTATACCATTTTACAGATTGTACGTAAACTACAGGACATCCCACATTTTATAAAAGGAATCCCCCCCTCCTCTTTTCTTAAACTCTAAAATTACTAACAAGGGGAGAATTTCTTGTTTAGAATCCCTGATTAAGCTTTTAAAAAGGGTTCAGGCATTTCAATGTACCAGAAAAAAAAATTAAATAAATTTAAACAACATTCCGAAGCTCTTTTTTCTTATGATTCATATAAGCAAATTTTTTCCCGTGTACAAGAAATACTTCTTCCTACGCTGTGAATCGCCCAAGAGTCAATCCTATCGATTGTAGCGGCCCTCGGTCTATATGAATCGGTTCGAAACGTACGACCACCCTTTCTTTCGTATTGCGGGAGCTGCATGTCCCTGTTCGACCCTTTACAAGTTTCCTATGCGTCAGTAGTTGTTAATTGGTAGTCTAGGAAAACTCGAGAAGGGGTCCACAAAGTTAGCAATAGTTAGAATTTTTTTTAAAAAAAAATTTCTCGTATACTCTCTGAAGCGAATGCACTTACTTCCCTTGAAGCAGTGATGTGTAGGTGTAATACATACATATATATATATATATACAGAGGCTGTTCGCACATTTTTTTAGACGATTTTGGTAAGCGGTAATAAAAAATCATTTGCTGCAAAAGAAATACAGTGATTTCCGCTTATAAGAATCACGTTTGTTATTACTGTTTTTGATTCTTATAAGCGGTTGATTCTTATAACCGAAATTTATGTTTTTGGAAAGGCACACACACATTTATATATACATATATTAGATATTTTATCATAAAATACGCTTTAATTTACGTTATCTTTTATTAAAATTATTGTTTATAATTTTAAAAATACAACTTTATTTCTTGACCTATAACTAGATACACATGATTATAATAAGAGAAGAATAAAATCCAATATTTGTTACAACAGTTTAACATTTCTGCTCAACAGTTTAACATTTCAACTACAGGAAGGGTGCAAGAAAAAGTTTTCTATGGTAGTTTGACGTAATGAAGTTTTCAGAAGTCTGTTTATACCTCTTTCAATACCAATAGTCTCAAACGAAGATTCACCTTCTAGTTTACGCTTCACGGTTTGATAACGTGCTGAATCTACTAATGTCAGGTTTGCCTAAGTGATAGTGGACACTTCGCCGAACATTTATGTGTTTCAGGGTGCAAGAAGCCGCAACCAGGGTGTGAGAGGTGGGAAAAAAAAGAGTCCCTGTCTTTGTTTGTTAGTGGAGAAAAGTGAAATCGGACCCGGACGGGTAGAGATGCCCCCGGGTCAAGCTAATAGTACAGTGTTGAGCTAAAGCGTTTAAGGAGAAACTATTATGTTGTGTCTAACAAAGAAAGGGATGAATTTTACGACTGTATTCCATCCCATCTTATCACTCTTTCTTTGAAAAAAAATAAAGAAAGAACTTTATGCCTTTTGAGTGTTTAAGTGACTTTTTTGAAAAAATGAAAGGAAAGCGAAGAGAGTAAGCTGATTCTTAAAACCGGTGGATTGATTCTTTAAAGCGAAAATTTTAACATGGAAATAATACATTTGTTTTTGTTTTCGCGATATTGATTCTTATAAATGGTTGATTCTTATAACCACTGATCACTATAAGCGGTGGTTACTGTAATTGTACTATGTTTTTAAAAGTCAAAATTATCGTCTGCGGCTTGAAAGTTTTGTTTTTATTCAAAATGGCGTTTTTAACGAAGCAGTGGTTCGAAGGCTACATTTATGCTCTTTCCGAAGAGAAATATGCATACTCCGTTATCCAAAAACGATGTGAGAGTCATGGTTTTGTGATATCTAAAGCGTCGATAGGTAATATCGTCAACAAGAAAGGGAAAAAAACGTCAAATTGGAGCCTCAAGTGGGGCAAAAATTCCAAACAAGTATCCAAGGAAAAAACGGACAACTTCGACTATTGCAAAGGTACGTTGTTTAATGTTAAAAGAAAATCCCCCTAGTCAAAGAACAGTTGCAAAATCATTAAAATGCTCGGTGTCCACTGTAAACAAAATGATAAACGTTGATTTAAATCTTAAGAAAGCGAAACACGCAATGTGCATCGTCTTCTTCCAAATCATATCGCTGAACGCAGGACACGCTGCAGAATTCTATATGAGAAACACTTATCCAAAGAAAAATGGAAAACAATTGTCACAATAGATGAATCATGGGTGTATTTAAATGATTGCAACAAAAAAAGAGCCATTTATTATCATAAAAGGGGAGAAAAAAAATTTAAGTACATGGTTCAAAGAATCGAAAGAAGTTTTTCTAAGGGATTCATGATTGTTGCTGGTTTTTCTTATAATGACAAGTTAAAAATAAAGAGAGTGGAAAAAAATGTCAAGATTAACTCCAAATACTATCAGGAACATATTTTATCGCCAATTTTTCTGAATGAAATACCATCGCTTTACCCACAGTGCCATCAATCTGTGAGACTCCATCAGGACAAAGCTAGCAGTCACACATCAAAATCCACTGTAAATTTCCTAAAAGAAATGGAACAAAATACTGGTATCAAGGCCATTCCCTTCACTGATATCCCTATTAAATCTCCCGATGTATCACCTATGGATTTTTGTGCTTTCGGACTTTTAAAATCTGCATTATCCAAGCGTCGTCCCAAAACCCTTACAGGACTCTGGAAAGCTGTTCAGGAGGAATGGGATAGAATACCTCTTCTGACACTTCAAAAGGCATTATTATCTGGAAATTGCGGTGTCGAAAGATAGATCAGAATAAGGGATGTCAAATAGAACATTTAAAACACAAGAATTTTATGTAATTTAGTTTTGTGAATACAATATACATCGTCTAAAAAATGTGTGAACAGCCTCTGTGTATATATATATATATATATATATATATATATATATATATATATATATATATATATATATGTATGTATGTATGTATATTGTCCACTATAAAGGTCTTAAGTAAAAAAAAGTGATTTTTAGATATTTGTTATTATTTTTAAAAAATCTTTCAACTTGTATAAAAGGCTTTATTATATCAATTTTGTATACAAAAGTGAATTTCTTTGTACAAAAGACTCAAGTCGAAAGCATTGTTCTGCGATTGGTATAAAAGCCAATAACTTATATATGGTATATTTAAATCACTGTTTTTGACTTAAGCACTTTATACCGGGCACCATAGATAGATAAATGTTTCATCGTTTCAAAACGAACACAGATTTAACAATTTAATAATAATCCGGTGTTTTTGGTTCCGAATTTTATTGTTCACGTTCTTAAAAATTCGCATGTTTCTTCGACGTTTCGAGTCCGTGAAAATCCCTATTCTGCTTAAAAATTCCCGATTAATTTTCCGCGACGGGGAGTCGTAGTCAAAAGCAAATGCTATTCATCAAAACAAATGTTATTAAGTGGATGTGTCCTGTTTTATGACTGTTGTCTATCACACGTAGTTTGTTTACTCACAAAATGAAACCCGCTTTTGCCTCTTTAAGGGAACAAGGGACCTTCAACCTCGTTTAAAAAAAATTTCAATTCTTAACTCATTATACAGAAGGAGAATAATTAATATTCTTTTTTACTATACTGACGACCCTTAGAATTCAAAATAAGGATTTTTTGCAGAATAATGCCTGTTTTTCAAATTTTTTTTAAAAAAATGCTAGTATTTTTCAAAATGCCCCCATATCATTTAAAAACCTACAATTTTTTAATAAAGGTTTGCCATATATATACTAGCTGAAAACCCGCGCTTCGCAACGGACAACATTCAAATTAAATACAACGGTCAATGTATGCAATTAATGCCAAAAAAAATAAATATATATATTTATAATAAATGCGACGATCGCTGTATACAACTGATGTAATATATATATATATAGAAAAAAAATCGTAAGGGATATTTATTTTTTTTTGGATAATATCCAATCGTCTGCTGCATTAGAAAGGAAAAAAAATAGTTTTTTGTCTATTTAGTTGTTATGCACGTGACGATAAATTTATTTAAATAAAGTACCAGAAAAAGAAATCACGTGATCGGCATTTAATAAATTAAATTCTAAACATTAATCTTTAAAAATTCACCAAAAATCAGAAAATCGAGGTAAAGGTTCGAAAAAGATTTCATTTTAAAGGAATTTTTATGATCTTTCTCGTGATATAAATTTTATAACCCTCAAATTATTATTTTAAATGCAAACTTAAAAAAAAGTTACAAAAACAACTTAAAAATTTAATTTTAAAAAATCTAAGAAGAATTTATCAAAAATCTTTCTTAGTGCACCCCTACACCATAAGAAGAATCGCCAAACAAATTTTCAGCCCTTTAGGTCCAGCGGTTTGGTCTGTGCGTTGTATGTCAGTGAGTCAGTTACAGAACTGTTTTATATATATAGATATGAACTTAATTGTGCATTGAATTTTTGTTTTGTATAAATAAAAAGTCAAAAGTATGCATATATTAAATTTGTCTGTTATTTTTTTAAGTTTTTGCATGTTTCTAATTTATCTCATGGTCTATAAATTTGAAAAATAATTGTGCTTTCAAAGAATGATGCACAGTTTTGTGACAAAAACTGTAGTTAACAATCTTGAGGAATTCGAAAGAAATCAGAACAAAATTAAGGCGCGTGGAGCATTTTGAAAAATTCTAGTAATTTTGAAAAAAATAGTTTTATTCTTCTCCAAAATACTTATTTGTGAATTCTAAGTGGCTTCAATGTAGTAAAAACAATATTAATTATTCTCACTTTGTATATGCCGTAAAATATTGATAATTTAAAAAAAAATAATCAGGTTGAAAAAGGGAACAAGGGACCTTATTTTCAATATTTTACTCTATATACCACATGAGAATAATTAATATTCTTTTCTACTACATTGAAGATACTTAGAATTAACAAATAAGTATTTTGTGGAGGAATTAGACCTGTTTATCAAAAAATTCTTCAAAAATGCTAGAATTTTTCAAAAGGCTCCGTGCGTATTCATTTTCTTCTGATATCTACCAAATTTCTCAGAATTGTTAATTGAAGTGTTAGTCACAAAACTGTGCATTATTGTTTGAAATCACAAATATTTTTTCAAATTTATAGACTATAAAATAAAGTAAAAACATAAAAAAATAGAGAATAGGAAAAAAACATTTAAGACTTTAGATTTCTACAAAAAAAAAATTAAATGCACATTTCTATTTATATACATATAGTAAACTTATAATAAAAAATTTAAAGACTTTAATTAATATAGAATGCGCACACAGCATTTTGAATAACTTTATCATTTTTGAAAATTTTGAAAAACAGTCATTACTCTGCAAAAAATTCCTTATTTCGAATTCTAAGGGTTTACAATGTAGTAAAAAAGAAAATTAATTATTCTCATTTTATATAAGAGTTAAAATTGAAAATTTATAAAATTCGAGTTTCAAGGTCCCTTGTCCCCTTAAGGGCGTTTCTGGAGAGGATCCCCGACGCCTTTTTCATTTTGACAAGTGGTCTCAGTACCGCCGATATGTGCGCATCACCCTGTTCGTGAGTAGGCAAGGATTGTCGACCTCCTCGATTCTTCGGAGGCATTTCCCCGAAACCCATTTCCGACAATACGCCAATTTGTTCGCGCATCCCAACAAAATGCGCCAAAATAATGCCCCGAAACCACCGATCGCCGAGTCGGAACTAAAAAGATCGCGCTCCGTTCCTCCGGCGAGAGATCATAACAGACTGAATCATTTCCGTGAGAGTTCCATCCATGTAGCGTGCTTCTAACTTTTTTTTTTTTTTTTTTTTTTTTTGGGGGGGGGGGGGTCAAGAATCGAATTCAGTTAGGTCCCTCCTCAGCGCATTGACTGTCGGACGGTCCTTAAAATATGAAATGTTATGATTTTTTTTTAATTGAATAACAATAGAATGGATGTTTGAGTAGTATTCAAAAGTTATACTATGAGAAAAATAAATATAATATAAATAAAATGAGAAAAATAAAATATAGCATCGAATTTTTGTTATGGATCCTATCATTGTTAAAAGGAATGGTAAGGCTGCTATGTACAAAGAAAAAAAAATCGTATTTCCCTTTTCCTCTTCTTGCAGACTCTTGTGGTGGGAGGAGTCTAGTTGACAGTTCGAGAATTCCACCCCCCTTAGGATTGACATTTTGAGGGATTGTAATGATTCTCTCTCTATAGGGGGGTTAAGAGCTGCCCCCAAATTTTTTATTTAAAATATATTTTTGTCAAATATTTACAGGTACATAAATGCTGATAATCAAATAAAATTGGTATGGTCAGATAGCCTGAACTTTTCTGCAAAGTGCTACAGGATTCATTTTATAAATTTCATCCACCGAAGGAATTTATGAGCGTTTAAATCACACTATACCAGATTTTTCCCCGAATAATTTAAATTTTAAAATATTAATTGCATTTTTTTAATGAAAAATGTATACAAATGTAAAATTTTTTTCTCTGTGACGGAGTACAATTTTTTAAAAAAAATCTTTGAATCCAAGTCGGCAATCCGTGGATAAATTTTCTCCCTAGGTTAACATTGAGAATCCAATGGGGTTAGCACATAGCAGCCTTAAGGCATGAGATATAATCGGAATCTTCAGTTTCACAGTTTCAATAAGGCGGAAAAAAATCCAACTTTCTTAAAAGTTTTCTTAAATTTTCCGATTTTAACTGAACGTCTATTAACATTTTAATTTATTTCAAGTTAAGTTGGGGGGGGGGGGGGTTGCACATGCCCCTCCGTGCCATTCCAACGCAGGCAGTCCCCTTAAAAATGGTCGGCGCATTTCAATTTACCAGAATAAAAGAAATTGAAACAACACTCTAAAAGCAATTTTCTGATATGAATAATGTATGCCAAGAAGTGGTCTCAGTAAAGTGGAAATTCCCCCCTCCCCCTCCTCTTCGGAAGAAAAGTGAGATGTCCTGTAAATTAATACGATCGGTCAAATGGTAGGTTG
The DNA here is from genome assembly GCA_907164885.2 of Dolomedes plantarius. NCBI lineage: Eukaryota > Metazoa > Arthropoda > Arachnida > Araneae > Dolomedidae > Dolomedes > Dolomedes plantarius. The sequence goes on from OU015491.1 coordinate 223,599,183, forward strand.
TTTTAAACTGAATGCGCGACGTTCAGTAAAGTTTATGGAATGCTACAGATTAAAATCAGTTCTTGAACATTTTCTGTTGGTTCACTTAATTTTTTTAGTCTGTCGTCATTCCATTTAGACTGTTAGGTCATGAGTTCTGAATAAATTTTTAAAAAAACTCGTTTCCTTCAAATTGGGAAAACTATCCACGTTTTCTATCGCTATTCGGTTTGTAAAACTAGACTCTACAAAATAATCCAAATAACTGTACGTATATGTACTTATATAGAAAAAAAAAAAGATTTTCTATATGAAATGCAAATTATTCGGAATACACCTCTTGAATGAGGCATTCTCGGAAAGGGGGAATGATATTCGGAACATAGGCGTGGCGTCGGTGAGGGGGGGGGGGGCACGTGCCCCCCAACTTAACTTGAACTAAATTAAAACGTTAATAGAACTCCAGTTAAAATCGAAAAATTTTAGAAAATTTTCGAGAAAATTTGTTTTTTTTCCGTTTTTTCCCGATTCCGAATATGTCTTTAATCTAAACATAGTTTTTAACAATGATATGACCCATAACAAACATTCGATGGTATATTTTTTTTGCTCATTTTGTTTATATTATATTTATTCTTCTCATTGTATAACTTTTGAATGCTACTGAAACATCAATTCTGTTGTTATTTAAAAAAATCCTAATATTTCATATTTTAAGGAACGTCCGGAAGTCAGTGCGCTGAGGAGGGCACTAACTGAATTCAATTCATGACCCTCCCCCCAAAAAAATGAGAAGCACGCTACGCCTATGATTCGGAACGAGGGTGAAAGAGGAATAATTACAAGATAAAAAGAACTTTTTATATACCATTTTAAACTTCTTAAATGTTTAAGTCAAGTTTATATGATTCAACAGAACTTTTTAAAATTTTCTCT
>OU015491.1:223605097-223680097 GCA_907164885.2 Dolomedes plantarius
GGGCCTGGGGCAAAGTACCCCAGTTATGCCCCCCCCTCTGGGCGGCCCTGTCCGTGCCTCCCCCCTCTCTACGCCACTGGACTTGGGAACATCGTCATGACGGACCAGTGATACTCCCTTTGAGGCTGCCCTAGCCGGAACTTGAACCCGGGATCACTACCTGCTTGAGACAGAGGGGCTCCCTATCACCTGTCTTAGCTCGTAATATCAGATTGCGATAAATGCCGTACTTACTGTGTGTTGATAATTTGATGTGTACATCCACAACTCACTATGTTTATGAATTAATTAATTTATTATTATTATTTTGTCTAATGCGGAGGCACTTGTCGTGAGGCATTCACCTTTTGTTTGTTATTCACCACGAAGTCTTGCTGGGTACTTTATTATGGGAACAGCATTTAGGGGAGCCAGCATTGCTCCCAATGAGGGGACGACATGGTAACGACCAGGCCTCATTCGGGATTTGAACCCGAGCCCACTGCGAGTAGCTCACGACTCTAGCCACTATACCATGGGGACGGCACTATGGCGGCTTCAAATCGAATGACGATAACAGTGTTGCCAACTTGGGGGTTTTCCCCCTAAATTTGGGGGTAAGTTAGATGAAAAGTGGTGGTTTTAGGGGCCACATTTTTTTAGGGGCATTTTGTGGGTGTGTGTGGAATTTTTTAATATTTTGTACAATCGAGACGCGTTCTTTTATTTGATTATAAGTTCCATACATATGTCAAATGTAAATAAACCTCCATTTCTTTATGTAAGTGTGTGTTTTCTATTTATTTCAACTTATCGCTCAAACAGGATGCCTATTTGGAACCAGAATTTTTTTTAGGAAGGTCTAGGGTGATCTCAAGTTGGTGCTAGGGGGGAACAGGGGGATATCGAGATGGCGCTAGGGGGAAGGGTGCTTCGTAGCGGTTGGCAACACTGGACGATAAGCCTGTTTTAGATTTACTTCCCGTACATAGTCACGCTCTTTATTTAGAACACTTTTTCTTTCCATAGTGTTCCTTCTAATGGGACTCCTTCTGTCTATATAACGGGAATGTGTGCATTTGGGAACATCTTCCTCATGTGTATCACAGAAATAAAACATTGTTTTGAATATTCCTGTATACTGTCTGAAGCGAATGCACTTTCTTCCCTTGAAGCAGTAGTGTGTGTGGGGGTGTATATATATAGATATATATAAAGGTTTCATCGTTTCAAAACGACTGCCAATTGAACAATTTTATAAAGTGGGGATCAACATTTTTTTTTAATGTTGTTATTTCGGAATTTTTTCTTCCAATTCTAAAAATTCCCGTATTTATACTGTTTCCGGACGTCCTCTCCCAAACTTGTCGAACATGCCGTTCAATTTTTACTCAGTCTTCTGGAACTCCAGAGACCTGTGATTGTTGGAATGTGTGTGTTCCCCCACCTCCAATTTAACAGTGCTTTTTGCCACTTCTCGCCGTGAATTGGAATGAGTCACTGCGATAAAAAAGGAAGTAAAAGCTGGATTTTTCTCAGTTTTTATTTTCCTGATTGTCTGGTTCATTTTAATTCTGAAAACAAAAAGGTGATCCGCCTGACAATCGTACTTTTCTTCCAAATGGGGGGGGGAGCACTTCTATTTCACCCATCTGTATTCCTCTAATGAACCTGAAGGTTGTTGGTCCAATAGATTGAAAATGCCCGCAGTCCACTGTTCGATACGCTTGAATCGAACCCTAGAACTGGCCGAGTAGATCCCACCACTGGCAAACATAAACGTCCCACCCATAACTGTATCTTCCTTCCATTGGAGAAAAAGGTGAGAGGTTTTAAATCGAACGAGTTTAAGAAAATAAGAGTAAAGTCTTCTGGAAAAAGTTAAGGTACCCCTTATTTTCAAAAAGTTTAGCATGAGGTGTTTTCATATCTTAACATTGTCTTGCTAAACTGCTTACGAGAGACGTGATCCAGTCACCTAGAACGTGGTTTCGTGTGCGTAAGAAGCCATTTCTAAGACATGCAATGCATCATGGGCCATTATCTCGGTCAGCATCTCAGAACGCCCGCATGTGTGAGTTACGAGTGTTAAAAATAGTCAAAAGGTACCGCGAGCACATAATGGCAACTTTACCCCCGCTCTTTGCGTTTCATTTGCGTTCGGAATGACATACCAAATCAGATAGAGCATGAAAAAAGTTGTCCCTCGTCTTCTGCTATCTTTGTACGAGCGTCAGAGTCCTACTGAATGAGGGTTTTTCTTTTAAAATGAGAGGAAAAATGTGTCAAAAAAGTATCGTGTTTTTGATATCTGAGGTTCCTTAACGTCCTTCTGGTCATCAAAGACAGGAAAAGTTCTCATTTGGACTGGATAACAGGTTTTCTGCAATCCAAATGAAAAGTGATCTGCGTAACAGCCCAACTTTCTCCAGGTGGGAAATTTTGCTTCGACCTCTCAGTGCTATTTTCAGCAAACTGTCGTAACTTTTAGGGATTGTTTTCGCATCCAAAAACCAAACGCAGACATCATGATTTGTCTGCCTCATCTAATGTACGAAGCTTCACTTTTGTACCCATTAATTGTTGTTACTGAGATCAACCGATTGACCCCTCTCCCCCACCCGAATTCTTCTGATATTCATTCTGTAGTCAAAGTTGGTTTCTGGTTCGCCTTTTTTGGTCAAGTGATAGGGCCCAAAAATTGGAGACCCATTCCCTTGCCAAACGTGCGACACCACAGATTTTGGTTTTCAATGTCTTGAGTTCCTGCCGTTCCTACATGCATCGTGTGGGAAAATAGGCTGTAATAAAATTCATTTAATATTGATATACGGTACACTGTCAATTATCCGTGTACGGATGATGCGGTTTGCGGATTATCGGTGCAGAAAATATCTGAAACCTGTATCCAAAATAATACTTACGTAAGTGATTAAAAACTGCATGTCCGGTATACATATATAAAAAGCAAGATTTTTTTCAAATAACTTTTTTCGATTTATTGAGAAGATTTTCGTTGGATAAAGGACGAGATAATGTACTAAAGTAACGCTTCTTTCATTTCCCGGTATTTTGAATACAGGGATGTCATATCATGTTAGGAAAATTCGTAGTGCTATCGAAAAACATATCAAAGATTAAGTAAAAAATATATGGATTACATACACAAATTCAATTTATAAAATTGAAAAGCAAGTATGGTATGATATCTTGAAATTTCAATAGGATAGAAAAGAAATCAGATGATCCATGTTTTTCGATTATTCGTGATCCCCTCTATTGACCTGCTGCTATTGACCCGCCTCTATTGACCCTCTATTTCTATTCGGAGTACACTGTATTTTGAGATCCAAATCAAATCCACAAAAATCACGTCTAGTCAGAATTAGTTGGCCTTTAACTTATACTCTAAATGTCCGTGGAGTCTTTCTACCTTTTTCTGACAGCAAAATGCTTTTTTTTTCTTTGTTCCTGTGATGTGGATAGTCCATATCACAGGACTATCAAAATCTTCCTTGTTCTTTCTAACTGTAACTCCCGGCAGCCCTTGAGAAGTCCGCAGCATTCTGAAAATCGACCAACGTTATGCTGTCATGCACCGTAGGAAATGTATGTTCTGCTGTGTATTCAACGGCAACAATGCCATGCGGAAACTCACTACGAACATAGATCCAGGACTAATGTTATCTTTTCCTTTTAACCTTCTATTTACGATAAAATATATTATTAATAGATTAGCAAAGTCTAATTATTTAGGGAGGGAACTTCGCCTACCTTCTGTGACAACTCTCCTCAGCTATTTCAAAAGTAAAATTACCGCAGGCGTCCGATGCAACACATCATACATATTGTAATCTGTTGTCCGATCCAAGTCACGAAGATGTCACAAAGTCGACAAGTCACTGGCGAACTTTTATAGCGGCGTCTCACGTAAAAGTCTCAGATTTTGTTTAGCGGTCATTCTGCTGGCGTCGTTCTCGAACGTAGTGGCATCTCCTTAGATGTGTGTGTGCCTTTGGATGTTAAGGTTAGTTTCGAAATCTCTCCTAGGTATCAAACGATCTATGAGGCTATTCCAGTAAGAATGTGACAGTGGTGGCTAATCCAGTAAGGATGTGAATGTGGTGTCTAATCCAGTAAGGATTTGAATGTGGTGTCTAATCCAATAAGGATATGAATGTGGTGGCTAATCCAGTAAGGATGTGACGGAGGTGTTAAAATGAGTGTGTCTGTCCGGCAAACTAGGGGTTCCTAGATTCTGCCCTGTGCCGCGATGAACTGTTCAGGCGGTATATCAAGAAACGCGGTAAATATTTTCTTCTCGTCGTGATGATCATAATCGAATCCCGGATGTTTTTCGTTTCGCTGATTGAAAAAAAAAATCGTTTACGGTTGTATAACCGTAAACGATTCCGTCCGAATTTTCGCACCCGGCACGCGCGAGAGGCCCTCCCCATTTCCATCAGCACCGATTCTTGACCTTGATTCTCGGGGAAAAAAGGAGGCCAGCAGAAGAATCGCTTAACGAAAACAAACCTAAGAAAGAAAAGGTGCAGAAGTGGAACGCGACGGGAGCTAATTCGAATAATGAAGCGTGTCTGATCACTCGAGGGATGTTTTCTTTTTTTTAATCGTAACTGTTTCTTGTTGGTCTGTAGAATCCAGGTGTAATGAGCCCTCGGGAGAGAGCTTTCTCCGCAGCCCATTGCCTTACATCCCGGGGTGCTCGCTATTCGGGTCGATGGCACTCAAACAAAACAACGAAAATGTCCTTCGCGTTGCCTCTTAACTGGTGGTCGGGGAGAACCCGAGAAGGGGTGCGTGAAGTTAGCCATTATATATATATATATGTATATATATATATATATATTATATATATATATATATATATATATATATATATATATATATATATATATATATATATATATATATATATATATATATATATATATATATATATATATATCTGTGGCTTGGTACAAGAAGTGACTAAGTCAATTTTTTTAAAAATGACTTTGTTTGCTTTTGTCTCTTTACAAAAAAAATTATTATTTTCAATGTACGGAGTACCCAAGTCTGTACGATGGTTTAGAAGGGTTTTCTAAATCGTTGGATAGATTTGGGTGCTTCTTACATTGAAATTTTTTTTTTTTTTTTTAAGTGTCTTAAGCAAACAATGTCATTTCTGAAAAAAATGACTTAGTCACTTCTTGTACCCAGCCACAGATATATATATATATATATATATATACAGTGCCGTAACTAGGCAGAGTCAACAGCGGCACCCGCTCAGGGCCCACTTGGAAGGGGGGGCCCAAAATGCTGTTTTTGTTTTATTATTTTTCCCAAACCTAATTAATTAAGGGGCCCAAATGCAAGGCACAGGAATGGCTAGTTAAGGCACTGTATATATATATATATATATATATATATATATATATATATATATATATATATATATATATATATATATATATATATATATAAACATATATCCCAAATTTAACAATTTTATAAATTTGGGACCCAATATTTTTTTGTTCCGAATTTATTGTTCGATTTCTAAAAGTTCCTATATTTCTTCCGGCGTTCCGAGTACAAAATTATCCCTGATATATTTCCTGTGAAGCGTCACAGTCATTTTACAGATGGCAGAAAGGCAGCTCAAAAATCTCCTTCCTGTTTAGGCTTTCAAACGTTTCTTTATGTTTGCTATTCTTAAAATCGGCAAAAATGAAACCCATTTTTGCCTCTTAATGAATGGGTAGGGACAGGGTTCCCGACATCATTTTTTTTTTCTGCCGACGAATGGCCCCCGATCCACAAAAGGTTGAGAACCAAAGGGTTAGAAAGAATCGCTCTTGCTGTATGACTGTGAGGAGTAAAGGGTCTTCTGTTATTTTATCCTTTCTTACGCATTATTCATTCCTCTTTTCTGCGTCGAAAACGTAATAAGTGTTGGGGCCTGTTCACATAGGAGTTCGGTAAAAGGAAAGATGGCGCTGAGACGGAAATAAACCAATTATAGGCGTTAAAAATTTCGTTTTTAATCGTTTTGAGGTTTGTCATTGGTTAAATATATTTCAATACTTTAACGCTTCCGCTACCGGACTCTTAGGCCGTCTGCACACGGGGCAACTCAAAAGAAACTGATAACTGACTCCAGTCACAAACCAGTCCGCGATGAGTCGTAACCTATGTAATTGAATGGAGCCACGCACACGGCGCCAGTTATCAGTTTCTTTTGAGTTGCCCCGTGTGCAGACGGCCTTATGTGAACGGACCCTTAGGCGATCAAAATTGCTAAATGCGTATATCTGTTCCAGAACTGAATTGAATCTGTGACATTCCATAAACTTTATGGAACATTTTTAAAACATACTGTCTGTACATAATCGACAGGACATCACACTTTTCTGCAGAGTAGTCCCCATTCCCCCTTGAAACTCTAAAATTCTCTCGAGGGTGGGAATTCTTCCTTGTCGACAACCCCCGGGACAGCGGAATACTGAAAAATGTATACATCCGTCGGTAAACTTCTTGTTTCAGTTGTGATTGGTTTGCAATATTACTTCAGTGTAATGTGTAAGAAGAGTATCGTAATTCTTGTTGTTCACTATTCCTTCGTTTTTTATACTCCTAGAAATTAGTAAATACCCAAACAAGTTCTTTTTTTTAACAGTTTATGTAGGTGTGAATATTTTTTTAAAACTGGATTAAAGTGGCCAAATACGCATCACCATCGAACATACGCCCTTAAAATGAGTTAATTCTTAAATGTATTTTGTAGTAAATATCTAAATGCATTTTTCCGATATGTGTGCATGAGAAGGTTTTAACTGAATCCAATAAACGTATCAGTTCTGCAATATCGATACTTAGTAGCGAGTCAATTCTCTCTTAGTTTCGTATTTTTTTTAGAACAGTTGTTCTCAACCATTTTATGGCTCCATTTCCCCGTTTTACCACAGTTCAGAATATCGTGACCCCCGCCCCCCGTTCCCGAGACTATCGAACAGTGCATTCCAATCAGTGGGCAGATAATATTGAAAATCTTTTACTGTTTTTAACATGTCTTTATTAACTCGCTTTCTTGTTTGTGTGAGTGTTTGTCCGGTACAAATCTTGCAATCGATTTATAACTAACTTCCCGACTAGCTGGACATTTGAAACTTTTAGAATAGCTCAGACCACGATGACAATGCATTATTTTAATACTTTTAGCCATCTTTAAGCAGATTTAAATTCATTTTCAGTTCATTTTGTTTTGTAGACTGGTGCAGCCATCTATCGGCCGGGACGGGAACGAAAAGTTAAACGCAAGTTAACTTCATTTTATTTCAAGTTGATGGGATAATTCATCAAAAAATTTTTAGAAAGTATATATTAATACATAGAATTGTCAAGTTTATATGATTCAACAGAAAATTTAGAAACATTGTATATAAAAAGTTCTTTTTCTCTTGTAATTATTTCTATATTAATGCCTATACATTTATTTGGGGTTTTTTTTAGAGTAGAATTTTTCAAATTGAATAGCGATAGAAAATATTGAAAGTTATCAAAACTTGAATAAAATTAGTATTTGATAATCAGAACTCATTGCTGAACAGACTAAACTGAATGACGACAAAGGCAAAATAAAATGAACACACTCGAAAAAAAGCTGCCTATTCAAGAACTGATTTTGATCTGTGACCTTCCATAAACTGGATGGAATGTCGCAGATTCACTCAAAAATACAAATTGCAGTTTTTCAGATTGAACATAATCTACGGGACATTCCACTTTTCTGAACATTCCGCCCCAGAAACCCTAAAATCCCTCTCTTATTGAGAACCCATCATTCAGAAATTTGTTCATCCGTCTGTCATACGCTCAAGAATTAGCGAATGCCTCGACGTATCCGTAATTTTTTTAATTATTATTATGCACGCATTCAATAGATAAATGCGAACGTATATCTAAAGAAACGCCCGTTTTAATTCGTATAAATAATAAATTTACTTCTATTTTGATCGACATATGGGAGCCTCGCATCTTCCCCCTTCCACTTACATCGTAGAAAAACTTTCCGATGGATGGATTCGAACGGAACACAACCCCCAGTCCGAATCAAATAACGCGCTACTACTAGGCTACCTCGGGGCCGCCGATTATGAATGTTGTTAGGAGCCGAATCCGATCAGCAGGTGACGTCAGGAAAGTCTGTTTGTGTAGCTTAAAAATTCTAGAGCGAGAGTCGGTAATTGAGGTTAAGATGTCAGCGGTCAAAGTCAGAAAGCATTGAATGGACGCTGATCTGCTAAAATGCATCTATTGGGTGCCCTTAGGTGCTCTTTGCTTACCATAGGCCTTCGAAACAGTTAGCCATCGGTATTTGGTCTATTAATGACGAATATCGAGTGTATTTAAAAAGCCTGAGGCACAACGTGAGCTACTGATACGCAAAAGAGTGTGACATTATTTATTGATTTACTTTTAAGGTTGTGCATAAATGATAGACTACAGCTTGTTACATTGAATGCTAGGAATAAATAAAGGGTTACTCATTTAATTTTCGTTCAATTTTCTCAACCAGCTTTATTTGTGTCATAGACGTCGTTACATCTGTCATTCGTTTTGCACAGCATTGCCCTATATTATAGAAAACTAAAGTATGACGAATCTACTGTTTGCGGATTACGATCAGATATTACGGCTGTGGATGACAACAATTATTCTTTTTTAAAGGAGAGAACATCACCGACATCTGTCATTGTTCAAACTGTCGCCGATTTCAACGAACTTTATAGCAGACTAGTTGGTACCCGTCAAATCATGACGGCTTGATAGCAAATAAATGCAGTAACACTCAAATTATACTGAACACATCATTGTCAAATGTTGAAAATCATGATATGAAGAATATAGAATTACACTTTAAAAAATGATTATTGAACCCAATAGAAAGAAATGGGGTGGCTCAGCATCGCGAAATAAGCACTTTCCGTCAGGTATAATTCTATATCTCACATACACAATTAATAATTCTCACATACACAATTAATGGCCGAGAGAGAGCTAGAGAGATTCCTCGGAATAAGCAAATGAACGTGTTTATGCGGCCTCGTGCTTACTATGTATCTAAGCTTAGTATATAAGCTTAGTAAGTATCTAAGTGCTTATAAGCCAGAATTAAACATGTCACTGATCATGCGCGGAAAGCAATTTTCACTTGTAAATGATCGCTCATTAATAGAAATTGAGGTTACAAACACCAAATTTGACACATCTCTAGATTAAAATCTTTCTTTTAAGACCCGATGAAGTCAATGGATGCAGTACTTTTCTCTCATGGACTGCCCAAAGTATCGGCTTAGCAACTGAAATATATAGATTTTTAAAAAATAATATTGTGACAGAGGAATCGGCAGGTTTCCTCGGGTAATCCACAGGTATCACCAAATAATGATTTCGGGACCTCAGGTCTAGTGATAGAGAGGGTTAGTCCTGCAAGCGCTGAGATTTTAGACGCCGACGTAGTGAACATGCATGGAGCCTGATAAGGGAGACGGAGGTTATAGCAAAAATAGACATCTCCAGTGTGCAATGTAGCCTTCGACCTGTCACGGGCGCCTCACAGTGGTGGATTAAGGAACTAGCCCAACTAGGCCTCGGCCTAGGGGCTGTAAGCTCGTGATTAAAAAAATATTTTACTTCGCGATTTTCTTAACTTACCTAAAAAATTTATGAATTAAAAACAAGCTTCACTTTGTTAAAAAGTAAAAATGTGAAAATTGTTTTATCATATAATAATAATACATTTATAGTGAACTTTATTGGTCACATAACGAGGTGAAGCTCGGACGAACGTTTCATCTCATTAGTTCCTAAATCAAAATGAACAAAGAAAGTCGGTGATAGTAGAGTAGGCGGCAGCTTTATGGCGTCTTATACACACTATGATAACAGTTTGAATCTAGTGCGATAACACTTCAACAACACATATTTTCGTGTAAACGCATGTGATGTCATGGTTATTACATTGATGGTAAAAATGGATACATTTCTGATTGCCATCCAATGATTCGGAGGTGCTCCACGAAAGCAAAGGGCCGCCAAACTTCTCGATCCGCCACTGGCTCCTGAGCAACCGCTGGAGGGCAAGGGATCACTCTCCATTTCGACCGGTAATTGACAAAGAGTCATCGTCTGTTGAACAGGAGACACGCCGGTTGTGCCACCACTACGCCTAAGATGTGGCAAATGCCTTGCGAATACTTCGCCTAGCTTCGTATCTTTAACACTCCGAGAAAAAAAGAGTATTTTTATTTATTTATATACTCCCTCCCTATTTATATATAATATATATTATTATTTTATATATATATATATATATATATATATATATATATATATATATATATATATATATATGTGTGTGTGTGTGTGTGTGTGTACGGTGGAATCTCGATCGATCGTTCCCCGAATCATCGTTTTCCCGTATGTGCCGTTTATTTCACCCAGTCCCGACGATCATATTACTTTGTTATGTTCCCACATCTATCGTTTTCCCGCATTTATCGTTCAGTTCAGTCGGTCCCTTGAAAACAGATAGATCGAGATTCCACTATATATATATATATATATATATATATATATATATACAGGGCTCATTTGAGGCGGAACGCGCCGGAATGGTGTTCCGGTACCTCTCTTTAGGAAAATAAAATTACGATAATTAAAAAAAAATTATTTAATCATTTTTATTAATTTTATTACTTTACTACAACCCATTTTTGAACTTGTTTTGAAAATAAAATTTGGAATTAAATAAAATGTTCAAGTTTTTGTATAACCAAAGATTTCTTTCTTCATACCAATAATTTGGAATACCTCCCACACACCCCGGAAGGTTACAGTTCCGGCACCTCTATTTCTAGAAATCGAGCACAGTATATATATATATATATATATATATATATATATATATATATATATTCCGCGAAATCCTCATCCGATGCAAAGGCAGCCTATCTCATTCTCCATGCGCCGTAGCTGTATAAGGCATAGGTGGTCACTCGGCCCGGTTTGTTGGGCGGACCCGTAGGCGTCGGTGGCCTCACCTCGAGGTCGAACCCCGGGGCAACGGAGAGAGGGCGAATTCCTCGGCGAAGAAGGAGTGGGTCCCGGTCGATAGACGTGGTCACAGTTTGGGAGTCCGGCGGGAATACAAAATCAGTTTTCTTCTTCGAGTCCGAGATCGTGAAAGCAGTTGCTTTAATTTTAGCTTTCCCGCACGTTTAATCCTAACGGAAATAACATTTTATTGGCAATGGAGGAAGTGCGCCTCCCGTGGGCCGAAATTGAACGGGTGGTGGGCGGCGAAACACGCGATTGAATGCATTTCCTGAATTTCGTGTATATGTTTATTGTTAGTTTATGAAAATGAGAGCCCTATACGGCTTCACTTTGGTGTGTGACCGTTAATAATTTGAATTCAAGTTCATATTGGTCTGTAGTGAACTCGATGCGTCCCTTATATAGCAGTGGTCCGGGCCGCATTTAAAAAGTTTCTCCCACGAAAGTGGCAGAGATTATAACAAGAAAATAATTAGAATAAAAAATATTCAGACATACATTCTCTGTATTTTTTTTAATTATAGCTGTTTTTAATTATGAATTATTGAAAAATTGATACATTGAGTATGAGCGGGTAATAATATCTATTAATAAAACAAAAGTAGAAAATAAGAAAATATAGTACAATCGCTGTTTTGAGGGGAAACACTTTTTGCTTCAGACCGACAATGGACACGGCTGATTGGTTATATTTCCGCAATGCTAAGTAGCCAATATAATGTTATAAGAAACAGCTTTTACGGGGGGGGGGGGGGGGTTATGCCATGAACTTCCCGAAAGTTTTTACGAGGGCATAGCTAGTATCCTTTTTCCTTAGACGTGAAGGCAGAACTTTCTTGTTTGCATTTAATATCCGATAACTCGACCAATCCATTTCATACACAACAGCGAATTTCTCAGCTACAATTCAAATGGCACACGATAATGTCGACCAAATAGTAGTTTGTTCTATTTGAAATGTAATAGATCGCAACCACTGATCCCATTTTGTCTTACGACATTGCTTAGAGCAGGGGTGTCCAACCCGCGGCCCGCGGGCCGCATGTGGCCTAAAGTAAGTATTCGTACGGCCCAGAAAGAGAGCTCAAAGCGAAAAAAAATACCAATAGCCCACCTCGACGATGATGGCAGGCGGCCATTACAGATTCCGCTTTGTTCATTCAACAAATTAACTATACATCATTTGAAATATCTTTAATTCTATACAAATATATTTAATTCTATACTATGTAATTTCTGTATATTAATTTCATTACAAAAATGAAATGTGAATTTTTACAGATTTAATATTTCATATTTGTAATGATATTAAAATTAGTATGCACAAGAGTGAAGCACACTAAGAGTCAAATTAGAACCAAAATATCGGATGAACATCTTGAGAACTCCCTGAGAATTGCGACCACTTCAATTGACCCAGATATTGATGCATTAGTTTCTCAAATTCATTGCCAAATATCACATTAATTTTATGACTCCTATAGTTATCTTTAATGAAATTTATAATGAAATAAATATGATAACTATATATTATACTTTTTTTACTCATGAACTATTTTTAATGTTAGGTATATTTTTGTGCGGCCCAAAACAATTCGTAAACTTTCAATGTGGCCCAAAGAGGCTAAAAGGTTGGACACCCCTGGTCTAGAGATTATAACTCATCCCAGCAGACTCGTATTTATCTTTACATCAAATACTTATTATATATATATATATATATATATATATATATAATGCCATTCATACAATTTTTTCAATTATACATCTGTCGTTTTTCTGATAGGAAAAAATACCTGAAATTCTCATGATATGAGATCTCTTCGTCAATGAACTCATATATATATATATATATGAGTTAATTGACGAAGAGAAGTCAATAAAATAAACGATTTATCAGCGTACTACCTCATTCCAGAATAGCGGTTTCCGCCTGTTTCAATTAGCCTCAATCGAGTCAGAAGCTAATGACTTTCGCACCTCGGGGAAAGCTCAGATTTCATTCTTCGCGTCGACTTTCTCACTTATTATTAGCCCGCGATAGACATCCGCATTGTGCCAAAGAATCGCGTGGAATTCCGATAGAACGGCGATAAAACTAACTCCCTTTCAGAACTTTTGTTTCCTCAACTCCACCGAACGTTCCGCCAGAAGAGAGTATTTTCTGCTTGCTTAGTGACGCTCTTTGTGTCTAAACACGCGTAAATGCGAGCGTAGGGGAGTCGTTTTACGACAGTGGTTCGTAACTGGTGGTCCGGATGCATATTACCATTCCTTACATGAATTCACGCCATTGCATCGTTTGGCGGCTGCTGATTGGTCAATTGAGTTTGCATCGGCAATTGCCATAATATTTGATCCTAAGCGCATTTTAAATGAAATAAATACTAAAATATATTTCTTAGTTGCTTTCATTTCGATAATTGCATTATATTTGATCCTAAGCGTATTTTAAATGAGATAAAATCTATTTTTTTAATTGCTTTCATCTTTGTATATTTTTTACGCCATATTTTACAAGGAACGTGAATTTTTTTTAAGTGGCGCCACCTATTAATGTAAAAGTAATTTAAAGTGACAAGTAAAAGAAATTTTCGCCATAAATGCCTTCATATTTCTTTTTTGTGCATGGAAAATTTTAAGAAATTACCAATTTCCGTAGTAATTTCACTGTAAAATTTTAGGAGTAGAATAAAATAGAGTAAATATTACTGAAAATTGAATTTTTTTTAAAAATTTAAATGTTGAATTAAAAAGAAGGAAAGATATTTTCTTTTTTTTTAAATTTAAATGCTGAATTAAAAAAAGTGAAAGCTTTATTTATTTTTAAATTTAAATGTTGAATTTAAAAAAAATTTGTTTATTTTTTTAAATTAAAATCTTAATTGCAAGATGCAAATTATGTATATTTTGCTGTTTTGCACACTTTAGTTTTTTAACCTTACTCTTAAAAAATAAAAATTATAAATACTCTTCTAAAAATTACCAAAAATAGTGATGGAAGTTTTGATTCTTGAAAAACAGACATGCTTTCATAAGCATCAGCGCACCAAATACACAAATACCGATGTAAACACAATTGACCAATCAGCAGCCGCCAAACGATATAATGGCGTGAATTCATGTAAGGAATGGTAATATGCGGTCCGGATGAACCCAAGAAGGGGTCCGCGAAGTCAGCAATGATTGAAAAAAATAAAGAAGTGGGTTTTATCGTTCCGAAACAACCGTGAATTTAACAATTTTATAAAATTGAGAACAATTTTTTTTTGTTCCAATTTTGAAAAGTCCTGTATTTTTTTTCGTTTTCTGACGTTTCGAGTAGGAAAAATCCCTGTTCTGCTTAAAAAATCCGTGTTATATTTTCATATGTTTTTTTACATATACACATATTTTTTACACATATTTTACACATATTTTTTACATTCTACATATGTTTTTTTACTTTCATACATACGTAATTTAAAATACATTGCACTTTATTTAGAAGACATAAATTATTCCTCGTCATCTCTACTTAATAGCGCCCTTTACATGTACGCTCTTTTGCGAGCGCTTGGAGCGTACGGGATTGCGCGCGGGAAAACTTGCAGTACGCTCCAAAGCAGCTTTTCCTTCCTGTCCGACACCTTCACACGTGCACTCAATCGCGCGGGATTGTGGTTTCACTCGGGAAAGAGCGTACGTGTAAAGGGCGCTATTATGTTAGTACAATCCATTGGTTCAAAATTGGCGACAGAAGATTCGTTGAAAGTTTTTTAACAGAGTTATCCAAGGAAGTTTGAGCAGTTTGCGTATTCTTTTACTTGTATATTGTCTGGTAATAGCAAGGCAGATTTTCCTGGCACTTGTGAATCTTTCTTCATCTGGATCCATTGCTTCTAACTGTTGTAGTACTTTATTAATATAGTGAAAAGCTGAAGCCATTTCTTTCGAAATATTTTTTTTTTTATTATTATTGTACTTCGGCTTATTCGTTTGTTTCATTTCTAAGTTCATTAAACTTCTATTCTTTTTGTGACACTTTTACTATTTCCAGCCATACTGGGACTAAAATTATGTACGCATTTAAGTTCACAGATAAAAATCGAATCACTACATGTTTAACAATACAAAATAGTTAGTAAAATTTTTATGTAATAATAATGAAAGGCGACGACTGCGAACTTGCTTTGTCCAGCTCTCGAATGAAGGTTTATTTGATTTATCGTGTGCATATCGAAACTATTGCATCATACATTTTTATTATTGCGTCATAAATTGGTGCAGTATTGCAGAATATTGCATCATACTTTTTAATAATTAGTACTGTACATTAGAGGAACAAAATTTTTTAGAAAAAAATAAAAAAAGTAAAAATTAAAATTTCGGTCGTAAGTCGAGGCATACCTGTAAATGCTGATTATGTTTCGAAACTAGCTGTCAATCCAGTGGTTCGCAACATTTATTGCTACTTTCCCCCACTTTCACCCTCGTTTAGAATATCATGCCCCCCCCCCCTTCCCGACACTGTCTGACTCGAAAGGGGCATTCCAAATAATACGTATATAATATCGAAAATATTTTATTTATTTTCTATATTAGTACATGTACATTTTTAAAAATTATTTTTAATGTAAAGTGTTACAAATTAAACAGCGATAGGTAATGTCAATGTACCCATTTTTGGCAACGAACGTATCACATGACCACATAAGAGGAAATGAGCTTTTAGCTCTCACGCACCCACTGAAAGATGAGGTTGCGATAGGTTGTGCTCCGTCTACTTTCCTCGACTATTTGCAGAAACGACGTATGATCCGTCTTAACGTCAATCAATCGCCGATTGTCTTTTCCATTTCGTCGATGATTCAGCTGGATTAAATCCCCCGCTCACCTGACAAATCATCCCCCCATTGTTGCGAAATGAAGATTCACCAAGGCGTACATTGTTCGCTTGTTCTCACTTGCAAAGACTACGCGATCACAGACGTCCATTTTCTTTTTATTTTGGCGGTGTAGCGTTTTATTGAAAGTCGATTTTCGATGTCGTTTGTTCCGGGGCACTTCTGCGTTTGTTTTCTTTATCTCGCGATATCTTTGTTGCCGCTTACTTCTCCGTAATGCGATGTTTTGGTTCGGTTGATTTCGCGACACGACATCGGTCTGTCTAGCTACAAGGGCTCTACACCGCAACTAGTCATCAAATTGTTACAAAGGACCCGTAGATTTAGCGCGTAGCTCTGTAAACGTCGCCATATTCAATAGGCTCGTATTTCACTCATGAACTGTTTGAAGTTTCCACGCGAAAATGCGTGTTTCGGTCTGTAAGAGTGTTTTAATATACATACAGAACAGTGGTGTGAACAGTGGCGTAGCGAGCATAACTGACGCCCGGGCCATGGTACCTTTTTGCCCCGCCCCCCCCCCCAAAAAAAAAACATATAGTAATATAATATATCATTTGTCTCGGGAGCCATTTGGCGCCCCACTGCGAGTGGCGCCCGGGGCATGATACCACCCCCCCCCTTTTTGCCCCTCGCTACGTCACTGGGTGTGAAGCCTATTTACATTTTGGATCATATTGTCGTCCAATTGTAGCACACTTGCCTTGGATCCATCTTGCGCATCCTTCGTGATAACAGAGAGGGAATGCTTTGCCGTATTGGTGGCCTGGGTCGTATCTTCTCAAAAACATAAGACGGGAAGTTGATCATGGTCGTACGTTTCGGCGGATCAGAATTGGATGGGTTAATACCACACAGACGTGCCTGATTACGTTACAAATCTCGATGCGGATAAACTCAAAGACACAAGCGATGCCACGAGCAACCCCGTATAGATACAGACATGCACAGGGTGCGGCAGAATGGACTCCCACATTTCTGAAGGTCACTAAAGGAGTGGTGAGGGTAGGTCGGCGCGTGAGGTGGCAAAAGTTCGAACAGATTTGCTAGTTGTCAGTAGATATTGTGAGTTGGTGCGGTGGACATCGTGGTTTCGTTATCGAGGCGTTCTTTTAAAACAGTGGTTCCCAACCGGTGGCCCGCGAGAGCCTCGGGAGTGATCCGGCACCACGTATAAAAAAGTTGCCAAATGAGTAGCGATTTTGAAAGCAGTGTTCATTGAACTAGATGGGCCGAATATATCCGCTGACTATCAGGTGTTGGATTAAAATTTCTTAAAAGTTTAACATAATTATTTTATTATTAGAATATGATACATAAGAATGTGAGTACGTTAATGCTGTATCCCTTTTGCCAGAAGGATATTCTGTACCCCCATACCCCCGGAAGGTTCACCCTCCTCAAGTCGGTGAGGTGGTCTGCACATGGTTCTATTTCTGGCTTAGTGGTCCGCAGACTTCTACGGGTTAGGAACCACTGTTTTAAAAACATCGAATCTGCACCCGCGACGCCGAGGGTATTTAGGACTCGCTTCGGGCTCTTTGCAACGGATGACGTTCCTGATCGAAAAACATTCCTGCGATTGATTTCCGGAACATCATAACACTTGAAAATGTGTAACGAGTCCGTGATTTTGCTATTTACGAAGAAGTCGGATCCATTCTCTCAGAGATGACCGACAGAGTGATGGAAAACTTTAGAGAACGGCTTTGGCGGTGCATCGCCCATAACGGACGCCACCTGAGGAATGTTTTTTTCAAAACCTAGTGAAAAAAAATAGATTATCGAAAATATAAAGCTTTTTAAAAAATAATTGTTTCGTTCGTTCTTTTATTACCCTTTGAAATGTAGGAGTTCCTTCTGCTGCACCCTGTACACGTACACACACACACGCATGTAAATATATATATATATATATATATATATATATATATATATATATTGTAGAGTACTGGAAGTATGGGGTTATTTTTTCCCAAGACCGCACACAGTGCACGAAACACAGCTGTGTGTTTATCGGGCGGTTTCCTTAACAAGTGGTGAGGGTAATTGTTTGGAAAATAGAAAATGTTTTCCCCCCGTCATAAAGCTGTCTGCCCTTGCGATAGCTCTGCGACTTTTGTCACGGGAATGCGATAAAGTTTCGGCGTTGGGAAGAAAATGTCATCAACTAGGTGACGGCCCCTCTCTGAAAAACAGACGCATTTTCGTGGAATTGGGAGGGTAGCCGAAAGAGAAAATGTCAGATAGGCAGAGAGAGTTGGAGAATAGAGAGACGCTGGTTAGAATGCTCCCTGTGTGGACGTGTGTTTTTTAGGCTCCGGTGGTTTGGGCCGGGCTGGGTCCTGGAGAGTACGTTGTAAATCTACACGAGTTTTAAATGAATATGTTGCACTGGTTAAATGTTAATTTTTTTTGTAAATAAATTTCCTTGTTAAGCTTCTGTTTTAAAAAATTGGCTTCGCATTTTATTTAGGACTCTGTCTTTCTTTGTTATCGATCCCATAGTAGTATTTTTTAGAAACGCCTCAGAGAATCGCCTTACCTACTTACCGTGACGCCACAATATATATATATATATATATATATATATATATATATATATATATATATATATATATATATATATATATATATATATATATATATACATATATATACCCTACTAGCTACTGAACTGAAGTTTTAAACATCTCATCCTTGTTCCAAAACACTGTCCAATTGCAACTCACTTGAAATGCGTTTGTTGCGATGTTTAGAACAGGGGAGGGCAATTGTTTTGGCCCGGGGGCCACTTTATGGAAGCGGAGGTTAGCGGAGGGCCGCACCTTTTAAAATTATTGCATTTATTAGTTAACTTCGCATTTCAGAAAATGTATAAGTTGTATCATAAAAATTAATAAATGTAAATTAAATAAAATATTGGCAGTTTTTCTGGCTGTCCGGATTTTTCTGGGTGTCTTGGCGGGCCACAAAATAATCGGTAGCGGGCCGTTATTTGCCCACACCTAGTTTAGAACATAACTACTCTTCTCTTGCTCAGAACTGTCATCCTTTGGACTATACTTCAAATTATACCGTGGTATTAGATTTTCGCATTCATCGGCACTTTTTTCAAACCTCTCGATTGGAGCAAATTTGATCATTTGCGTATTATGAATATGCTACAATAAAATTATTTCACAGTCCACCTTGGGAAGTGATTTTGATTTCACTACCGCATAAACATAAGTGAAGAATAGATGTAAAAAGACAATAAATATATACAGTCGGACCTCTATTTAACGAACCTCTATTTTGCGAATTTCTCTATTTTTCGAACTTTTCCTTGGAACCAAGAACATTTTGTGAATTTCTTCGTAAAATAACCTTCAAATAGCGAAATGCATTCTCTATTTAACGAACTTTTTCTTGTGATTCAATATTTTTTTTCTCCATATTTCTCAAAATATTTCTGAACATTTCAAACTTATTTTTTCTTTTAACACATTTAACACATTAACTTTCTTTTAACACATTCCGACGCGGGTTGCAGTTTGAAGAAAATACACCTGAAGGGGTTTTTGGTGCATTGCAAGGATGAGAGACGTATTATGAGAGAAATCACTTTTTCAAACAAAAAACTCAGACAAAATTAACAGACTTTATCAGTAATTAAATTTAAGGACGCATGTGGTAATGTATGCTTATAATTACTTCTTATAATAAATGTGATAATGTCATTAAAATTCATTAATTTTAATATAATTTTTTAAATTGAAAATACAGTGTATTCCCGGAAAATGTTTTGTTTTATTGTTGTTTTCCTTGCAGATTTCTGTTTGATGGGTAAGATATATAAAACAAATAGACATTAAATTACAAAATAAAGGTGTGATCGATTACTTTTATTAATAATATTTAGTATTTATGAATTTAATATCTGTCTTGTGTAGTTTAAAGTATTTTAAAAGGTGAATCTCTATTTAACGAATTTTCCATATAACGAACTTTTTTTCGGGATTTAGCGACTTCGTTAAATAGAGGTTCGTCTGTATATATATATATATATATATATATATATACAGTCGAACCTCCATATATCGAACTTCCCTATATCGAAATTTTCTATATATCGAACTCTTAGCAAATTTCCATGTTCATTACATAGAAAACTGTTTTTATATATCGAAAAAATCTCTATATATCGAAATTTTTTTCACGACATATTGGGAAATTTTATTCCACTTTAGAATAAAATCTCCCAATTTTTGGCGTTTGAAACAATACTTCGTGTACTTCAATTCGTGGAAAATGTCCCTGATGAAGTTTTTAATGGACTGAATAAATGCGAGCATTTCTATGATGAACTTTCCGCAAAACTGGCTGTTCAGCAAGATATTCGTAGTTTTTTTTTTAAAGAATGTAACTGTGATCGCTGTAACCACTAACTGGATTATTGTTTTTTTAAAGGTATATACTACTCACTAAATCTTTCACATTAATTTATTTTTTAGTTATTAACTTTCATTTAATGTGATTCGCATATAAATTGGAAATGGAGTTTCGTATACGAAAATTAGCTTTAATTTTAATGTTTTAGGAGAATTATGATAAAAATGTTTTAGGAGATAAAAATGTTTTAGGAGAATTATGATCAATTCTATATATCGATTCTATATATTCTATATATATTTAGGAGAATTGTGATAAGAATGTTTAGGAGATAAAAATGTTTTAGGAGAATTATGATCAATTCTATATATCGAAATTTCTATATATCGAATTTTTTTCCGGCATTTTGCTACTTCGATATATGGAGGTTCGACTGTATATATACAGTCGGACCTCTATTTACCGAAGTCTCTAAATATATATATATATATATATATATATATATATATATATATATTTATATTTGTTTGTTTATGTGTGTCTTCTTACTGAAACTTTAGTCGTACAAAAATTTCTCAGATTTTTCGGGTTGCGACATTTTTGTTTACCCTCAACATGAACCTTGAGAACTGAAGGCATCCCAGCTTTTCCCGATAGGATGACAACTTGGGCCAGTTGAGTCCGTCCATGGAATGGTTTCTGCAAAGGTCCATTTCGAAGGTGATTATAATCAAGGCATTATTTTGCACCGCATACTTTACATTCATAATGACTGTTCGCCTTATTATACGAGCCTACCAGTTGCAGAATTAATTACTCGCCGATTTTCATTAACCCCCATTTCCAAAAACGCGCTCGCAGCCTTGTTGCGCCTATGTGTGGTCGTGTAGAACCGATTCTCGTTCGTTTCTTTTTTCCACCCCGATTGTTACGCGAGCCGCTATTGTGTAACGGATGGATCTATCGGGACATCCGCTCTACGGCCAGTTCTCATCCTCCTGGTATATAATGGCGAAAGTGGAACTGTGTAAGGGCCGAGTTCTAATAATGGCTGCCGAATTCGGAAGTTATTGTGGGCCGGCGTAAAGAATGCATCCATCCTATTGACCCCTCTCAAAGAAATGAAATCGAAACGATGTGCCGGACCTGAAAATAACAACGTACACCTCCAGCACCTCGGACCTATAGGTTTCGCGTTCAGTTGAAACTATTGATGCTAGTATGCATCTAATTGCACGATAGATGTTGAAGCGGGCCGGATTTTGTCAAAGTCGAGAGAAATTCTGCATTTGGAATTCCTTTGCCTTGCCGAGGAACGCAAAACAAATGCGAAATTTTTGTTCGGGGATGGCTGTACGTTGGAGATATATATTTTTCATGTACCAGGGTGGCGGAGATTCCCAGCGTTATCAGAAGTCCTTATTGTCACGGAAGCGACAAAAAAGTATAGGACTTAATACAGCCGAACCCCGTTATTAACGCACTTCAAGGGACCAAAGATTTTGTTCGCTTTATCCGGTGGTTCGCTATATCTGAACCGTTAAGAAACATGCTAGTGTTCACAAAATGTATAACTCATTAGTTGCAATGTGTATTCAATAATGATGTATGAAAAAAATGATAAAATCTATTAAAAATGATCATTAATGAATTAAATCGACTAAAATCGATGACATTAAACTGACACAAAATTGATTAAATTACGTACAATAGGAAAATGGTTGGACTACAATTTTCGACCGTTATATCCGGGAGTTCGTTATATACCGGGTTCGCTATAACGGGGTTCGACTGTAGTGGCTTATAAGTAACAGAAAATACGGTTATGCATCTAGGATATTCTTTTGTGTGTATGTGTGTGTGTGTGTTTGTAAGTTCAAAAAGTTGAAGCTGATCGTCGTGACGATCCCTCTTTTCTCCCCTTTTTTCAAAATCTACACATTCATATAAAATTTTTGAAGGGAAATTTAAAACTCGGTACACCAGTTATTGTACCGTCAATAAATAAATAAATAAATAAATAAATAAACGTTAAAGTACTGTTCACAACTTCACCAGGGGTATCCTCAATGACGTACAACATTTTGGGAGGAATTGCCCAGTGACAAATCGATTGAGAATAGGAAATATCTGTAAAAGTTCACCAGTACTGAACCATAAAAATGTAACATCGTGAATATGTATCTAAACTAGCTGAAAACCCGTACATTCAAATTAAATACAACGGTCAATGTATGCAATTAATGCCAAATATATATATATATATATATATATATATATATATATATATATATATATATAATAAATACGACGATCAATGTATACAATTGATGTAAAAAAACAAATATATATATATATATATATATATATATATATTTATAAGGGCCGTGGCAGCCTTCTAGTACAGCGCGCTGGTTTTCGGTGCTAAGGGTGCTCAGATCGAATCCTGGCGAAGTGCCACTAAAATGCCTCCGTTTGTGTCGTCCCTTCATAGGGGACAATGCTGGTCCACCTCTATGGCGTCCCCGTAATAAAATGGCCAGCGAAACTGCGGTGAATTATAGGCGAATGTCTTCGCGACAAGTGTCTTCGCATTGAAATATATATATATATATATATATTTATAAAAAAATCTTAAGGGATATTTTTATAGACAAAATAATGTAAAAGAAAATATTCAAATTAAATGTAATAGAATATACTAAAGAATATAGTACAGTTTGAGGAACATAATATCTTTTATTGTATTTTAGTATTATTTTTTTGGATAATGTCCAAGCGTCTGCCGCATTAACAAGATTTAAAATATTTTTTCTTTTGTCTATTTATTTGTTACGCACGTGACTATAAATTTATTGAAAGTACCAGAAAAGGAAATCACGCGATCAGCATTTAATAAATTAAATTCTAAAAATGAATCTTTAAAAATTCACGAAAAATCAGAAAATGGAGGTAAAGATTCGAAAAAGATCTCATTTTAAAGGAATTTTTATGATCTTTCTCGTGATATAAAGTTCATAACCCTCAAATTATTATTTTAAATGCAAACTTGAAAAAAAGTTACAAAAACAGCTTAAAAATTTAATTTTAAAAAATCTAAGAATTTTTTTAAAATCTTTCTTAGTGCACCCCTACACTATGAGAAGAATCGCCATGCAAAATTTCAGCCCTTTAGGTCCAGCGGTTTGGTCTGTGCGTTGTATGTCAGTCAGTGAGTCAGTCAGTTACGAAACTGTTTTATGTATATAGATTATTATATATTCATAAGGAATTTTTGAAAGGTATCTTTTTAAAAATTCTAGGATTATTTTCAGTCGCCGGGGAACATTTCTTCTCGTGGGAATGGACTTTCTGCCAGACGAGGTTCTTTCGGGTATTACGGGGGTGTCATTAGATTGTAACCAGCGACAGCCAATCAGTTATCCAGTAGGACTGTTGCCCTCGCATCGTAAATACGTTTTTAACAAGCAAACAAAAGGCTTGAAAAGAGACTCAATGCATTGAGTCAGTGAGATGTTTTCGCGCAAATGCTGGTGCGTCATTGCTTTCTCACCCGGATCAAGAACCCGAACTTCTGACCACATTCTGTTACGCCACTGGATCTTAACCCTTTATGAGGTAAAAATGGGTTTCATCTTCTGAATAAAGAAACTGTTTGTCATAGACAACTTTAACTAAAAGTTACAGTAAACTGTAGAACAAAAACGAATGGAACTAAAAAGTAAGCGCCGAAGCCTATGAAAACTTGAATGAATGAGGTTTTTGGTTTGGTTTGGGGTGTTACGGTCAATTCTTGCTCATTAAACTTTGACCTACCGCTTAAAGCCGGTTCCGAACAGCTACAAACGTCCATGCCAAGAGTTGGACTCGAACCCACAGACTTTAGTACAAAATGCCACCGCCCTAGTCATTCGGCCATCGACCAGGCCGGAGATTTTTCAGCTTTACAATCTGTAAATCAGCTAGGACGCTGTGTCACAGATTCGGTGTCACAGATTTTTCTTTTTTATATACACTTATTTTGAAATGATTTTTTTTTTACTTTCTATTGTGTCTTGCAAAAATATCATTATGCTACTTATACCATTATATGAAAATTTGAAGTTTTTTTTTTATTTAAAAATTCAAACTTGAAAAGACATTTAGATTTAAAGAATCTGAAGAACATACAGCTTTACAGGCAATTTTTAAAAAATAATTTGTGGAGAGAAATTGCTCTAAAAGAAAGGATTTCTTTTTACTTTTAAAATCATTAAAAGTTTTCTAAATAATTACACCGTAATAATATTATTAATACACCGTAATAATAATATCGTGATTTGAGTCAGTTATCAGTGATTTGATACCGTGATTTGAGTCAGTTATCAGTTTCTTTTGAGTTGCTTCGTGTGCAGACGGCTAAGGATTAACTTACTATTATCAAAGACATCGAATGGTTCATTTTCGTTCTTGGTAACGGTCGTTCTTGGATCGATGGTTTCAGGACATCCCTGAGAGTAGTGTCCAGCCGTTACCAAGAACGAAAATGAACCATTCGATGTTTTTGATAATAGTAAGTTAATCCTTAAACAACTAGAGTTTTGTCTTATAAACTGCTTATTTCAATATAAGTAAATTATACATTTTATTACGGTGAAAGGAGACAGATTTTTGTATCGGGGACCTTTAAGCAGATCAGGGATTTTTTTTCGTACCCGAACGTCAAGAAACGGAAGAAAAACGTCTATTTTTAGAACTTGAAGTAAGATTCTTTTGTTCCCAGTTTTATAAAATTGTTCCTTTCGCGTTCGTACTGAAACGATGGAACCGATTAAATAAAATTTTTTTAGTCACTGCTGACTTCGTGAACTATTTCATAAGAACCACTGTGTTACACAGTACTCGGTTTCCGAAACGGGATTCGTTGAGGTTGCACAGCAAAATTTTTTTCAACTGGACGTGCTGAGAGGACATGCCAGGTTATGTATAATCTGTAAAAGGGCAGTTTGTTTTTAATGGAATCTGTGACATTCCATACACTTTATGCAATGTCGCAGGTTAAAATCAGTTCTTGAAAGGGCAGCATCATTTTGAGTCAGTTCACTTTATTTATGGCTTGTTGCCATTCAATTCTGTCTTTTAAGTAATGAGCTTATAAAGAATAATTACAAAATAAAAAGAGCTTTTTATATACCACGTTTTTAAATTTTCTGTTGAATCATATAAACTTGACAATTATCTCTTATTTGTACAAACCTTCACTTAATTATTCTTTTTCACTTTCTTTTATTTGATTTTAATCACTTTTTAGTCGTTTCCACTATCCACAGACTTCATAAACTTTAATTTCTATAATTTTTTTTAAATTTTTTTTGCACAATATTTTTGTAAGCAAACTAAATTCGCATGTATTCTGCCTTCAAAATCGTCAAACGCCGTTACGCAAAAGTGCAAGCATTGAATTCGATCGAAGCGCCACCTTGTGGATTTTTTCAGATAAAAGTATTAAAAGAATGCATTGTCATCGTGTTCTGAGCTATTCTAAAAGTTTCAAATGTATAGCTAGTCGGGAAGTTAGTTAAAAATCGATTGAAAGATTTGTACTCGACAAACACACAAACAAACAAGAAAGCGAGTTAATAAAAACATGGTAAAAATAATTTTATTCCAGTTTTGAAAACTATGCACGTTTCCTGTCGCTATTCCATTTGTAAAAACTGTACTCTCAAAATAATCTTAATAATATACTATAAAAATAACTCTATTCATTAATAATAAAGGGTAAAAGGAGATAATGGAGCAAAAAAGGTTGAGAACCATTGGCCTACAGTTAGCCTCTGTTTCATCCTCTGAAATCCACGAGATTCAAAAGCATTTCTATTGCGATATTTTACATCCATAGCGAACACAATGGTTTTTCTTTATTTGGAGGAATCCTGGATCTTCCATAATATCAACCACCAGAAATCTGAAGACAAGAAAAGCTCACGTCTCTAAAGAATATGTGCATTCAAATCCGGGGATGAGAGATTTAAATTCCTGTCCATTTAAACATAACGTATTACGATGACAAAGTAAACAATCTGCTGAGAAAATATCAAGGCATTGACATAGGAAATGAAAAAGCAAAGGAAGTGGCTATTCACTCGAGCGTTCGAGAGTAGGAAAAGCGAGGCATACGGCAAAACAGCCCCAAAGATCGCGTGCAGTCGGCTGATACGGGTGCAGACCCGAACGAGGTAAATACGAAGAACATGATACGCTTTCCCGCCGAGCCATTTTTATTTATTTATTTGCGCAAAAAGGTTTGGTGTTTTGGAGTTAAGTTTCTGGATTTTCTAAAAAAAGCTTCATTTTTACACGGCGGTTCTTCAGTGTGTAGTGCCACATGGGGCGCCCCATTGCCACAGGCTGGCGACTGTATCGTTTTCTTTATATTAATCGAAAAATGATGCTATTAACTCGCGTCGTTTTATCAATTAAATGACAGTTTCGCTTGTATGTGAGAAAATAGGCAACACGAGGAGTGAAGGGAAACCGTGAACAGACAAAAAAAGGAGACAGAATTATCTAGAAAGAGGGCGCGACGAGAGCAAACACTACTCTCGTCGCCAGTACAAAACGTCGACACGGTAAGCTAAAGCAGTCCATGAACGCCTCGGCCATCCCACAGCATATATATATATATATATATATATATATATATATATATATATATATATATATATATATATATATATATATATATATATATATATATATATATACCTAGTGTCCCAAAAATGACCGACGATTTGAAAAATCAATTTAAAAAAACGGAAGGCGATAGAAATATACGGTTTGCTGCATTCTGCTTAGGTAACCATGGAATTTATTCTCACCAATTTTCAAAATTAGTTACAAATTTCGTCAGCAGATGGCGCTGCTGACTGGGAAAAACTATAAAACAATGTTTTCAAAATAACCACCGTTTGCAGCAACAACGTGGCGCAGTCTGAAGTCAAAATTCGCAGACGCCCGTGCAAACATTTCAGTTTGAATGTTCTGACAAGCAGCAGAGGTCTATTGTTCCAGTTCAACCACAGTTTGTGGATTGTGACGATACACCTGGTCTTTCAAGTACCCCCAAAGAAAAAAATCGCATAGCGTCAAATCTGGCGAATAGGGAGGCCAATCCATACCACTTTGCGTATGCTTCTTGCTTTGAAAACATTGTTTTATAGTTTTTCCCAGTCAGCAACGCCATCTGTTGACAAACTCTGTAACTAATTTTGAAAATTGGTGAGAATAAATTCCCTGAGCATAATGCAACCTAAGCAGAATGCAACAAACCGTACATTTCTATCACCATTCGTTTTTCTTTAATCGATTTTTCAAATCGTCGGCCATTTTTGGAACACCCGGTATATATATATATATATATATATATATATATATATATATATATATATACCGACCGGGTGCGTCATAAATTCGTGCAAACTTCAAAAATTCATAATAAAAGAAATAATGCTCGGAAAATTTTTCTGTTTGCGCCAGTATGATCAGAGAAATTTTGGATTTTTTCTCATGTAAAAAAAAAAAGTTTCCAAAAGTAACCGCGTCTTTTACTCTGGGCCCTTTCTTTTTTTAAGAGCCTTGTCCTGTATTAGGGTGGAAAGCCCATACAGTCACTGCAGCACGGTATCTTACGCTTTTGCGTGACCACGTTAAGCCTGCATTGCAGGAAAGACATGCGTTACCTGTTGTCACATTCATGCAAGATGGTGCACCGCCCCACATTTTACGTGATGTCAAGACGTTCCTGTTGGAATCTTTCACTGAACGCCTAGTAATAAGTCGAGGTTGTAAGGTTCAGTGGCCCTCACGATCACCAGACTTGAACCCGGCGGATTTTTGGTTGTGGGGATACTTAAAGTCTCGTGTGTACCGGGGTTCCCCAACCACTTTGGTGGAACTGAAAAATGCCATTCGACAGACAGTCGCTGCCATCGATGGCGACATGCTGCACTCCGCTGTAATGGGCGTAGTGACGTGCCTCACTTGCCTATTACCTTGTGCTGATGGTAATGTTGAACATCTATTACATTAAAATAAATGCACAGTCTCATGTTATTGTGATATGTTTGATTTTCTGTTTGTGTTTGCCTGATTTGCATAAAACGTCTCAGTAGGACGTGTGAGCGCCCTCTTTTGGTTACTTTTGGAAACTTTATTTTTTTTACATGAAAAAAATCCATAATCCCTCTGATCATATTGGCGCAAAAAGAAAAAATTTCCGAGCATTATTTATTTTATTATGAATTTTTGAAGTTTGCACGAATTTATGACCCGGTATATATAATATTTTATTCATGTTTTGAAAATTATAATCATTCTCTATTGCTATGACATTTCTAAAATTCTACCGCATAAATAATATTCAGACTCAAAATAATGCCGTCTGTTCCGGAACTGATATTAATCTGTGACATTACATACACTTTATGGAATGCAGCAGATTCAATTCAGTACAAACTACCATTTTACTGATTTTCCATATCTGCAGGACATGACGTTTTTCTTAACAGTGGTCCCCCCCCCCCAACCGAACCCCTAAAATTCTACCCATTGGGGGGGGGGGGAGGGGGGTTCCCCTTTCTTTAGTACCTCGCTGTTTAGGGTTTCGCTCGTTTATTAAAAGTTTTGCGCGGTTTTTTAAGCAAAAGTTTTTAAAGTAAAATAACTGCGATTTCCGATCTATTCTTATAGCACATTAGCACCCATGCATTTTTTATATTAAAAAAAAGAAAGGTACTGTCATTTAATCCTCAAACTTTTTAAGAAACGGACAGCCCAGAGAAGGGGTTGTCTACAGGGGGGGGGGGGGAATGGGGTCCAACATTCAGAAAAGTGGGATGTACCGTAGATTAAGTACAATCTGTAAAGTTGTTGTTTGTTTTGAATTGAATTTGCAGATTAAAATCACTTGTGGAAGAGGTGGCATTATTTTAATCCTGTTGCCATGTCTGTTGAGTCATGAGTTACGAAATTTTAAAAAATGTTAATTGTATTCGAGTTTTGAAAACCATCCACGTTTTCTATCGGTATTCAGTTCCGACTCCAAAAACAATCCAAATAAATGTGTATGGACTAATATAGAAAAATAATTACAAGATAAAAAGAACTTTTTATATACCATGTTTTTAAATTTTCTGTTGAATCATATAAACTTGACAATTCTATGTATTAATAAATACTCTTTAAAATTTTTTGATGAATTATTCCATCAACTTGAAAGAAAATGAAGTTAATTGGAAGTTAACTTGCGTTCAACTTTTCGTTCCCGTCCCGGCCGATAGACGGCTGCACCAGTCTACAAAACAAAATTAACTGAAAATAACAGAAAGTTAATTTAATTCTGCTTAAAGTATTAAAAAATGCATTGTCATCGTGTTCTGAGCTATTCTAAAATTTTCTAATGTCTAAAATTTTCTAATGTCTAAATTTTCTAAAATTTTCTAAGTTAGTTAAAAATCGATTGCAAGATTTGTAAGGGGCAAACACACACACAAACAAACAAGAAAGCGAGTTAATAAAATCATGGTAATAAGGTAAAAGATTTTGAATAATATACGCCTGTTGTTTCGCATGCCCCTTTAGGGTGAGACAGTCTCGGGGGAGTGGTGAAAGGGGGGCAGCGAACCACTGGCCCAGAGGAACCTCCCCGGAAGCGCCCAACGCACAGCACCCCGAACACAGAAAAGTCAGTGACACACACAAACACACGCACACCTGCCGGGTCAAGCCTGACACGGATTCACGCACGAAAATGGCGCGGCGGAATCGGCAGCCATGGGCAACGACCGGCCAATAACGGGGTAACAATGGATCCGAAAATACGCGAACCCACTACTCCACATCGGGGGATGTCGTGAGAACTCTCGTTCCTTTTCGGGACCCGTCGGGTGACGTCGAGGAAGAGGTCCATGAGATGCGTCACCCGTTTGTGTGTAGCTTCCGAACATCATATATATCCATTCGAATGAGATCAATTACGCACATGATTTTGTAGGCTAATTTTCGAAGCGACATTTAACGAAATCCGAACATCTTTCGCGGTTGTCGCAAGATAATTTTATCATCATTTCGCTCCAGACGGGTGCTGTTGTAAGTGAACGGGCGATGTTCTCGGAAGGTGGAGTTACCACGCACTCCCACATATATATATATATATATATATATATATATATATATATTGTATATATACAGTAGAACCCCGTTATAAAGAACTTCAGGGGTCCAAAGGTTTTGTTCGCTTTATCCGGTGGTTCGCTATATTCGAACCGTTAAGGGAACAAGGGACCTCCAATCTCGTTCTTCTTTAATTTTCAATATTTCACTCTGTATACCACATGAGTATAGTTAATATTATTTTCTACTAGAATTACCCAAATAAGTATTTTGTGGGGGGGAATAAGACCTGTTTATCAAAAAATTCTTCAAAAATGCTAGAATTTTTCAAAAGGCTCCACGCGCAGTCATTTTCTTCTGATATCTTCAAAATTTCTCAGAATTGTTGATTGAAGTGTTTGTCACAAAACTGTGTATAATTCTTTGAAATCACAATTTTTTTTTTCAAATTTATAGACCATAAAATAAAGTAAAAATATTTAAAAATTATAAAAATAAGAGACAAAATAGAGAAAAAAAAAATCTAAGACTTTAGAATCATACAAAAAAAATTTAAATGCACAATTATATTTACATACATATGGTAAACATATAATAAAAAATTTAAGGATTTTAATTAATATAGGATGCGCATAGAACACTTTGAAACACGATAGTATTTTGAAAAAAAAATTTTTTATATGCAGGCATTATTTTGCCAAAAATTTCCTATTTTGAATTCTAAGAGTTTTTAATGTAATAAAAAAGAAAATAAATTATCCTATATAGAGTTATATTGTATATAGAGTTAAAAATTGAAAATTAAAAAATTCGAGTTTGAAGGTCCCTTGTCCCCTTA
Organism: Dolomedes plantarius; assembly: GCA_907164885.2. Lineage (NCBI taxonomy): Eukaryota > Metazoa > Arthropoda > Arachnida > Araneae > Dolomedidae > Dolomedes > Dolomedes plantarius. Next base: position 223,636,454 of record OU015491.1, read on the forward strand.
AAAAAATGCCAGAGTTGACAAAATGTATAACTCATTAGTTACAATGTGTATTCAATAATGATGTATTAAAAATGATACAATCTATTAAAAATGATCATAAATGAATTAAATCGACTAAAATCGATTACATTAAACTGACACAATACTGATTAAATTACGTACAATAGGAAAACGACGGGACCAAAATTTTCGTTCGTTATATCCGTGAGTTCGTTATATACCGGGTTCGCTATAACGGGGTTCGGCTGTATATACTTCGACTAGTGGTCCCTGATACACGAAAGGTTCAGAACCACTGCAGTCAATCCGCTTTGACTCAGTGCTTATACGAAAATAATTCAAATTGGTAATATCTTCCACCATTTCTCTGTAGCTCTGATTAAGAAAACATCCACCCTTCCGTAAGCAACACCCTGTCGGCGCGTCTCTTCCCAAGTTGGTTCACCTTTGGCCTCGCCCCGTTCATTTCTAGGGCCGAAGTCAGCCGTGCGGAGAGCGCGTTGCAATCTTTGGGCACTTGCTTCAAAAAAAGACGGCGATCTAACTATCAGAATGGTATATTTTAATGGCGAAAGTGTTCTCCATCGTTAAAAATACCTAGAAGTATTGTTGTTCATTTTAATCACGCTTGTCGGGAATTAAAAAAAAAAAAAAAACTGTAAACAATTATCCGAAACCATTACCGCCTCCGACTTAAAAGGGCATTTGCAATGTTTAACAAAAGTACGGTGTGTTTCATGTGTCTGTAATGGGAGCCCAGTGTTTATAAAAAGGAAGCCGAAGAATGGAGCCTCATTAATAACCGCGCCCCGCGAGTTTGCAACTGGCATTAATAGACGGACGCTATCACTGATCGCGAAGGGTGGCAATTAGAGAAGTGGTTCTTAACCTTTTGTGGACCGAGGACCGCTTGCAGGAGAAAAGAAATGCGTCGGGGACCCCCTTCCCGACCCACCCTTTCAGGCGCAAAAATGGGTTTCATTTTCGGGATAAAGAAACTGTGTGTGATTAACAACTTTAATAAAGAGTAACAAATAAACCTAATAACAATAACACGTCAAAGTAAACTGAATAGCAAACATAAAAGCCTGTCAAAAGTTGAATGAGACTTTTGATCTCGCATTTCCTTTACTAGCTGTAAAATGGCTGCGACGAAGAAATTAGAGTAGGGATATTTAACCAGAATGAGAATTTTTTTCGTATTCTAAGCGTCGCAAAACACACACACACACACACCAAAAAAAAAATAATAATAATAAATAAATAAATAAATAAAAAACCCGGGAATTTTTAGAATTTGAAAAAAAATTATAATTGATCCTAATTTGATAAAATTATTAAATTTCGTTTCTAAACAATGAAACCAATGTTTTTTTATGACTGCTGATTTTGCGGACTACCGGAGGCTTTAATAGAAAAGACAAAAAACTGTAACAGAGGTGGAACTTATGTCTAATCTTACCCTCAGATCACGGTTATGTCCACAGTCCTGAATGAAGAGAAAATGGGGCGATCTCCGAGTGGAACCACTGAGGCCTTTCAGTTTCCCGTGTCCTGCGCCCCCTTGCAAAAGGAGTCCTCCATAGATCTTCCCCACTACCCCCAACTTATCTGATAACTCGGTAATGTATACTGTTGTTTTTCCATATGCCCGCACTACAAACTTTACCCCTGTTTTGCTCTGCACCAATAATTCGACCATCATAAAAATAAAAAAGTTAGAAATGAAGTACAAAATGGACGAAAGGACGTTAACTAAAGAATATGATGGGCTTTTCCAAATAAAAAAAGAAAAAAATTGTAATTATTTATTTCTATTTAAAATATTTAATGTTATACACACACACACACACACATATATACACACACATCTATATATATATATATATATATATGTGTGTGTGGGGGTGTGTGTGTGTGTGTCTAGTCCATTGAAACCTCGCTCTTTTTGCTCGACAGAAAGCCATTTTCTGGATTATCCGCGTTTTCTTCTGGGGATATCCGTGGCGTTATCGATATGCACGGCTAGTCGGGAGCTTGGTAAATAATTATTCAAGAGCATACTCTCGACGCCTAAAATTAGCTCTCCATTCATGAAATTAAAATAGGCAAATGAGGGGGAAAGGCCTTTCCTTTCCCTTTTTTTTTTTTTTTCGCGTTTTAACCCTTTCCTGCTTTGGGACTTTTCCTCCGACCGCGACATCCATCGCCGGTTCGCCGAGTGCGGAGTCAATCACGAAGCGTGACTTTTCATCGGCAGCGGGACCTTTTCGCGAACTGTGGTCCGCGTTATTGATGACTACGGGAAAATCGGGTCGGCCGCGATCTCGGACCGTCAAATCCGAAAGTCATTCGAAAAGAACGGTGGCGTGGTGAACGGGGGAGAAACGCGATGAAGCGTTCATCATTAAACAGAACCGAGTGATAGGCCTAATGAATTTCGCGAACGAATTGAACTCTCGTTAATGATGTATCACTGCGAAATTGAATTGGTCTTTTTTTTTTCCACCGAGAGTTGCAGAGGGTTCTTCCTTATCTGGGATTCAGGATATCGTGGTAGAGTTTGTAACAGAGTGAATCTCCTTTCATTTCGATTACGACCATCGCTTCTTGGGAAGCTTCTCTCGAGTACCCCTTTTCAGACACCTTAAGTCAGTGGTCCCCAACACCTGGGCAGCAGACCGGTACCGGTCCGTGGATCAAATGGTACCGGGACGCCACAAGCTCAGGGTTCTCATTGATTTAGCGTTCTAGTGAGTTCAAATGTTAAATCACTTTATATTCATTTTTTGGAGTAACTGTATTTTATTTTGAAGGCATGTTTAAGTACAATTAAATTAAAATTATTAAATCAAAACAATCTAAAATATAAACAATCAACGCCCCCCCCCTTCATCGGGCAACGGTAAAATTATCAAACGTTGACCGGTCCGCGGCGATAAAAAGGTTGGGGAGCACTGCCTTAAGTGACGCAGGATAAGTTTTACATTCACACCGCCGTGTATGGGGCATGCTCAAACGTCATGGCGAAATGCAAGCACCCTCCCCTCCCCCCTCCCGAAATTTTTAAATTTCTGTGATCGAGACCCGTTGAATTGTGTATGGAATCAATCATGTGCCTCGTTTGTTAATTTCCTCATGTGATTACTGTCACCCGTCTGGGAAACATTCCTAGATCCTCCTGAGCTCATGGACACCGCAGTGACTCTAGCAAACGGGCTTTCCATCGATTGTAGCCTCTAAAATCGAAGCTTTCGAGACTCGTGTTACCTTCGACGTTATTTATCCTGTTTGTAACGTGAACCGCGTTGTTGAGCTGAACCGGATAGAAACACTATTTCAGTAAACAACCCCCTTCATAAATTGTTTCCCGTGAAGGTTTAAGTGACTTGATTTTGGCGATTCTTCCCTTTATCTGTTGAAACCCAAGGGCCAGGAACTCGCAGATTAAAGGCAATTCCGAACGGCTGCCAACACGCACGCAGACTCTGGTTCGCTCTTAGCTCTACCCAACCATCGTGAAAGTTCTGAAAATGCACTTAGAAACTGCCATCAATGTATTTTGATGTTGTTGCATCCTTTTATTAACATATTGGGGCACGCCATATGGACTGAACTCTCCCGGGAACAATGCACCTTCAGCCGGCATATTATATTCAAGATGTCGCAAAGAGATGCTCATTGAGATTTTTTTTTCCTAAAAGGCACCCGATCTGACTGTCCAAAACCAGTTTTCAGGATCGATAACGATCTTCTGCTGCCGAATTTTCGTCTCATCCACGTATGAGTGAACCTAAAAATTACCCGCCACCCATGACCTCCCCGCAACGATTTGCGAAGTGTCGGTTCAAGGTTGGCGGGAGACAACAGAAAACCCTATCAATTGGTTCTCACAGTTAAGTTGTTGTAGCCGTCCTATGTTGTGGAACCGTTTGAGGAAAACCGCCGACTGTGAAATAATTTCTGTACTCTGCAAGGGTATACATAGACACCCGCAGTGCGCTTAATACAGTGTTTTTTTACCTTTTGTGGATCAAGAAACACCTGTCAAAAATAAATTCGTCGGGGACCCTCTCCCAAGTCACGCTTTAAAGAGGCAAAAAGGGGGCTTCATTTTCTGAATAAACAAACTATCTATGATGAATAACTTTTATAAAAATGCTACAAATAAACTTAATAACAAGAACTTTGACGTAAAAGAAAACTTAATAGCAAACATAAAACCACATGAAAACTGAAATGTGAGTGCTATTTTTGAGCTGGAATTTGCTCTTGTAGCTGTAAAATGGCTGCGACGTTGCGACTCCGCGTTACGGGAAATATATTATGGGCTATTAAGGACATCAAGGATTTTCTTCGTACTCGAAAAGCCAAGAAATGGAAAAAAATACAAGAAATTTCAGGATCTGGACAAAAAATGATTTTGTTCCCAATTTTATAAATTGTTCAAAATGCGGTCGTTTTAAAACAATGAAACTAATTTTTTTTATGACTGCTGGCTTCGCGGACCACTACTTGGGTTCTCCCGGACCACGTGTTGAGAACCATTGTTATACTATTTAAACGCAACCACTCTTTTGGTATTGTTGAGTATTTATGGCTTTATTATTGATAACTGAATCCGAACCAAATTGAGCCTCAAGCTCCCTTTTCAGGGTATAGGTTGTGGATAGAAGTCCGCCACCACACGAACAGAAATGTCTGTTACCCACTGGTTGACAGCTCAAAATTGGCACTTCCTCTTTGACAATTTTAGGGAGATCGATAGCCTGTGTATGATACCGTGTTGTGCTAGTGCTCTCTCACAAGGTATATATACATATATATATATATATATATATATATATATATATATATATATATATATATATATATATATATATATATATACGTATATGTGTGTGTGTGTAAGTAAGTGTAATATATTAAATATTATGTCCTCCAGTCTAGCATTTAAATTCATTTTCCTATATCCAATCCGCAGTACTCTTAATTTATCGCTTTAAAACCCTTAGCAACAGAACTTCCCATGAATCGCATGCCTTTGCATTTCTACACGTGTACATGTTAGAATTCAGGCGTGGGTTCGCATCGCGAGCCCCAATGTGCTGACCCTACAAAATAATAGCCACGTGCTTTTTTTCACCCTCTCGCCCGTAAGGTTGAAAGGTGATATTATCTTCCGAGCCCTCTTCTGAAATGGACGGATGTACTTTTGTCGCTCTAATAAACGATTCGGCCAGACTGCATCAAAATTTTATTCCTTTCAGGCTGAGGTTAGCTCCAGCCATGTAAATATGAGCTAGTTTTTCCTTTTCAGATTATAATTTAAGGATGTAATGTGTATATTATATATATATATATATATACAGAGAGAGAGAGAGAGAGAAACCGGTGCCGTAAAAGTTCAATAACCAATGCCGTAAATGTCTAACCTTTTCCCGGCAGGGAATTAAATATAAAAGGAATTAATAAAAAGGGAATTAAATATAAAAGGATATAATAGGAATTTCCGTACAGCAGGAGCTCATTTCATGTGACCTTCATTGACAAAGTCTGTGAAATATATGAAAATATATGAATTGAAATAGAGACAAATAACGATGCCCTCAGCTATTTGCTTCTTCCTCTCTGACCATTCCGGTTAAATGAAGCCTATTGAGTCCCCTTTATTATTAGTTTTGGGAAAGATATAAACCATTAACCCATAACTGAAATTTTTATTTGTGGGTAGCACTTCTGTACAACCTTTATATATTTACCTTAAAATGATCAGTACTGAAATGGCAGTGCTCTCTCACTCTCTCTCTTCCTTCAACTGCTCTTGTATTGCCTTTGTATGCCTGTTATGATCGAAAAGACAACATGAATACCCACATCAGAAATGTCCGAGTACCAAACCGAATACCTGAAAAAATATTTCCTCTCTCTGTTTCTCACCAGTCATTATTTTTGTGATCGGAGAAACGACTGAGCTTTTCTGTCAAAGTAAAGTTTCTTTGATTATTTCCAGCTTTTCTGAATTAAAACCGTTTCTTCTTCTTCTTGTAAGCATGTACCCATAACATTAACTCTCGTTCCATTACACGTACATACGTACTTAAAGGAGTCGTTGGCGCGGAACCACGTATCAGTCAATTACGTGAGGGGAAAATTCGACGTTGAGCATCTTTTGTGTGTAAATGTTGCTCCTTTATTTTTACAGCGTCAGGCTGCCCACGCTCCAATTTACGCAATCATTCCATCAAGTAGAACGGGCGCCCACAAAAAGTAAGAGTTGCCAAAGAACGTCAAAATGAATGAATGACCTCGTTACATTCCGTAAACCAGTGGTTCTTAACCTTTCTCTCGGCGAGGGACCACTCGCCGAAACAAAAATGCATCGGGGACTCTCTCTCCTTCAAGAGGCAAAAACGGATTTCGCTTCCTAAATAAACAAAGTGTGTGCGATAAACAACTTTGATAAAAAAAAGTTACAAATAAACTTTTTTTTCGGGGGGGCTAATGTCCGTGGGGGATGACGACATTACACCCCAGTCCAGTGTACATATGAATACAAGAAATAGAAACAGACAAATGACACAATCGCAAAAGAATTTTATTGACAAACGATGACACCGGCAATGGACGATGGTTTGCAGCTACCCTTTCTAGACGGGGCTCCATTTGCAGGCGGAAGACTGACCGGTTCCCCAGAATACAGCCAAGTCTTATGCGGGAATCGAACCCGCACCCCCGGCGTGGCAGGCTGATGCCTTAACCACTTAGCCACTGAGAAATAAACTTAATAACAGTAACAAATTAACGCAATAGTAAACGCAATAGCAACCGTAAAAGCCTATGAAAACTTTAAAATGAACGAGAATTACAAGATAAAAAGAACTTTTTATATACCATGTTTTTAAATTTTTTGTTGAATCATATAAACTTGACAATTCTATGTATTAATAAATACTTTTTTAAAATTTTTTTGATGAATTATCCCATCAACTTGAAAGAAAATGTAGTTAGTTGGAAGTTAATTTGCGTTTAACTTTCCGTTCCCGTCCCGGTCGATAGATGGCTGCAGCAGTCTACAAAACAAAATTAACTGAAACTGAATTTCAATTCTGCTTAAAGATGGCTAAAAGTATAAAAAAATGCATTGTCATCGTGTTCTGAGCTATTCTAAAATTTTCAAATGTCTAGTTAGTCGGGAAGTTAGTTAAAAATCGATTGCAAGATTTGGACTGGACAAACACACACACAAACAAGAAAGCGAGTTAATAAAAACATGGTAAAAAAAATGGCTTGACTAGCTATAAAATGGCTGGGTCCTTGCGTTGGAGAAAATATGGGAGTGATTTTTCAGCAGGACGGGGATTTTTTTTTTTTTTTTTTTTGTACCCTAAACGTCGGGTGACAGAATAAATACGGGATTTTTTTTTTCTAAATAGGGAGAAAAAATATGGAACCCCAAAAAATATTTTGTTTGTAAAAACCATTGCACAAGACGGGAGAACCTACGGGCTGTTAGCACAACCGAAGCTTGAGAAAATAACGCTAGCAATTTACAGCTACAGTGTGTATGTATGTGTATCTATCTATCCATCCATCTATCTATCTATCTATCTATCTATCTATATATATATATATATATATATATATATATATATATATATATATATATATATATATATATATATATATATATATATATATATATATATATATATATATATATATATATAAAATAAAGTTGAGAGAGAAAAACCAGTATGAGCACTAAAGCTACTACAGCCAGGAATCAAAAACGTGAAAAGATACGATTGATATATATATATATATATATATATATATATATATATATATATATATATATATATATATATATATATATATATATAAACTTTATTGAATGTTGCAGATTCTATTAAAACAAACTGCGACTTTACAGATTGTTCACAATCTACAGCACATCCCACTTTTCTGAACTGTGGCCTCCCTGAAACCCTATTACCCCCCCCCCCCCTCATTGCCCCTGGTCTAATACATTTTTTCCCGATCATCTGGACGATAGGGTCTATCTACCTCGGTAGTTCCTAACCGGAAAATTCCTTGTTCTACTGAAACATTTCTAATAAATTTTCTGTGACGCGGACTCGCAGCGTCACGGCTATTTTACGGCTAGCAAAATAAATGGAAGCTGAAAAATCTCGTTCATTTTTAAGTTTTCGTCGTCTTTCATGTTTGCTATTCAGTTTTCTTTGATGTTCAATTTGTTATTGTTATTAAGTTGATCTGTAACTTTTTATTAAAGTTGTTTATTACGCATAGTTTGCTTATTCAGAGAAAAAATCCCTTTTTTTTTTGTTAATCACAAACTGCGGGTCGTGATTAACAAAAGGTTAGGGATCACTGGTCTAACTGAACACCTCCCTTGCGTTCTCGTGATTCGAACGAGCTGGCGACTTATCGCTTCACGAGTGGCCAGTTCGGACGCAACGAAACCGGCCTATATGCTCCTCGTTTTCGATCTCGCCTGCTGATCCTTTGTTTCGAAATCCCCCCTCACTTGAAGAGAAAAACGATCGTCTTTTCATTGATTCCCGCTCATCCCGGATCGTAATGGGATGATGAAAGGGTGTTCGGGCACCAGACCGTGCCGAGACCGCTATCTCGAAGGGATTAGGCGCACCCGCTGCTTCTTTTGTTCTTTTCCCCCGTGTTTCTGGAAGAAAGAACTCCAAGGACGACGTCACCAAGTGCAGAGTATGTAAATTCGGGGACAGTCAGCCATGAAAAACCATAAAATAACACAGAGGGTAAACCTAGTCTTGGACTGGACCGTTGCACCATTGAGAAGCTCCCGTACTGTTATTGGTACTGTCTATTACATATAAATATATATCTGTGGGTATTCTCCCTTAGGAGTCCCACCGGAATGAACTGGCGGGGAAATAGGACTATTAGTATCTTGTTTTCAGATAATATATATATATATATATATATATATATATATATATATATATATATATATATATACATATATATATATATATATATATATATATATGGCTTGGTGTTCTTTGTTTGGTTAGCTAATATTTATTCATTTCTGCTGATTCTTATGAATTGTTCGGTGTCTCAGTATGTTCTTGGTTAGATCATACTTATCAGAAGCAATCCATTGGTTTTTAGACAGTGTCGAAACCGCTGATGAAGAGATGCTGTCTGAAACCTTTTGAATCCTTTTCTTTCCATGTTTTTCTTTCACGCTGCATAGTGTATTATGCTGGATTTTCACTTTCAACTCTTTCTTTATATATATATATATTAGTTCCGAAATATGCAATAAAATGTATTAACTCTTTTATGAGAAAAAAAAATTAAACAAATGAGCTATTCATTTAGGTAGAATCGGCAATCATATCAAAACAATGAAACCATTTCTTTTTTAAATCGCTGCTGATTTGGCGGATCCCTTCCGGGGTTCTCCTGGACCACCTGTTAAGAACCACTGTTCTACACTCACCCAGAATCATGCGGGATTTATGAGTTAAAATAAAAGGAAAATAAACATGGAGGTTGCGGGCACAAAAGTTTGAAACATCCAGATTTCGAATAACTCTTCATTGCTACGTTTTCCGATTTATTTGCCAGGTGATGGTCGAATGGCTAGGGCGCTGGAATTCGACCATTCGGTTCAGATCCTGTGGGTTCGTGTCCCACTGTTGGCATGGATGTTTGTAGACGTTCGGAATCGTCTTTAAACTGTAGGTCCCGGTCTAATTAGCCGTCGTGTAGCAAAAAGTTGACCGTAGCGCTCCAAACCAATCCGATTTATTTCTTTTGTTTCAGATTAGCGGCGCTCTTAAGAGACTTTTATTCGGTACCGCAGTTCCCACTTTCTGGGTTGCGTTGTATGGCATTGGCCTCCTACGAAATGGGAGTTGAAAAGTATTTATTCTGAAAAAAATAATATTTATTTCAAAACGTGGGAATAATGAGTTAGTCGGAAACTGAGCGAGTGCATTCAAAAGGCCGGCTTTTTATATACAGCCATGTTAAATTATTACAGAAATTCTTGCGTAGGTTCAATCCTTAGACCGGAAAGTCCTTCTATGAGGTCAGGGGGTGGGGGAAGATCCAGATGTCGCCCCTCGCACAAAATGGAGGTGGCATCGGGGGTAGCGCCCCCGCAGAAAGCAACCAACGAAGTTCGCGGATAAAATGCTAATGTCGTCTTTGACAAATGCAAACAACTTATTATGGGAGAAATCGTTGATAGTTAATCGAATAATCGAAATCAACAGTCGCCGCACTTTTCACCCATTTTGATCGATCGCTTTTCGTTATTCCTCCTGAGCTAATATTTGGCTGTCCCCATGCAGTCATTCTGAACTGAAAAAGAAACATTGTTTTCTCTACCAGCTGTGGGGAGGATCTTCCTTTTGGCGCGTTTTCTTCATCTTGTGACATTTCTGCCTCGGAAAGCGCGCGTGAGATGTCACTCTGGTGAATCTCCCCAGTTGATCTCCACGAAATAAAATCTTCAACCTCACAGCACCGTGACGAGGTAGGACTAACTGTCGATTCAAAGAGGAAAAAAATTAAAACGTACGAGTAATTTTACATATATCTTAGCACTGAGACACTTTACAGGAATGTGAATCTTTGCAAAATAGACGTGAAAGAAAAAATTTGTACCCCCTAAACCAGTCGTTCTTAAACGGGAGAACCCAAGAGATGATCATCGAAGTCAGAATTCATTTTTAAAAATAATGGTTTCATCGTTTCAAAAAGACCGCTAATTTAGCAATTTTAATTTTTATTTTTGAGGTTTAATCCTCTAAAAGGTTGAAGCTTTCTTAGTGATTACCTTGGGCCTTAGAGGAACCACCATGCAAAATTTCAGCTTCCTGGACCTTTTGGTCCCAGAGAAGATGTAGCGATCATGTCGTCCTCCCTTCAATCTTCCTATGATCGACTACGTTATCAGTAACAGGTTTAGCACCACTCGAGTGAATATCCAAAATATTTTATTCACACACGAACACAATACTCAACTTATTCACAAAACTTATACACGAAGTATATATATTAACTAAACTCCCCCAGTCATCTAAGCTCTGACTGACAGTAAACAGAAACCCAGGGCGTCTTCGGGGTTACACTCCCACGCACTGTTCTCCCTAACAGCCCAAGGCAGACTGACCATCGTGGGTTTTCCCCTCATAGGACCCCCACGGCATCGTCGCCCTCAATCGTAAAGAGCGGTAGGCACAACAGATCAGTTCACCAGTGTTGTTTTATTTTGGGGGCTTAAGTTCCTTAAAGTTTGAATTTTTAAAAAATTCCTCGTTGAGTACCTTGGGCCCGACAGGAACCGTCCTACAAAATTTCAGCTTCCTAGGACTTATCTATATATTTAAGTTGCTAAGCCGACTTTTTGGGCAGTCCGTGAGAGAAAACTACTGCATCCATTTACTTCATTTTGGTCTTAAACGAAAGATTGTAACCTATAGATTTGTCAAATTTGGTTTTTCTAACTGCAATTTCTATTAATGAGCGATCATTTACAATTAAAAATTTATTTCTGCGCATGCTCAATAGCATGTATAAATCTGTCTTTAGAAACTCACTATTTCTGCGCATGCTCAGTGACATGTTTTAATGATAAACACATTTATTCCGAGAAGTCTCTCTAGATCTTTCTCTGCCATTTTTATTTTTATCATAATTATGTTTGTGAAATATTAGATTAAACCTGATGGAAATTGTTTATTTTGCGCTGTTTAATGAGCGGTAATTTACAATTTAACAAAATTGCTTTCTACGCATGCTCAGTGACATTTATAAATCTGGCTTTAGATACTCACTAAGCACGAGGCCGCTTAAACACATTTATTTGTTTCTGCCCATTATTATGATTTTCAGCATTTGGCAATGATGATTTGTGTATTAGTACATTTATTTACAATCTGGCCGTGATGTTTTGACGGATACCAACTAGTATTTCTAAAGATAACAGTGATCACTGGGTTGTAAAGGGACGTTTGTATGCTTATTGAGTAGACGTATGGACTGTAGAGTGCCCGAACCGATTATCCATCTCTCCGCTTTACTTAGAATAGAGTTGTTTTAGATTTTTTCTTCCCAAAAACTAATGAACCGAATAACAGAAGTGAAAAACTGTAATCAATACACTACAATTAAAAAAATAAGTTCGATTTCAGTTTTTTGAGCAGTGGTTCTTAACCTGTGGTTCGCGAGAACCCAAGAAAGGGTGCACGAAGTTAGCGGTCATCAAAAAGACTGCCGACTTCCTGGACCCCTTCTTAAGTTCTGCCGGACCACCAGGTTAAGAACCTCTGGCGAATGGACGAAGGAAAACAAATGCATTCGGTTGCGTTCGTTGCTACGCATTCATCGCGCGAACCACTCCGTTCGCCGTGTGTATACTCACCTTTACACACCTCCCATTCTCTTCGGAGAATGAATGGCACCATCCCCGGTGTTGCGTTCTTCTCTTAACCCTTTCTCACCCGAACTGGAACAGGCCGACATGAGGCGCGAAAACGGGTTAGGGAGCGAAAGCCGCATTGTTTTGGTTTCGACTTCAATTTCCAGGCGCCGAGATGACCCGGAAGCAGCCTTGAATTCGCTCTAACCCGGTCAGTGGCACAAAATTATCTGCGGGAACTAGGCGATGGAAGGTCCGCGGGGTACGCAAAAGCGAAAACTCAGTGGTCACTCTCGTAAGGAAAGGGTAAGCACGACCGGATTTATAGCATCCAAGAATAAACATAACACGATTACAGTGTGGTTGGGGGGAGGGGGGGAGTTCCCCCACATCGTGATGAGTAATGACTAGATGCTTGGCACGGTTAACCGCGACACCAATAACATTAAAGTGTTGTAAAGTGATGCTTCTTAACCTTTTGGCGATCACGGATCACTAGTCGGGAAAAAAAAATGCGACCAAACCTCTTGAGAGGCAAAAATGGGTTCAATTTCCTTCATAAACAAAGTATTTGTGATAAACAACATTTATACAACAAGTTACATCAATAACAATGACAAATTCAACGCTAAAATAAACTAAATACCGTTAAAGCCTATGAAAACTTGAATGAGAATGATATTTTTGAGCTTGCATTGTTTTTATCTAGTTGTATAATTGCTGTGACGCTGCAACACCTCATCAGAGAAAATATATTAGAAACTTTCAGCAGTGTACGCAGAAATTTTCAAAAGGGAGGGGGGGGGGTTACTATGAAAGAGTAGTTTTGAGTAATCAGTGCAAGGCTTAAACCTAATTAAATAATATATGTAATCAGAACCAATGGGAGGGTTAACCCCCATAACCCCTGCGTACGCCGCTGGAAACTTTGAATCAAAACAGGGATTTTTATCCTACTCGAAACGTCGGGAAACTTAAGAAGGGGGAATTTTGAGTTTGAACAACAACAAAAAATATTTTGTTCCCGATTATTTAAAATTCTTCTCGATCGTTTCGAAATGATGAAACCTTTTTTTATTATTATTTATTATTATTATTTATTTATTTTTATTTATTTATTTATTTATTTTGCTGACTTTTCGGAACCCTTGGTCTCGGACAATCTGTTAAGACCCGCTGTTCTACACCATTCGTCCATTTAAACTGCTCTCCCGTATTTGTTTTTGTAAAATTAATTTAAAGTAATTCATACTAATCACGACGTCAGAGTCGCGAAAACAAATTTTCTACGTTGACGGCGGAAGATACAAGTGTCTCGATTTCAATCGAATCGAGTTTGCTCATTCATCTTCCACTCTTCACGCTATGAAACTTTCCCGCGCTTTGGCCTCAGCGTTACGCACTGAAATCACAAAGAATGCGAAACCGTGGCGAAAAACAAAAGCATAGAGAAATCGCGCAGCATTGGATCGGACCCTTTGAAACAGAGCTTCCTTCCCGTTCCTATAACGGCAGTCCGAACTTCTGTTTTTTTTTTCGGTGATTATCGACCCTGAATTCTTTTCCTCTCCTGCGTCGACCCTGAGATCGGCGCTCTGCTTTGGTTTTCGACCCTGAAACGATCGACCTTGTCCCATAAATTTTTCACGAGGTTGCAGGTCCGATGAATGAGGTGGGAAGGCGATCAGAAATGTCCGAAGTCGTGAGGTGATTTGCTGATGGACACTCGATCGAGATAGGAGGCGTACAAGTAGACATTCACAGAAAATAAAGAAGCTGTCTTTTCAGAGAGAGGTTGGTTTACGGCTACGCTAATTATCGTGTAGGCCCAAGCCCTGATTTTCCATTAGGCCCGGGCCTAGGGACCCCCGAATGTTGGGGGCCCCCAAAATTTTTATTTTAACGATTTTTATTTTAAAAGTTAAAAAAAAAATTCCCAATTCAACTTTTTTTATCTTACCTTTTGTAATAGCAAATATTTTTATATATCCTTTCAAATTTGATGGATTGGTTCATCATATGTATGTTATATAAAGGATTAATAAGTATATATAAAGTGTATATAAAGGATTAATAAGTTTTTCTGGTTGCATTGTATAGGTGTTTTAATGATGAAGTTAATATGTTGTATTGCTTTTTGTTATTTGATAATATTCTGGGCTTCTATGCTTCAAATAGCCAATTCTTGGTAAAATGGTACTTTCACAATGATTCATGATTTTTTTTTTGTGTGTCAATTTTGGAAATTTTACGCCCACATCAGTGTTAGGGGACCTCCATCCCGAGTTGTGCCTATAGTCAAGAATTTTCTAAATCGGGCCCTGTGTAGGCAGGGCCACCCAGAAACTTTACGGGGCCTGGGGCAAACTTCTGTTGGGGGCCCCAAGAAATATGATTAATCGAATAATTTTTTTTTAATTTTTTTTTTTGGGGGGGGGGCCTTTTTTCAGGAGATTATTTTGAATTCTTAAGTACGGTACAAATTTCAGAATTTTCTTTCGGAGGAAATATAATAAATAAATTTTTTAAAATTTTTTGAGGCCCCTCCAGCAGTTGGGGGCCTGGGGCAAAAGTGCCCCAGTTCCCCCCCCCCTTATGGGTGGCCCTGTGTGTATGACAGGGGTCTCAACAAGATAAGAATTTCCCCCTTTGGAGGGATTTTAGGGAATCAGGGGGGGATAGGGACCACTGTCCAGTAAAGTGAGATGTCTTGTAAATTAAATACAATCTTCAAAATTGTAATTTGTTTTTCATTGAATCTGCGACATTCGATAAAATGGAATGCAACAGGTTAAAATCAGATCTTAAACAGGCAGCATTATTTTGAGTGCGTTCTCTTTACTTTTAACCTGTTGTCATTCCCTTTAGTATGTTATGTAATGAGTTCTGACTATGAAAAATCTAATTTTGTTCAAGTTTTGAAAACTATCCATATTTCCTATTACTATTCGGTTTGTAAAATTTTACTCTAAAAGTAATCCAAACAAACGTTTGTGTACTAATATAGAAAAAAAAAATTCAATAGTATATGGATATTACTTGGCGTTCATCTTTCCTTGAGACAATCTTGCAAGGGGAGAAATGATATTCTGAACTATGGTGAAAGAGGGGGGAGGAACGAAAAAGGCCGAGAACCACTGTTTAAAAAGTCGTCGAAAACTCGTTTCTTTTTTTAAACTCTGCCTCTGCTTTTCAACTTATTCCTTTTTATCCTTCAAATTTATGTACGATTTCCAACATAACAATAGCTGCAATTTACGTCTGAGAAAAATGCCCTAGCATATGGGTCACAACACTAGAAAAAAGTTTGTTCGTGCTTTTGACAAATTTGTAGGCAAAACATGCAGGGAATTGGAAGAAGAAATTTCTAGGTTGGGGAGCGGAGTTGGCGTGCGTTATCGCCACAGAGCTCGTTCTGTATGACGTATTCAACAAAAATTTTAAATGGTTTAATAATAAGTGAACGACATCCATCCATGCTGGATAATGCTATACTTTACCCTGTTGTGCAAGCATTCAATTTCTTACTGTGGTGTGGGGTGAAATACTTATTTGGTAGCCTTCAGAGTTAAAATTCTGTATTGCTGCAAGATTTTTAGTAGCAAAATGTGTGTTACTAGAGTAAAACGTAAAATATATGAGCAAAAAACAACTGCATAGAAGTTGAATGGATGAGACAAGAAATGCATCATCGAAACGTGTTTTAAAACACGGGGGTGGTAAATCTCTGTGAACGTGACTGCCGATTAGCAGAAAGTGTCAGTAGGAAGTCAGTAACAAGGTTTAGTGGAGATGGATATATGGACAATTTTGACTACCTCGATTTGTTTGTGCCTCATTTCTCGTTTTAGGAATATTTCATATATTACTAACCAAGTCAATATGAAAACGGAAACTGTGGAAATTGTGTAATATAAAGTGGTTGGTTATACTTATCGAGTCGTAAAAGTAACTGGATTTTCGTGATGGGAACAATAACGACGCGGAAGGTTCTCCAATTTTCCTTTCACATTTTCCATAGTTGAAGCATGAGATATTTTTACTTTCATCAACTGTGTATTTCAGTTTTTCTTGATCTTTCTAACGTACTTGCTGCACACCAACAAGTTCGGAATCATCCACGTTAGCTTCTGTATTATGGGAGCACCTCATAGGAGGGCCAGTATGTCCATACGATGTGCGCGGCATACCAAGGCGATCCATGTTGCTGTGAATCGCCTTTCTTTATACCAGTGGTTCTAAACCCGTGGTACGTCTACCCCTTGAGGTACGTTCTGGGGGTAATTTTTAGTCATGGCCGAAAAACCAGCTTCTTGTCATATAAAAATAATCCGAATTATTTTTCTCTGGAATGATCACAAAACTCCGGCCGAGAAGAGCATATTATAACCGAAGCAAGATTATTTTGGAACATCTGCGCAGAGTTTCTGAGTGGATGCACATCACATCCCCTCCACTCAACCAAACTAGTACATTAGTCATGGATTAACTGTGCAACTGACGTAACCTTATTGCTGATAGCCCAATAAAATGTTTATGATTGTATGACACTTGTTAAGCTTTATCCGTCATTTTAAAAATTTATTTACAAAATCAATTTATAATATATATAAATATATGTTTAATTTTATTCACCTTGTTACACTCTAGCTATAGTTTTATTTGTCTATGCAAGGGGTTAGCCAGTGACACACACATTTCCAGGCGGTACGCGAGGTATAAAAGTTTGAGAACCGCTGCTTTACACGGTTGTAAAATTTGCCTCATAGGCATTATCCCTGTTTCACGAAGAAGATCTCATTCGACATCGATATCGTTTTTATTTTTCTCCGCCAAATGATTTCAAGCGCTTGCAATCTCTGCAGATCTGTCGATGTCATCGCGCTAATACGATTTTCGAACTGGTTTATCCATTTTTACTCTGAATCGGGGATTAGGCGCTCTTGTTCTTGCTCCCACCTACCATCAAGGTCTCTGAGAGAGAAAATATGTGTCTTTTTTTCTCCCCCTTAAATGACAGAGAGAAGCATTGAATCGGATTATCCTACCTGCGAGTGAAACCAATCCATCTCGGGCGATCCTTTCTTTGATGGCCTGTTTCATTTCAACGCTTCAGTGGTGGCCAACGTATGCCACTAAAGCTATCCCCCAAGTGCAACGGTTCCCAACTTTTTGAGGACCAGGGACCACTTGTCACTATATATATATATATATATATATATATATATATATATTGGATCCTCTCCCAATCAACACTTTGATAACAAAAATGGGTTTCGTTTTCAGAATAATCAAACTACTTGTGGTAAATAATTTTAAGAAAAAAAAATTTAATAACAATAATAAATTGGACGCAAAAGTAAACTTGCCTTTGAAAACTTAAACAGGAAGGAGATTTTTGAGCTTGCATTAGCTTTACTATCTGTAAAATGCTTGGCTTAATATTTCTCAAAGCCATGCAAACAAAAAATTGGGGACAAACAAAATTTTGAACCGTCAATTTCATAAAATCGTTAAATTTGCAAACGTTTTGAAACAAATTTTTTTTTCTAATGACTGTTGACTTCGTAAGTTCTCTTGAACCAACGCGTAAGAACCACTGCTTAAGTGGCATGCCTTTGATTTTCTATGTGCGAAACCCAAAGGCTTATTTAGGACTAGGCCAAATAGGCCGCCAACTGGTGGATGAAAAGATATTTCACCTTGTGATTTTCTTAATTTGTCTATAATATTAATTAATAAAAGAAAACGTTCGACTTTGTTTTAAAATAAAAATAGTAAAAAAGTTTTAAAAGTAATCTAAATATTATCTAATTTTTTTTAATCTTGAGACCCGTTTTAAGGGAACGGCTAAACTTAAAAATATGATTGAGGTATCAGGATTAGGGTCTTTGAATAAATTTGGCAATTAAGGCTTACATTTGTTGCTTGATATGAGTTTATTAATTTTAAAAATTTAACCGTGGATTTCGACGTGTTTCTATTATACTATCAAACAGACTTAATATTCATTTCAAGCTGAAAAATAGGCATTGCACACCCGATGAGATGGCCAAAATGGTGTCGTCATACACGTCATACACAAACACGATTTGCCGCCAAGTTGCTTCTTTGAAATTAAAGTTAAATCTTTTTCTCGATGTTCAGCAACCAGAGGAAACTGCACCTATGGAGGAGGCGTTTGTGTTCAAAGTTAAAAAATTTATCACCGCCAAGACGCCCGCTTGGCTATTCAGCTTGAGTGGCAATCAGTTAAAGTTGATAAATTAGATGCAAAAACTTAAACGTTAAAGACTGAGCTCCGGAATACGAACAACTGCGTATACAACATTCTGTATTTTATTTTCTCACTAGTTTATGTTTCTCGGTTTCCATTCGGCAATGTGTAACTCTGTTGTTACTTTACTTTCTCTGCTGCTACTCGGCAGAATTTAACTTTGCAATAGTCACGGCAACCGTTAGCAGCGTTTCAATATGTACAATATTCAACACTGTATTTCCACCTGGACTGGAAAAATCTTAAGAGTCTGAGTATTGATGAATATTCTACGTTGGCTACGATGTACGATGTAAAAGAGATAATACACGTAAAGATAGAATAAATTTTGTTTGTTTGTTTGTGTGTGTGTGTGTGAGGTACCAAGCTTTAACAATCAGAGAGATAAGAATTCTTTTTCTTTGAAGGGTTGATTGTAAAGGAGTCCGAAGAGGGATGAAGTTCAACAAAACTTTGTAAATTGATTAAATACCGTAACATCGAAATGATACTTTTTACCAGTCGGTTTTGTCTAGCTCCAAAGGACGAGGGAGATGACCTCAAAGTTTTCCATTGAACAATCAACGCTAACAGTTTATTGTTACTCAATGATACTCTTTGTCATTGGGAACAACTGCTTTCAATAAATTACGCGTAGCCGTGGGGTTGAGCAAATTCAATATTGCTGTTGAATGCTATGAACGCATTTCCTATCGATGATACAGAATGACCTGCCTAAGGACCTTTGTCCATTGGGATTTGTTGTATTAGAAATATAGACTGTCGGATATAGCGTTGAGACAACCACTCGATAACATTAGATCATTTCCAAAATCGACTATCTTTCGTATCTCTATAGAACTGGATTGGAATCTTATTAAATGCATTTCAAGGTTTTCCATATTCGACTTTGCGAGAAATCGACCTTCTCGGCCCCAGCAAAATTCATTTGCGCGCCATAGGTTAGCTATCGATGTTATGTGAGACGCTTGAATGGTTGTGGCTCGGTTCATTGCGGGAGAGATTTTTGTACATAGTAAAGTAATCGAGTTCACTTAGCATCAAGAACAGCCAAGCAATGCTCAGTTTTTTCCCTTTTGTCCTTGGGCAAGATTTTTATTGTGGCATATTCAAGATTATGTCTTTACGTGACGATGCTACATTTGGACAAGCCGTCAAAATCGTTCATCGTCACCAATCTTTCACTACTTGCCGTTTCTGTGGGCACCTGCTGAATGTGCGTGCCTATCTTGAATTGGACAAATGAGTCCCTCAAACATTATTTTACCTACGTGTCTATGGCTTCTATTGCTCATTCTAAGGTCCTGGAGCATTACTGTCATCCATTTAGATTATAAAAATATATTGATTCTGTTAGAGTGCAAATGATTGTTTTCCCAACCAATTTCATTCATTCGACGTTTATTTTGTTACCTAAATACTGTTCGAAGAACCTTTTCTCCCCACGATCTTTTCCCACTTGCTTTTTCAAAAGAAAACGCTTGAAGTATGTAGGATAGTGGTCCTTAGTGGAGAACCTACGGAGTAGTCCGCCAAGTCAGAGGGGATTTAAAAAAATATTGGTTTCACCGTTCCAAAATAACCGTGAATTTAACAGTTTTATAAATGTGGTAACAAAATATTGTTTGGTCCCGAATTTTTCCTTCCAATTCTAAAATTTACCATATTTATTTTGTTTCCTGACGTTTTGAGTACGAAAAAGAATTCCCATTCTGCTCAAAAGTCCCTTCTTTATTTTCTACAACGCGAAGTCGTAGCCATTTTGCAGCTAGTCAAGCAAATTTTTTCTCATTCATTTTCAAATTTTCAAAGATGTTTGAAAGACGTTTCAAAGATGTTTATTATTCAATTTACTTTTACTTTCAATGTGTCATTGTTATTAAGTTTCTTTGTAACATTTTATGACAGTTGTTTACACAAATAGTTTGTTTATTCAATTAATGAAATCCATTTCCTCCTCTCACAGGGTTGATTGAAAGAGGGTTCCCGACGAATTTTCCAAATAGTGTCCCTGATCCACGAAAGGTTAAGAACCTTTGATTTAGTCTATAAAAATATATTGAATCTGATACAGGGCAAATGATTATATTTTCCAACAAATTTCCCTCATTCGGCATTTCTTTTGTTGCCTTAATACTGTTCGAAGAACTTCATCTGCACACGATCTTTTCCCCATTTGCTTTTATTAAAAAATAAATAAATAAATAAAACGCTTCAAGCATGTAGGAGAATAAATTCGTCCTCTTTCGAACACTTTTCCACTTTATAAAGTTCCGTTATCAAGATTGAATTCAAATCACTCTTTTGGCATCGAGGTATTTTGCCGTAGGCGCTTTTTAAAAAGTATTTTTCATCCTCTCTCTGCTCTTAACTCCACAGATATGTGTCCTAGATACAGACGTTTTTGTGCTGTTGTTTCTTTTAATGCTTTGTTTTACGTTCGAGAATCTGGAATGTTCCTCTGCCTATGTGGGTTGTTAGGTCGTCCTTGATTTGCATCCTCCGTAGAAATTTGTCACTGCAAGTCCAGTTGGGATTCTTGTTCGGTTACTCCCCAAACAACACATCCATCACGTTGGGTGTCCAGAGAAACCAAGTAAGTGCTTCGCAGTTCAAGCCGCCCAAAAAGGTCCCAATCCATCGAGAGCCGTGAACTGATTTGGATAGGGTTGCCTGAAATGTGCCTGCCTACATTCTCTAAACTACTGGTTCTTAACCGTTGGTCCGGAAAAACCCAAGAAGGGGTCCGCGAAGTCAGCAGTCATAAAAAAATGGTTTCATCGTTTTAAAATGACCGCAAATTTACAAAAATTTATAAAATCAGAAACAATTCGGAATTTTTTGTCCAAATTCTTAAAATGCCTGTATTTTTCGTATTTCATGCCGTTTCGAGTACGAAAAAAATCCCTATTCTGCTGAATAATCCCTAAAATATTTCTTGTAACACGGAGTGGTAGCGTAGTAGGCATTTTACATTTAGTCAAGCCAATGCCAGCTCAAAAATGTCCTTCATTTTGATGTGTTCATAGGTTTCTGCGTTTGTTATTCATTTCACTTTCACGTTAAATGCGGGGCCCTTGCCAATGAAGACATTCGCACTTTAACCTTTAGCTTACGGGGCCCACTTTTCCAATTCCCCCTTTTGAACGGGTAATTTCATACCCCCTTTGTAAGAACGGTCATTAAGGGGGTGTTATATATATATATATATATATATATATATATATATATATATATATACAAGTATATATTCATTCTTGGGCCGGTATTCTTGGGATACATGCTATTCCACCCCATAAAGAAAAGGTAAACAGCGAAAATCGTTGGCCACTTTTAATGGCGACACCCTTTCACGTTCAATTTGCTATCGTCATTAAGTTTATTTGTAACTTTTTATCAATCCAAAATATTACGTCGACCCGACCCTAAGGCAGGCGGCAAAGTTTGGCTGAAAACGCAAATCGTATCCCACTCGCACAAGAGTAACGCCGGTCCAAAATTAATTAAGGATCTCGCAACCAGTACTAACTCCATACGGTGTTAGACGAGGTCACCGATCCCTGCCCCACATAGCTTATGTACTTTTGAGTTCGACAGTCTCGGGAAGAAATGATATTCTGTGGTGAAAGGGGTGAATGGGGCAAAAAAGGTTGAGAACCACTGCCCTATGTGGCGCTCACATTTTAAAAAAAAATCCATCGAGCGGATGAATGTCGGAAAGACAGCGTTCGGGGAAAAAAAGTTCTTTTCAAACATCCGAATGGTGTATATTTACGGTGTTGAGACCTATATCTGGACTATTCGTGTTTTTCGAGCAGAACCCTGTTTTAATTCGCTCGAATGAAGACATTATAGGCCACTGGACTGTGCTGCGAAGCCCCCGAGTCATATCGGATGGGCATAAGTCACTTGAAAAATGTTCATTTTAATATACCTACTACGTCTTTATACTTTTTTCATTTTTATTGATACATTAGTTATGTGAAATGCTACTTTGTCACCTGTTGTTGTTGTTGTTATTGTTATTTGTTGACACCGGCCATCGCCACTTCTCTGGTCCCCGAAGAGACGGACAACTTCTCGGGTCGAGTGACTTTTGCGTCACTCTGTATTTTCAAAGAGCAAAAAAAGAAGTGAAAAACAAAATTAAATTTATTCTTACTAAGTAGAAAAATATATTTATATTTTGACCTGTGGTGGCCCTGTGGTACAGCGCGCTAGCTTTCGGTGCTTAAGGTGCTCAGATCGAATCCCGGCATCGCGTCACTAAAAGGCCTCCGTTTGTGTCGTCTCTTCATAGGGGGTAATGCTAGTCCGCCTATAGGGTGCCCCCATAATAAAATGGCCAGCAAACTGCGGTGAATTGTAGACGAATATCTACACGACAAGTGCCTCCGCATAAATAAATATTTAAATTTAAGCACCTGCTTTGCGTTATTTGTTGGAAACATATTTCTCTAAAACATCAGTCAGACTATCTTTTTCAGTGGCCACAAGGCATAGTCTGTCGAGTCTCTCTTGAGCCATCGTGGATCTGTCTGTATTCTTCAAATGCTTTCAATGCATTCTTCAAACGTTCAGTGAAAGTCTTTTCGCTGGTCGCATTAGTGATCATCAAGCACATGCCTATCCGCAGAGCTGAATCAAAATCAGGGAAGGGAGAAGTCAATCCATTACTTGCTACAAGATATCAGAAACTTTGGGCGATTCGTGTTTTAGCCTCTACTCATGTTCGGCTTTTCCTCCTTCTCCTCGACGCCCCCTGGGCTGCAGCCCCTAAAGCCCATTCCTTAATTCGGCCCTGATTCGGAGCCCGGTGCATTACGCATCTCTCGGTGAATCAGTCTGGGGGCCAAACGGAAGGTCAACAGGCAGTTGGTATCTACCTATTTCTCGTCGAAAACATTTAACGACCTCCCACGTTGACTGCTCGTGAACTTTTCATTTTAATGAAGTCTCATTTCACCAAACGAGCCTCTCGGTATGAGTTCGCTAAAAGTTTAGAAGTAGTTTCCACATGCTTGGAGTTTTTGCGATGCTTGTGACAGATTTTTATCTCTGATGGATTACCCGCCCGTCTGTTTCGCGGCGCAAAGCTGTTTATTTGCCCAGACGGCCCGCTGACGTTTTAATCGGGAGAATTTCTCCGTAGAGGCATCGCAAACCTGAACAAATCTCAGGAAGAATTCGACTTCCATTAAAAATGATGTTACGACTCGCTGGATGCTTTCGCATGGCTTTCTCACACGCGTCTCACTTTGCAACTTTCCGATTATTCGTTTATGTCATGTTATGCTGGAACGAAAAGAAATGCTGACTAAGACGATTATTGTTACGAGGCTCTTTCTTTAATAATCTTTTGGGAATTTTTTGAACGTGACTTCAGAGAGGAAATGAGGCAAATACGACTTGTTATCATTTGAAAATACGACGCCTCTAGTACAGTGGTCCGGAATCCAAGAAGGGGTCCGAAGTGAGAAAAATACATTGGTTTTATCGTTTCAAAACCACCTCAACTTTGAAAATTTTATAAAACTGAGAAGACAGTTTTTTTTTTTTTTTGCTACGAGTGCGAAAAAATAGTACATAATTTGTTAGTTAGGTGCCGGACTAACTAGTAGACTCGATCCATTAACCGCAAGAGCCCGAGATATCCTAGTGTTGGACCATTGGACTTTGGACTGAGAGTGCTTCGTTTGAATCCTGACGAACGCCAGTCAATGTTTCCTTGTCTAGGCCGCACAATCCGCAAACCGGAATGTCCTTCCACGAGATCAATGAGTGAGATGCCCTAGGTGCGAGCCTCCCTAGATGTCGCCTCTGGGGTTACACGGTCAAAATTTTGGTAGCATCTGGCTCAATCGGACTCCGATCCTTGTGGCGCCATTAAAAACCGGAGCTGTATCCCACAGCTCTCAGTCATATATGGACCTGGGCAGGAATGTTTCGGCCAGGACAACAACACCGACAATGAAGCCTTGATATCTTAATTTCATGCGTTGTTAATACTCTTGTTTTCTTGCAGCCTTGTGACCCCATCACCATGTCGGTGATTTGCCGGACCTTCGTGCAGAACGCCTGGCGAAGCGACCTCTGCTCCAACTGCTTCAAGTCGCTGGAGGACCACTCGACGGCCAGACGAAACAACGTGTGTGCCGTGCCTAGATATGTGCCTCAGGCACCATCCCTCTACCAGGTGAGACATTCATTTAGGACACTCCTTGCCGGGGTTAAAATCGAAAGATCGCGGTCTCTGTATTCAAGTATCGAGTGCTTCACCAGTGGTCAAGGAGAGCTGAGGTATAAGTCAGCAGTCATAAAATAGTTGGTTTTATCGTTTCAAAACGATTGCAAATTTAGTAAATTTATAATTCACAAGTCTGCGCCGCCCACGGACAAAGCTTATACGACAATAATTAATGAGCTAACTTAATACTAATTGAACTTAATTCTTTGTCCCACTTGGATGGACAACGTTGCTTTGTGATCCACCCGTTCCTGGTTGCCTTATCTTATTGATTAAACAAGATACATTACATTCTGTACAATACAACATAAATATACATTAGACACATAGATACACAACTAAGACATTGACAACAGTATATGATAAAAGCACACATGAAGTACATGCAATACATGTAATATATACACATTTCTATACCCACAATATACTTGCACATACTATACATACAACACACATTACTTCATATACTATACATACATAATATACCTGCTATACAGGCATACCCATTCTATTACGCATACTATGTATATACCCCAACTATGCTTTGCTATATTACACATGCTATGCATCCAAACATACTATACGCCTTACCGTACATATAAAGCACATGCATATAATTACATACTATACATGCAGTAGATACACTTTACGAAATAAACTTTATAATATAAATACAGCAAATACATACGATACACAGCAAATACACATACCGTATATACACAATACAGATACCCATATAAATACTGATACACGATACAGATACGATAGCTGTACACCTATAAATACACATGGATACACGCTATACATGCGGTAGATACACATTACTAAATAATCTCATATATTATTTAAACAACAAATGCAGAAAATACATACAATACCCAGCAAATACACGCACAGTATGTACTCGATGCAGAACGCGTGCAATAACGAACTCCTACCTTCATACCATACCAATACCCATTGCCCTTTTTATATCACATATTCCTATTGCACATTTTATCATACATAAATTATCAGTTTAATTTTCATATTTTCATTTATAATCTATATACATATTGCGCGTTTTATTATGCATAAATTATCAGTTTCATTTTCATATTTTCGCTATTTCCTTTAAAAATTATACACTTCACTCTGTACAATAGCGATCAATTTGCATGTTTGTTTAGTCGGGATCCGATCCGACGACCTTTATAACTGAAGCCCAGTTGCATATATTGCATAACAACATTTACATATTACATTTTAATTATACTTTTTACTTATTCATTTGCTTGTGCATTTTACATACGTATTTGCTTTGCAGTTTACTTATACCTTTACTTCAGTATTAAAATTCACAGATTGCTTTATTTCCCAAATTATCATACAGTACTTCGCATCGATTCACACATTATCCTCTGTGCTTTACTTAAGCTTTAAACAGTTCATTCTATTTATACACCACAAAATACTATACAGGCAATACATACAACTGTTATATAAACACTAGCTGAAAACCCGTATTTCGCTACGGAGTACATTCAAATTAAATACAACGGTCAATGTATGCAATTAATGCCAAAAATATGTTTAAATATATTTATAATAAATACAGCGATCAGTGTTATGCAATTTATGTAAAAAAACGAAAAAATGTATTTATAAAAAAATCATAACGGATATTTTTATAGACAATATAATGTAGAAGAAAATATTCAAATTAAATCTAATAGAACATACTAAAGAATATAGTACAGTTAATATAGTACAGTTTGAGGAACATTTCTTTTACTGTATTTTAATATTTTTTTTGTATAATGTCCAATCGTCTGCCGCATTAGAAAGAAATATTGTCTATTACGATGTTATGCACGTGACGCAAAATTAGTTTAAAGTATCACAAAAAGAAAAGAAACCACGTGATCAGCATTTAATAAATTAAATTCTAAAAATGAATCTTTAAAAATTAACCAAAAATCAGAAAATAGAGGTAAAGATTCGAAAAAGATCTCATTTTAAAGGAATTTTTATGATCTTTCTCGTGATATAAACTTTATAACCCTCAAATTATTATTTTAAATGCAAACTTGAAAAAAGGTACAAAAACAGCTTAAAAATTTAATTTTAAAACAATCTAAGAATAATTTTTCAAAAATCTTCCTTAGTGCACCCCTACACCATAAGAAAAATCACCATGCATAATGTCAGCCCTTTAGGTCCAGCGGTTTGGTCTGTGCGTTGTCTGTCAGTTAGTCAGTCAGTTACGGAACTGTTTTATATAATAAATTCCAAATTGTCTACTCCTGATGCTGACATGCACCCCCACACAAGGACACCTCCACCGCCATGCTTAACTGTTCCTACTAAGTTCTTGGGATTAAGTTCCTCATTTTTTCTTCTCCATACAATTATACGCCCATCGGAACCAAAAATGTGAAACTTGCTTTCATCGGCAAATAAGACATTATTCCAATAGGTTTTGGGCTTATTTATCATTGATAGTGCGAAGGAAAGCCTAAGCTTTCTGTTTTTCTCACTCACAAAAAATTTTCTACGGGCAGAACGCCCATGTAATCCAGCTGCTTTGAGAACTCGTCGAACAGTTTCAGGTGAAATTTAAGTAGAAAATGTTTCATTAAATTCTGCAGAAACGTTTACAGCAGTCAAACGTGGATTTTTCACAAATTTTCTGATTATAAATCTCTGATCACGTTTTGTTAGCTTTGCCGGGCGACCTTTTCTTACCGTGTTTTCGATACGATTGTCTTCTTTAAAGCGTTTTATCACATACTGCAGAGTAAAATGGGATAAATTAAGTAATTTAGCAATATTTCAAACTGATTTACCACTACTATGATGAAATATAATCAATTTTCGAATGCTGTCTGTTGTTTCTTTACGACTACGAACCATTTTTAAATAATGAATAGAATATTACGGAGTAGGCAAGCAAAAATCAAAGCCAAACGATATTTAAATTGCCACCACAATTGAAAAATAAAAATAAAGCGTCAGACGATAATTTTAATTATGAATTCATCCGAAAATATTTCAGTGTACGATGATTTTTTTGAGATAAAATTTTTGTTACTTTTTGATTACTAGTTTCTTAAAAATAAAGTTTTACTATGTTTTCAAAATATTTCATGTAGTTTTGTTAAGAATGGATTATAGATCTTATTATTTAATACCCATTCTGAAATATTCATTTTAATTAATGGATAGACCCATATTTCATTGAAAATCGTAAGTATACGAACACTTTTGGGAGCCACTGTATATATATATATATATATATATATATATATATATATATATATATATATATATATATATATATTGCTTTTAGAGCAGTAACCTGTGGTTACAACACTTATGCTACTAAAGCAAGTGTATTATTATTAAAGTACCTTAAATTAATCTATAAAAATATAACATCTGGTGTTTGTGGTATAATTGATAATAGCTTTAGTCTAATTAGAAAACTACAAACATTAGATAACTGTAAAAATGTAGTAACTTATGATTTTAAAGATCTATTTAATAATATCGATATAATTGATTTAAATAGAATAATCATAATGTTAGTACAAAATAATATTCAATACTTAGGCAACGAAATTAAACTAACTCGTTTCAATAGGCTCCTAGATTTAGTAACTAAACATAATTACATAGTTCATAATAATAGTATATAATTACAGTCCAAAGGTGTACCACAAGGTGGTAATGCTTCAAGTATGCTAGCTAATTTATACTTATATTATTTTGAAATTAATAATATAGAAAATTGCAATTACAATATATTTAGATATATAGATGATGTAATAGTAATTAATAAAAGTAATAACCCTATAGACTTAAATTTTTACCCTCCTAATCTGGAACTAATTAAAAGTAGCCATGATAATATTAATGTAAACTTTTTAGATATTAATATAAAATTAAATTCTCACAGCAAATTTACTTTTGACTTATACGACAAAAGATCTGAATATAATTTTAATATTGTTAAATTTCAAAATTATCTAACCTGTTTACATAAATCTGTTATTAATAACATTATTGTAAATCAGTTAGTTCGTATAAATAGGCATATTTTAGACTTGAAAGTTGTGCTAACGCGTAATAATTACCCCGAAAGTCTATCCAAAAACATAATTGGTTCTTTTTGTTTTAATGAATAGTTTGTTCTGTTGCATTAAATATGTTAAACATAACAATAAGATAAAATAGAAAAAATATACACAAAAATAAAAATTAAAATAAAAATAAGTAAAAATAAAAATAATAATTAAAAAATACTCTTAGTAATAATAACAATAGACTAAATTATTAAGGGTATAATAGTCCTAAAATACGGTAACCTAAGTAAGTCTGTAACTGAGAATCCACTACCTCCATGGTTGCAAGTTTTGTGACGTCAGTCATCTTGCGGTTACAAGTACTTAACTTCCACTCTGTCTAGCGCCAGGCTTGTTGTTCTTTGGTTAAGTACTATTATTCAATCTTTATTCAATTTTTAATAATTTCTTCTGTTTTCCATGGATTGTACGGTGTCTGAGTGTGTTTATTGTATAGATCATACTCATCGGAAACAATCCATTGGTTTTTAGACAGCATTGACACCGCTGATGAAGAAAACCTGTCTAAAACCTATTTCATACTTTTCTTTTCATGTTGTTTGTTCCTGGCTGCACGTAGTTTTAGATCTATTACTGGTTTTCTCTATCATCTTTATCTTATTTATATATATTGCCATTAATTGCATACATTGACCGTTGTATTTTATTTGAATGTACTCCGTAGCAAAGTGCGGGTTTTCAGCTAGTATATATATATATATATATATATATATATATATATTTTATTTATTTATTTATTTATTTTGTTTCCCCAGAGCCGCGGCATATCGACGAGCCTGAAATGGCGGCTGAACGAGTCCCTGTACGACCGGGTGGCGCGCAGAGACATCGCCGCCCAGACCGCTGTCCACTCGATGACCAGCAGTAGCCAGCAGCCACAGCCGGGCATACTGGTCAAGAGCGAGAAGAAAAGCAAGAGGTGAGTGCCCGAGACAGCAAACTGCTGGTCATAAAAATTCATTCGTACACAGGCCCGTATTAACACATTGTGCCCCCCTCGACCAGGGTATATATATATATATATATATATATATATATATATATATATATATATATATATATATATATATACACAGTAGAATCTCAATCGATCGTTCTCCGAATCATCGTTTTCCCGTATGTGTCGTTTATTTCACTCAGACCCGACGATCATATTGCTTTGTTATGTTCCCGCATCTATCGTTTTCCCGCATTTATCTTTCAGTTCAGTCGGTCCCTTGAAAAACGATAGATCGATATTCCACTGTATATATATATATATATATATATATATATATATATATATATATATATATATATATATATATATATATATATATATATATATATATATATATGTATGTATGTATGTATGTATGTATGATAATTTCATGTTGTTATATACTCATATATGTAGGTATATTTTCACATAAAATTTTCTGAGACATAATAAAATAAGACAAACTTTAAAGAATAAAATAAGGCAAACTGTGGAGAAATCCCCCCCCCCCCCATGGAAGGAATTAGGTCCACTCTTCAGGAAACTTAATTCCCCTGTGTATTTAGACTGTCCTATAGTTTGATTTTGATGGAATCTGCGATATTCCTAAAAGTTTATAGAATGCCCCAGATTCAAATCAGTTCTTGAAGAGGCAGCGTTCTTTTGAGTCTGTCGTCATTCACTTGAGTCCCTTAAGGAAGACGTCCGCTAAGTAATGAGTTCTGAATACAAAAATAACTCATTTAATTCAAGTTTAGAAAACTGTCTAATTTTTCTATCGCTATTCAATTTGTAAAACTCTGCTATAAAAATAGTCCAAATAAATGTGTATGTATTAATGTAGGAAAAAGAAATCAAAGATGTTCACTATTGTATGTGTGTTATGGTGAAAAGAGGAAATGGAGCCACAAAGTTTGAGAACCACTGAAATATACTAACAAGCATTATAATTTGAATTCTTTATAACAGTGGTTCGCCAACTTTTTTTCGAATGCGACCCACTTTCTTTAAATTTAAAATCAGTCGACCTGACAGTAGTCAGAGCCAATTTTTTGGTAGTAGCAAACTTTTTAATACAATTACTAAAACGGTAACAAAAGTAGAAAAAAGAAATAAGCAAATCTCGACAAACTATTTTTTAAATCAATGAACTGTAGATTTTGGCTTTATATTACTAACAATTTTTAAAAAATGTGTCGCTTAACTTCTTCACTTGTTTTCGGCAAATCTCTTGTGACTAAAACTTCATATTTAAATATCAATGTGTATTTCATTTTGCTCAAAAATGAGAAAAACCAAAATTAGAAACGTTATTTTAAAATGATAAGCTTTTTCCTTAAACTTTTCTGTTTAACTGTTTACTGCTTGCCCAAGCGATACAGACTGGGTTTGGCGCGCTGCCAAAATTATAACTCTAGGCGACGCTGAAATTTTGCTTTTCGGAGGACCGTTATGGAGGAACGTAATCCTACGTTAAAATAAATAAATAAAACTATATAAAAATATGTAATTACTAACTGTAAACCCGCACTTTGCTACGGAGTACATTCAAATTAAATACAACTGTCAATGTATGCAATTAATGCCAAAAAAAATATATGTATATATATTTATAATAAATACAACGATCAATGTATACAATTGATGTAAAAAAATTACAAAAATATCGTAAGGGATATTTTTATAGACAAAATAATGTAGAAGAAAATATTCAAATTAAATCTAATAGGACATACTAAAGAATATAGTACAGTTAATATAGTACAGTTTGAGGAACATAATATCTTTTATTGTATTTTAATATTTTTTTTGGATAATGTCCAATCGTCTGCCGCTTTAGCAAGAAAAAAAACATTTTTTTTGTCTATTTAGTTGTTATGCACGTGACGATAAATTTATTTAAAGTACCAGAAAAAGAAATCACGTGATCAGCATTTACGTGATCAGAAATTCAATTCTAAAAAGGAATCTTTAAAAATTCACCAAAAATCAGAAAATGAAGGCAAAGATTCGAAAAAGATCTCATTTTAAAGGAATTTTTAGGATCTTTCTCGTGATATAAATTTTATAACCCTCAAATTGTTATTTTAAATGCAAACTTAAAAAAAGTTACTAAAACAGCTTAAAAATTTGATTTTAAAAAACCTAAGAATTTTTCAAAAATCCTTCTTAGCGCACCCCTACCTATAAGAAGTATTTCCATGCAAAATGTCAGCCCTTGAGGTCCAGCGGTTTGGTCTGTGCGTTGTATGGCAGTCAGTGAGTCAGTCAATTACGGAACTGTTTTGTATATATAGATAGAGAATTTGAAGCATATTTGTTATTTAAATAATCCAGTATGGTATAAAAGTATTTCAAACCCTCCGCGGCCCAAAGTTTGCCCACCACTGCTCCATAAGACTGACGTGAATGAAAGGAATGTCGAGTGGATTCTACGGCATTGATTCCCAGACAAGTCAGATGCGGCCTTTATTTCAAATAACCAAGGCACATTCCCTTGAAATGCTCTCTTTCCCGAGGTAAAAAGTCTTCAGCGGCATTGGTGGAGGTCTAAAACAGTGGTTCTTCTTTAACCTTTTGTGGATCGGGTCCGCTTGTCAAAAACAATTGCGTCGGACACCCTGCCGAACCAACCCAAAAGTGGGTTTGATATGCCGAATAAAGAAAATATTTTTTTTGATAAATTACTTCAATAAAAAGTGACACATAAACGTAATAGCAATATGGAATTGAAAGTCAAAGTAAACTGATTAGAAAACGTCACGGCCTATGCAAACTGAAACGTGAAGGAGATTTTTGAGTTTACATTTGCTTCACTTGTTGCGACTACTCGTGACAGGAAATATATCCGGGACTTTAAAGGGATTTTTTATGCTCGAAACGTCGGAAAACGGGAAAAATACAGGAATTTGATAAAAAAAAAAAAAGGCGAAGCGAGAAATTTTTTTTTATCCCAGTTTTATAAAATTGCTAAATTTAAAGTCGTTTTGAAACGATGGAACTTTTTTTAATATTAATATATATATATATATATATATATATATATATATATATATATATATATATATATATATATATATCACTGCTACTTCGCGTACCCCTTCTTAGGTTTTCCCAGGCCACCGGTTATGAACCAGTAGTCTAAAATCCTTTCCAGTAATACCCTTTCGGAAGTCGAGTAAATGACGTCAGATGGGGCTCTAACGGTTTTTTGAGTCAAAAATTCTTTTTCGTAAATTGTACAAACACTTCGTTTCTTAAAATTAAAAAGTCTGGTGTTTTATGAGCTAGCTTTCAACCATAATTGCTGTAATGTACGATTAAAATAAGGACTGGCAGAGGCTTATTTATAAGATATAAATTTAATATTTCGGTCTATATAAATTATACTAAAATAGTCCTACACGAGAAAGTCGAGTGGACGAAGACTTGTTTATTATACCCGTGTTCATCGATGCTTAGATAGGCTTTCTCGATTAGTTCAAGTTCACTGCTTTGTTTTGAAAACGGAGAGGTGACGGCCACAAAGCAGGAAAGAATAATGAAAAGCAATTTCATTGTGAGAGGAAGGAGGGAAAATAAATATGGACTTTCCTAGCAATGTGTAAATTTGCATCCTTTCTTGCATTTTGGGATAATTTCAGTGACGCGTCATTTGTTCGCCATCTCGTGACTGGGGAACACACCGTCGCTATTAAAATGGATATTCGCATGTTTGTAGGCATGAGTGCGTGGCACGCTCGGTCGATTGACTGAGCATATCTTCTCGATTAGAAACCCAGTGCCTCATAATTATTTATCTCAGTGGTTCTTATCCGCGATGGCAGGAGTGATGAAAGAATAATTACAAGATAAATAGAACTTTTTATTTAGCAGCCATCTATCGGACGGGACGGGAACGAAACGTTAAACGCAAGTTAACTTCCAGTTCCCAAGCTAAACGATTTATTATGCATTTGATACCTCTTTATTACGCATTTGATCATTTTCTTTCAAGTGGATGGGATAATTCATCAAAAAAAATTTTAAAAAGTATTTATTAATAAATAGTATTGTCAAGTTTATATCATTCAACAGAAAATTTAAAAACATGGTATATAAAAAGTTCTTTTTATCTTCTAATTATTATTAGTTATGCTTGCGAGATATAGAAATAAACCTGACAGGAATTGTTTATTTCGCGCTGTTGAGTTACCATATTTTATTTTGCTAGGTTCAATAGTAATTTTTTAAAGTGTATTTCTCTCTTCTTAATATTATGATATTCAACATCTGGAAATGATGTGCTGAGTATAATTTGTGAATTAGTACATTTATTTACTATCCAGCCGTCCTGTTTTGACGGGTACCAACTAGTTCATTTTTATGTTTTCAAAGGCTTTTACGTTTGCTGTTCGGTTTACTTTTATCTGAAATTTGTTATTGTTATTAAATTTATATGTAACTTTTTATCAAAGTTGTTCAACGAAAAGAGTTTGTTTATTCGTAAAATGAAACTCACTTTAGCGGAAAGAAAACCCAGTATATCGGGAGATGATCCCCAACGCATTGTGGTCGCTGATCCACAAAAGGTTAAGAACAACTGATTTATCTGATAAAAGTTGGTCTGACTTCTGTAGTTATACCTGCATTAGAGCCCCCCCCCCCATCACTGTAGGCCTGAAAGATTAGTTTTTAAATTTTTCGATCTTTATAACAGAGTTTGCAGTTACAGTCGATTCCGATTAATTAGACCATCGGTCAATCGGACCAGCCGCTTATTCGGACCGAATCCTTCAGACCGAATCCCGTCTTGTAACATAGGGCATGTTCGTTTGATCGGAGCAGCCGGTTATTAGGACCAAACTGATCGCGTCCCGATGTGGTCCGATTAACCGGAATCGACTGTATTCTTGCGGTTGAGGTCTGGAGTGTTCATTGACAGTACAACAGATTCTGCCCTTTAGAAGAAAAATGCAATAGACTGAATTTCCGGACTTCGAACTTTATATGTTGACCGGTTTGCGTTTCGTGAACTGTAAAACGTTTCTTTTTCATAAGAACAGCAACAAAATATTTTGAATTTCGTGAGGATTCCTATAGTATTAATGAGGCATAAGTAACACGTAAAGCATTTATATGTGGATCACTCTAGAGAACATAGCTTCATTGACTCATTTTAAATGTTCTATCATCTTCAAAGCGTGAACTTCACGTAAGATAAATCTCACGTGCATTTGTACAGTTCCAAAAGGAACTCAAGACGCAGCTGATCATGAATTTGACAGTAGTCGCTGTAATGTTTTTGCAAGTTTCTCATACTCTTTGTTGCACGAGGTTTCAATAGGACCCAACCTCTATTAGTTGTTATTTTTACTAGTGTCGGATCCACTGAAGGCTGAGAGATGCGCCTCCCGTTTAGACGAGGGACGGAGGCCGTCTTTTTGCCCGGTGCCACCACAATTTCGACAAGGTCTTAACGACTTTAGACAGGCAACCCTTTTTGGACATTGTCTAGGTGAAGCTTTTCCATAAATTGGACCAATAAACCCCTAAAGTTGTAGCCGCGTGCTATATATTTGTTGCTCAGATCAATGTGTTACAGAATCAGAATGTTTAAAGAGCCGTAATTGATTAACATTATTAAACTTATTTATGCAACAGCCACTTCTCGTAACGAGTTTGGCACTTAAAATTTCCCGTACAAGTCAGAGGTAATGGTTACGACAATGGAGCCAAAAGTGCGTGAAGAGCTAGTGCATACACATCCGATGTTTTCAAAACTTATTTAGGTCTGCAGTTATTCGTCAACACGGCCTTCTTCCGTTACCTTTCCACACAACACATCCCTCCCCTCCAAAACACGCTTCGCTCCCAGACTTTCTCTGCGTGACGCGTATCAGAACGACGTTGTTGCGTGCGTGTCGGGAGAGGTTCGTCAAATGATCGCAGCCGAAAAGAGAAAAAGCTAAATTTCCGTCCGAGTCCGCGTGTCTCCGTGAGAATTTATCTACCCCTACCGCAAAACTGTCACCTATTCGCGTCGACACGACTGCCGCTCGTACCTAGGGTATGCGTGTCGGAGAGCGTATTTCACCGAACTTAAAAAAATGACCGTGTCGTGAGAGAGGCAAGTCACCGAACCAGTGGCGGATTTAGGACTAGGCCAACTAGGCCTCAGCCCCGTGATTAAAGAAGAAAAAAAATCATTTACCTTGTGATTTTCTTAACTCATGTAAAATATTTATAAACAAAAAAAGTTTGACTTAACTTTAAAATAGTCAGGGGTTTCAATAAGTTATAATAGTAATATTTATAATGAACTTTATTCGCAATGTAACAATGCAAAGCTCGGACCAACGTATAATTTTATTAGTTTGTAACTAAAATTAAACAATAAAACCTCTGAAGTTTCTCTCAGTTTCTATATATATATATATATATATATATATATATATATATATATATATATATATATATATATATATATATATATATTGTAAAATTAGATACCTTTCTAATTGCCTTCCAATGAATTGGAAAGGGGGGGGGGGGCTGCAAAAGAAATGTGGCTTAGGGCCGCAAAACTTCTAAATCCGTCCCTTCACCTATCGGTTACTGGAGTAACTGATGTCAGAGTTGCCGTTTTGCCTTTCTCTTAGCTGCAAAATCTAAAAGCAAGATTTTCCAAATCATTAGAACGTTTTGTTTGTTAAGGTAGTTCGTTATCCGCCTCAACAAACGTTAGGCTGTGGCAGAGACACCTTTCATTTGACTTATAATAACATGTTTATTCAGCGTATCATGACTAACTGCTCAGAGGTACTTATAACTGCGGAAGTTATGTAAAAATTAGAAATGACTCAAAAAGAGACTTTAAGATTGATAACTGGCGAAGTCAAAACGACTCCAATTTAAGTCATATTACAATTGGCTCATAACAAACCAGTAAAATAAATAATACAATAAAAATCTTTGTGTTTGTATAAGAAGTTAATACATATACCATCCAATAACTATTGAAGAACTTATTTCTCTGACCGGGGTAGAAGACTGAAGACTCAAGAAGGGGCTATTCAGAAAATTAAAAAGAAAACTCCAATATCCCAGATTAACCCGAAGCTATACGTGTTCTCTATTGACAGTTTTAGATGTAATCTTTTTAAAATTTTCTGTATTTTATTCTCTTACGCTGTTTGTGCTGTGTGTTGGCAGACATTAGTGAATGATTTTCTATCAAGTGACGTCCCAAGAATTAAAAACTTTTTGAGAGTATGATAAAATATTTTCTGCACTCTCGTTTCTCTGTTGTACCGTCATCTACTTGATTCCTCCGCGCATTTCGTCGTGAAAATTGGTTTAGTGGGAGAAAGAGGCCTTCGAAAACCATTTTGTTTTGAGAGTAAGAGAGATTTTAAAGCTATTTATATCTATCGGTAAAACCGTCGGACAGGTACGGATTTAAGATCCGTTTTTATAATGAAGTGTATGGTTAGATCAAGAGGAATAAATCTTTAAGGTTGATCTCTTTGTTTACGGGCGACACAATAGCAGCCTCGGATTGCTTCGCAATTTTCGCAGCAAAAAAAAGCTTTAAACCTGACTTCTTGCTCTTAGAAAATACTTTTTTAAACCGAGTGTTGTTTTAAATGAGTTAGCGCGAGGATCATAATTCAAAAAGTGAACATTAGAGCGGTCATTTGATATCAGGTAAAGCACTCCCCTGTATGTTAATGTGAAGAGAAAGAATAGTCGAAATGGTAATGTCGCGATAGACAGCGTTTTTTAAATTAAAATCCACAAATATAGTATCCTTTTTAGTAAACGTGTTTTCTTCTCCTTTCAGTCGCCCAAGTGTGGACTTCGCGTCGGAAGAAGCTCTCGTGATTGGATACGGCGGCAACGACTACGATTCCGACACCTCCCCGTGGGAGATGGGTTCCGATGACGGGTCCATCGATCTGGATCTCCTGGACGACACGGACGAAGACCGGAAAATAACGAAGCTTACGAGGAACAACACCGAATTCAATTCCTACAACAAGAACCTCCTGAAAGAGGAGGAGAAGCTGAACAGTATCAACAACAACGTGAACAACCCCGTGAAGACCACCGACAAGACAATCAGCATTCTCACCTACAACGACATCCAGTCTACCAAATCTGATAAAAAGCTCAACCAGTACTTCTTTCCCTCCAGGACCGAAATCAAATCATTCCTCAATGGCAACTCCCTCGTCATCGAGGAGGCCTCGCTGAAAAACAACAAGGTGACGGCCAGTGCAAAAATTCAAAACTGCAAGAGGGAGGCGGAGAACACGACCTCGCATAAAATGGCGCTAAACGACGACTTCACGCCACTCAACACCAGAACATACTCTTTTGTCTCGGAGCTGAATAAAAACAACACAAGTTTCGAACAGAGTTCGGACTCTGATTACTCCACTTACAGGCACACCGCGGGCGATTCCACGGATTCGGAATCGTTTCACGACGCAGAAGATCCGAGGCGTACCTCATTCCTCCATGGCAAATACGTGATGTCGTCCTCTCAGATGAACGAATCGGATATCGACAAGAAATACGATACTGGTTCGTCAACATCGGGGGACATTTCGAACTTTTCGGACGATTCCGATACCCACGAATGCACAGACAAGACACCTTACAAAACGAGAAATACTAGGATTTCTGCGACACCTCCTGTTAAAGAAAATAAACTTCCTCGTAAAGATGAAGAACGCAACATGCAAGTTCATCGGGAAATGGAAGAACTCGGCGCTCAAACACATCTCAAAGACGATATCCACAATACTGTGTTGTTGGAAAAGAAAGAGGAAGAGCGCAATTTTCTGCAAAAGTCTCCAAAAGAATCTCCTAAAGCCGAAAGTAAACAGCATTATCAAGTGGACAATAATAAGAAAGACAAGCAGTCTCCACCAACAACAAAGCATGTGTCTTCTGCGGTGACTTCTGGAAATGATATCAGTTACAAAACTCCGGTGGAAAATAAAGTAAAAAAAGATAGCAGTCCAGAATTCAAACGTCAAGTTTCTAGTCCTGATTCGACAAACGCCCCTTCAAGGAATGTTGTAAAAGTAAATGACATGTTAAGACTCGTTTCTAAATCGGCCTCAATGCCAGACATAAAAAGTCCCGACGTAGTCAAAATAAGTAGAAGTCCTGTGTCCAAGAGTAAGGAGTTGTCCGAAAGCGAGCCTCCGGTATGCCTCATGGATGCTGCAGCTGCAAACAATTCAAGCGAAGCCATTCCATCGAAGGGCCTTCACCATAGATCACCTTCAGAAGCAGAAAGCAAACAAGAGTCCCACACTACACAAGATTCTGAAAATAACACGGTTGAAATCGAAGCTAAAGAACAAAATTTGAAAGACAAAGAGTATGAAGATAATTCTGATTACGAAAAATCCCCCGATACCATTGTCGATCGTCAGTCGAAATTAGCAGCTTTAGCTCTCGAACTCGAACTAGCTCGAAGGGATTCAGAAACGAAAAACAACAAACCTGTCGTTTCACCCCCAGCACCTATACCTCCACCAGAGGTCAAAGTGAGATACAGCCTGCCCAGTGCTCCAAGCCAATCGGCACCCCCACCAGACAATTATCCTACCATCAAGAAAGCGAGTGCCATATCTTGCGCCGCTCGACTGTCCACCCTTCCCGATGTTCTCCAAGAGACGCCGGCTAAGCAGAAGAAGACGAAATTCTCTCTGAAAAAATTATTGAAGCGCAACAAAGACAGCGGCACGTTCAGTCCCTCCAACAACAAAGAAGTGAATCCGAAAGCCTGGAAGAAGCAGACCTTCGACCGCAACAGGCTGAGCCTTGAGATCGTACATCCGATGGATCTGACCAGCGACGTGCCGACGAGTGCCGACAGCACCCCCACGGAGGAGCACAAGCCCATCGTGTCCACCCATCCCGGGAAGTTCCTGTTCAAGGGCGTCTCCAGCCGTGCCAGGAGTCTGTCGGCGCTGCCCCAGCTCTCAGCAGACGAACAGTCTGGATGCGCCCTCCTCGAATGCCGGAAGACCGACACCGTCCCGACGCGGAAAGCAGGCACTGTTGCCGAAAGGAAGAAAAATAGGGTGAGTGATTTTCTCTAAACTTTGTGTCATCTCGGCATTTACATTTACCATCTACAAGACTTTGTAGGCCCCCAGTCATATCAGATGAGGCATAAGTCGCTTGACAAATGTTCATTTTAATATACTAGCTACGTCTTTGTCTTTTTATTAGATTTTCTCTTTTTTATTGATATATGGTTATGTGCCATGCGACTACGTCATTTATTGTTGTTGCTTTTGTTGTTATCGTTAATTGTTGACTCAGCCGATTGCTACTTCTCTGGCCATGGAAGAGACGAACAACTGCTCGTGTTCGAGTGATTTTTATAACTCTGTACTTTCAAAAAGCAAAAAAAAGGAGTTAAAGACAACATTAAATTTAGTCTTATAAAGTTTAAAAAAATTAAATTTAAACAACTGGTTTGCGTCCATTCTTGGAAACAAATTTCTCTAAAACATCGATAAATTGTTAGTTCTGTAGACTATCATTTTCAATTGCTGTAAGAACAAGTCCGTTGAGACTCTCTTGGGCCACTTTTGATCTGCATGCATTCTTCAAATGTTTCATCTTTGAGAAACTCCTTTCTCCAGTCGCACTCGTTATCGTCGAGCACACGTCAGTCCGCACAGCTGTTTCAACTTTAGGGAGTGAAGAAGTGAATCTATTGTTTACTACAAGAGTGTGGATATCAAACACCTTTAGGGATTCGTGTTTTTGCCTGAATTCGACTTTGGCTTTTCCTCTATCACCTCGTGGCCCAAAAGCCCATTCCTTAACCCGGTCCTGTCTAGAACATCCAGACGCTACCAAAAACATCGTGCTGTATAGATAGAAAGCATCTAAATAGGCAATACTTGCTTCGAAATGTTTTCGATTATGACAATGCTGTATAATTTTCGAGCAACAAAGAAATGTCTTTCTTTCTTCGATTAAAAAACTTTTGATGGATGTTTTTATTAAAATGTCATAATGTTCACACAAAACTAGTCCGTTTAGAAACAAAAAATCTAAAAATCTACCGAAAGAGCTCTGCGTAATCCTTGGACTAATATGTTGCTCTTGTTAAAGAACTTCTGCAAAACAGCCGCTAAATACCAGGATGAGTGCGCAGTTTCATGCGTAAACTCCCTGGGACTTCTGCTGTGAAACTACCCTACTACCTACCCTTCGCGGAATGAATAGATTTTTCCGTACCGTAAATTGTAGATGCACGAAAATCTGCTTACTTCCCATTTTGACGCTCAGGAATAAACGGGTTTTACGTTTCAAGCAGTAACGCGATGTTGCGATTTCGCATCAACGTCTCATGAATAAACTTCCTCACAACATATATTCGAGGGTAAAAAAATGCGCCGAATAATGTCACCCGCTGGCGCACGAGTTCGTCGTAGCTTTACGAGGCGCACCTAAATGCTTTCTCGATTTGGGTCATATGATACACGTCTGGAGAACCGTCTAGTACAGCGGTTCTCAACCTTTTTTGCTCCATTTCCCCCTTTCACCCTCGTTCAGAATATCATCCCTCCCCCTTCCCTAGACTGTCTCACTCGAAAGGTGCATTCCAAACAATAAGCATATAACAGTGAAAATCTGATTTTTTTTTCTATACTAGTATGTATACATTTATTTCTATTTTTTATAGCTCAATTTTATAAATTGAATACCGATAGAAAATGTCGATAGTTTTCAAAACTTGAATAAAATTAGTTTTTTTTTTTTTTATTTATTCAGAACTCATCCCTGAACGGACAAAAGGGAATGACAACAGATTAAAAGTAAGGTTAACAGACTCAAAATAATGTCAAGAACTGATTTCACTCTGTGATATTCCAATAAAACTTTATCGAATGTCACAGATTCAGTTAAAAACAAAGTACCATTTTATAGATTGTATGTACATAATCTACGGGACATCACAGTTTTCTTAAGAGTGGTCCCCAATCCCTCCCCCCTCCCCACCTTTGTTGAGAACCCCTGGTCTAGTACAGTGGCGAAATTGTTGGGCTTGGGAAAGAGATGTATCGATGTTTCTCGTTCATACTGTGCACTAGGTAACGCCGTAAAATATCGGGAAGCGTATGAGGCACGTTCTTCAAATGGGAGCTAGTAAATGCAATCCGTATATATTTGTCATTTAGGCGTGGCTTGTAGGGATGCGACATCGATGTTTTTATAAAAACATCGATGTTCTAAACATCGATTTATTGAAGCTGATGTTTTACGTTAGCTATTCTTTACATGATTTGTAGAGATTCTCAGCTGATTTCAATTATTGAAGACACGGGTTTTAAACACTTGTTAAATGTAACAGCTTCAGATTTTTTTT
Source organism: Dolomedes plantarius (assembly GCA_907164885.2). Lineage (NCBI taxonomy): Eukaryota > Metazoa > Arthropoda > Arachnida > Araneae > Dolomedidae > Dolomedes > Dolomedes plantarius. The sequence goes on from OU015491.1 coordinate 223,678,923, forward strand.
TCTTTTTTACTAAATTATTTAAGCCTCTTGGAAGTAAATTATTCTCCAACTTGTAAATAAATATTACAATAATTTTTCACATTCAGCCAATTTAAATTAAAAATCATCACGGATTTTTTTTTCATGGCTTTGGTCCTATCAATTGTTTTTATAGAAATAAGTTTTTCCTCAGTTTTCTAGTAAAAGTAATAAAATGCATCATGGAAATTCTGTGATATGCGCTGACTCTAACAACCAAGTTTTTGTCATTTTTGTCAGCCCAATCAGAGAGTAAAATTAATCCCCCCCCCCCGTCTAACCAAAGTAACATTAATGTTAGAGATTACTAAACCAGTTTTAAAAAATGGATGTTCTAAAACATCGATGTTTAAAAACATCGATGGTTTTGGGGCGATGTTTTATTAGCAACGATGTTTTAATATTGAATATCAATGTTTGAAAACATCGATGTTTTGTTGGCGATGTCGCATCCCTAGTGGCTTGTCCATAAAGGCCATCTAAGCGTTTGCAATTTGCACACGTTTCTTAGATAATTTCAATCTTTCTGTTGCGGACCTAGTTTAAATACTAAGATCCAGTTCTGTCGTTGGTAAAATGCAGAATCGATCTCTGATTGAAATCGCGTTGCAGCTGTGTTTTGATGCTATTAGCTGTAGCCGGCTTGGTGTATTCCCCTGAAAAGATGACCAGGGCACTCTCTACTAACCAACCAGCCCAGAATAAATAAAACAAGTTAACACATATGACTGACCTCCGCCCTCTCCTCAATAATTTGTAATTGAGTTCCATTATTTCGAAATAAAATGCACGCGGCTTCGATTAAAAAATTGCCGCTTTCCGGAAACGTGTTCGCTTTCACTGAAATCTAAAAGTTGACGTCATTTTCACGCATTTATCTAAATTTCCCCAAAGCAGCTTGTGATGCCACTGACATATTTTTTTCCCATTACCAGGACAGAGCTGAAAGGGAGCAACGTAAAGCCTGGCACTTTACACCGTCATTTCTTATCTCGAACAACGACGCAAGCAATGAGTAACATTATCATAATCCTAACAGGATTAGATCCTTCTTTCAGCTTCCGAGATGGTAAAGAAATGGATGGGTGGGTAATGAAGAAGCAAAAAAGAAACGATTGTAAACTGATTGAGGAATTTCTAAGTCTTCTTGCGGAGAG
>OU015491.1:223685097-223692597 GCA_907164885.2 Dolomedes plantarius
GGCGATTCAAGATGCACCCGACAAACAACGGCCAATTCACAAATTATCCAAGAAAAAATGGCCAACGTTAGAAGTTTTGCGGAGCTGGATCAAGCAGTAACGGAAGTTGATCAGGACTTGGCCAATGACTTGGCCATTACTCGAAGTTGCCAACTATTTCGTGAATCGGCCAGACTTCGGTCTCTGGACGTAACATATATATATATATATATATATATATATATATATATATATATATATATATATATATTTTTACTGATGTCATATTTACTACACAGTATAATCCCTAAAGATTAAGACGTACTTGCGTTCTCCCAAAGTGGTGAAGACGGAATCAAAAGCTTTGTACATACAAAAGCATTATATATACAAATATCTCAATCTTTAATTTGTGAATACATATACTTATGTATATTAATTAGATACTTAGGCATTTGTATAAATATGCAAACAAATGTCTGATTCTCTCATTGCATTTCTGTCCGCAGGTTCCGGAGAGCAAGTCCAGAAGCCATTCCAGCGGTTCTTCCCCGCAAGAACTCCACTCGGACAAGGAATACGCCAATCTGGGTGAGCGAAAATTCATCGTTGTCTAATACACACACACACACACACACACATATATATATATATATATATATATATATATATATATATATATATATATATATATATATATATATATATATATATATATATATATATATATATTTTTATATATATATATATAATCATGCAATCGGATGGTTCGATGGATGGTCAATATTTCGTTGCGATACACAGTTTCATGTGTCGTTGAAAATCTGTTTGCTTTTTGCAACGAACTTTTCAGGAAACATTGTATCGCTGAGGTGGGCTCTGACGATCTTCAGTACGAGAGCGACAGAAAATGGCCATTCTGCAAATGTGAGATAAAATTATGACAAGAAGAAAAATTGGTCTAAATGCTGCATCGTTGACACCGACAGAGGGTTGTTTGACACACAGATGTCGAATGACCTGAAGACGGCACGATATCACACACTTTCGGGTGAATAGTTTTGAAATGCGAATGATTCTGAAACACCCTTCAAGAAAAACTTGCCTATATCTTTAAAAAGCCGCTTTGAGATGAATGTGTAATAAACGATTACGGAATAACTCAGGTGAAACGAGTTATGAATGTTTGTTCTGTCTACAGTGTCCTTTGTCGTTTTAGATTGGTAAGGGAGTTAGTTTCCTATTTTATGATTGAGATCGATGGCGTTTCTATTACTGAGGCATAATTACCGCTTATTTTTTAAACAAACCATTTAAATCGTAGTCCATTCTTCCGTGTCATTCCTCTTGACGCGAGTGGTGCTGAGCAAAATCTATCTTGTGCTCTTAAGAGCTGTTCACATTGAATCCGGAGCGTTAGCGTCAGTTTTTTTAACCAATCTTATATCATTTGACCAATCAATGCCAACGGAATCTTTAACGCTGACGCTGACTGATGCAACATGAACAGAACTAAGGGCCTGATCACATAGAATCCATCAGCGTCAGCGTTAAAGATTCCGTTGGCGCCGATTGGTTAAATGAGTCAATGATTGGTTAGGATTTTTTACGCTGACGCTGACGGATTCTGTATGAGCAGGCCCTTAAGCAATGTGTGTCTAGTATTTCGCGACCGTGGGATGCTTTAGCACCATCTGTTAAGACATTCTGAAATGTTCCATAAAACGAAAAATAAAGAACTTATTACTCGATTAAGTTAAAAGTTTCTTAAGAAATACAGATTTGGGGCGACATTTAGGGCGAGGCCAAAAATGCCCCCGCCTCGATTTGAGTCGTGGTCCAAAATGCCTCCATTTTGTGTTAGGGCGTTACCTGAAATATCTCCGCCCTGAATTGGACGGGACCAAAAGAGTCTCCGGCTTTGAGTTGAATCGCGGTCTAAACTGTCTCTCTCCGTTCCAGGTGACATCCGTTCCCTGCTGACCCCCAAGAAACCGCAGCGTCCATCCGCCCTCTCTGCGCCGCCCAGAGACGGCGAGATGGAGGCGACAAAGAAGGGCGGCGAGGGCATCTACGAGACGCTGCCGGAGGAGGACCACTACACCTACTTGGACGAGGTCTGACCGAGATGACATTCTCATAAAAACTGTTTGTTGTGCTCTCTCAGATGAGTACGGTAAAAGCCAGAGGTTCTCAACAAGGGCGAATCGAGACCATTCTTCAGAAAAGGGGTGTTTCCCTTAGATTATGGATAATCTGTAAAATCGTTGCTTATTTTGAACTTACATTCCAAGGCGACATTCTATAAAGTTAATGGAATGCCACGCATTAAAATCAGTTCTTGAACAGGCAGCATTCTTTTGAGTCTGTTCTCATTCACTTTAGTCCGCTGACAAAATGAGTTCTTAGTAAATTTTATTCAAGATTTGAAAACCATCAGCGTTTTCTATCGCTAATCTATTTGTGGAATTCAACTTTAAAAATTATCCCAACAAATGCATGTGTGCCAATATGGAAAAAGAAAAAAGATTTTGAATATTATATGCCTATTATTTGGAATGCACTTTGTAGTGGGATTAACTCGGATAGGGGAGAATGATATTCTGAACGAAGGTGACATTCTCCAGAAATGTCTGTGTTAGAAGGCGTTTGGCCTAGGAAACACAGTTAATTACTCGTTCCTATGGTCCTATGGTGGGGGGAACTGAACCGAAAAAAGTTGAGAACCCCTGTGTTATAAGATTTCGCATGAAGCAGATTTATTAAGAAAGATGCTTTCTAATTAATTTATTTAAATAATAGGGCTTTGCTTTTAGGTGAGATAGCACAATTTTTTTAATTTATTTATTTTTTCAGTTTGAGACTAGAAATTTTCTTTTGCTGTATCTGCTTCGTTTTCTTTTTTTTTCAAAAAAAAAGTGTATATATATATATATATATATATATATATATATATATATATATATATATATATATATATATATATATACAGAGAGAGAGAGAGAGAGAGAGGAGGGTTCACAAGAGCGTGGCAGGGGCTTCTGTTTTCGATTCGTTTTTCACAGATAATAAACAGATTTTTTAAGCTCTATCGTATTCTTTTTGCGGGTGGGATCAGCAACGGATTTTGATTTAGGCCGGGGCCGCAGGCCGCAAATCCGTGAGTAGAACAATATTCTACCTCGCGATTTTCCTAACTTTTCTAAAATATTTATGAACACAAAAGTTTGACTTTCTTTTAAAATAAAAATAGTGAAAATTGTTATAATAAACAATTACGGCAATATTTATGGTGAACTTTATTGACAACATAACAAAGCGAAGCTCGGACCAATTTTATCAGTTTTTAAATTAAATGAAACAGAGAAAAAACTGTGGCGTTTTTCTCGACTTCTCAAGCTAAATGTAGGGTATAAGTACCAGTAGTTGACCATGAGCCAGAAGTTGACCGTTTGCTCCCAAAAAATGTAAAAAAATAAGGATTGTATCAATATTAATGTTTTTAAGAAGATCTATCTGACAGGTAGCACTATCTGTGGTCAAAACCGTGAAACTATCGTATTTGCAAAGTATCATGGGTAGAAATGGTGGCAGTTACTCTGGAGCTCATACACTGTGTAAATCAGTGTTCTTACATTTTCTTCGCAAGCATGTTTATAGCAACACTTTTTGTAGCAATTATTACCACATGTTAAATTTTGGTCTTGAGTGGGTCGATAAAATGAAGACGAAGCATGCTTGGGAACTAACTCTGGGGATCCCGTGTCAAGTTGACCACCTGACAGAGACATGCTGTATGGCACATTACCCTAAGCCCACGGTCATGAAATCGGAGATGGGCACCGCAGGCCTTGGTCCACAGTGCCGAAAAGCAATTTGGACTGTTGTGCCATGAGTTAGAGAGTTATTAAATTTTGGTAAGTCGATTTCTTTAAAACTTTTTATCTTTAAATAGTGTGTTGTAAATGAGAAATAGGTTTGTTTTTTATTCCATAATGTTAAAATCCGTTGTTTCTTGGGGGGTCAATTACTGAAACCTGGTTACAACATAAGTTCCAATAGTTGACCGGGGTGATCAATTACTAACTTCCAGAGGGTAATTTTTTAAAAAAATTTATAGTCCATTTACTTGATTGTAATATTTTAAGGGACAAAGTAATTTTATTTGTATGTATAAGTGAACCATTTTTTTAGTGGATGACCACAGGGTCAACTACTGACACTTTAGATGATCAGCTTATAAAGTTGGCCTTGGTCAGTTGCAATGTAAGTCTGTTGTTGTTGCAGATACAAGTAAGCAAGAATGGCTGTTGTGTGTGAACTATACACAACGTCCCACCGAATCATACTGAACAATTCCTACCGAAAAAACTGAACAAATTTTGATCCTCATCAGACATTTGGACATGCAATCAAAAAGATCAAAATATAAAACTCGAAATATATATATGCTGTTCCTGAAATAGATTTTATCAGGAATACATCTTAATAACTAAATGTTTTGTTACACATTTGAATTTTATTGTGAACTGTATAAGTTATTTTAAAATTAATTATTAAAATAAAATAATAATACTACATAAATACAGTAGTTTTAATTGCGCAAATCTTTTAATTGTTATTTTTTAATAGTGGTCAACTACTTAATTTTGATGGTCAACTTCTAACACAAAAGCTGGAGCTGAGTTTCCAATAAAAGTAAAAATTAATTTAAAAGCTTCATTCACAAACAATTACAGTTAATATGCTCATTAAGGAAGAGTCTAAGATAAGGTTAATACATGTATTTTTGTTATTCAGTGTAATCCATTAGTTGTATAACAGTTTATATGGAGCACTTCCCTTAAATGATCGACTACTGGTACCTTTACCTTAAACTGTTTTATAATAAAACAAAAATAGAGTACTATAATAGCATTTTACAACAAATGTTCTCAGGGAAACGGTAAATGTGCTTGATGAATGGATTATCCCATGGATGGTCAAAATGGATGCCTTTCTTATTGCCTGCTGATGAATTTAGGTGGATTGGGGGGGGGGGGGATTTGGCCCAGGGCCTCAAACTAGGGATGCGACATCGATAACAAAACATCGATGTTTTGAAACATCGATATTCAATATTAAAACATCGATGCTAATAAATCATCGCCCAAAAACCATCGATGTTTTTAAACATCGATGTTTTAGAACATCCATTTTTTAAAACTGGTTTAGTAACCTCTAACATTAATATTACTTAGGTTAGTCGTGTGTGTGGGGGGGGGGGATTTAATTTTACTCTCTGATTGGGCTGACACAAATGACAAAAACTTGGTTGCTTTTGCCTTGGGCTGCATTGATGACTCAAAATTCTCGTTGTGAATATCGCCATGTTTTGCCTTTAAATGTCCAGATAAATTCGTGGTATCGCCAGAAGTTTTGAGGGACTTAAGACAAATATTGCATTTCGCTAATTTCTCAGAGGTTTTGCAAAAATATTTCCAAACGGTACTTTTAGGAGGCATCTTACTCATAATATTAACGTTCACTTATATAAAACCAGAACAAAACAAAAACTTAAATGGCTGCTCTCGTGTATATACTATTTATAAAATAAAACCCCATCGAAGGTTCTGGAGTGTCAAGAACATTCTAAGCGCTCGGATTGGTTCATTGGTTGTTGATTGCCATTTGTCTGTTTGCTAAGGAATCGTTTCCCCTTTTGTGTTCGTCCTTTATAGAATTCAGACTTACATTTACTGAGTGTGAAAATTATGCTACGTGGTAAATTTTTTTTATTGTGGTACTTTTTCATTAAAACAAACATTGAGATAACGTAAAACATCGATGTTAAAAAAAACATCGGCTTCAATAAATCGATGTTTTGAAAACATTGACATTGATGTCGCATCCCTACCTCAAACTTCTAAACCCGCCACTGGGGTGAGTAAGAAATGTCTCTTATGCAATGTGGTTCTCAACTCTTCAGTGTGATGTCAACATGTGTATCCGCAGGTGGGGACGCCCAGAGAAGCAGAGTCCAAAAAAGCCGACACGACGCCGAAAACCAAGAATGGCGGTGACGTCACGCCGTGCGGAAGGCCCTGGTTGGACCTCCAGACGAGCTATGCGGCCATCGCTGCAGCCAACTACGAATCCCTCGCCGAGCTCATGACGTCGGTAAGTGCTTTGTGATATATATATATATATATATATATATATATATATATATAAGAAATAGATCCAGTAAATATTATTTTTAATGACTCGTCCCTCACTTTGAGTAAGACCCCCGACGCATCAGAATCAGGAATTTGTAGGGGAACCGGCTTCTCGCCGAATGACCAGCTGGACATGTTTTGCTGTCCTGGGTTGGCAACGGCTAAGGAGAAGAGTGATTTCAGATTTGCTCTGTAATTTGGTGTACTAGAAACTTGGTGTGGGTTGGTGATACGTGCTGTTCTCTAAACCAGCATAGTTATGTTGCAGTTAATGGAATTAATAAACGTGTTAAATTAAACGAGTTGATTTATGTCATTCGTCCAAATCACGACATATATATATATATATATATATATATATATATATATATATATATATATATATATATATATATATACAGTCGAACCTCCATATATCGAAGTAGGAAATTGCCGGAAAAAAATTCGATATATAGAAATTTCGATATATAGAATTGAGCTTAGTTTTATTATAATTCTCCTAAAAAAATTAAAGCTAATTTTCTTATACGAAACTCCATTTCTAATTTATACGCGAATCACATTAAATGAAAGTTAATTACTAAAAAAATGAATTAATATGAAAGATTTATTGAGTACTACATACCTTTAAAAAAAAACAATAATCCAGACAGTGGTTACAATGATCACAGTTACATTCTTTTAAAAAAAAACTACGAATATCTTGCTGAACAGCCAGTTTTTCAGAAAGTTCAAAGAAATGTTCGTATTTATTCAGTACATTTCGCGTACATTTTCCGCGAATTGAAGTTCACGACGTATTGTTTCAAATGCCAAAAATTGGGAGATTTTATTCTAAAGTGGAATAAAATTGCCCAATTTGTCTTCAAAAAAATTTCGATATATAGAGATTTTTTTCGATATATAGAAACAATTTTTCTATGTAATGAACATGGAGATTTGCTAAGAGTTCGATATATAGAAAATTTCGATATATGGAAGTTCGATATATAGAGGTTCGACTGTATATATATATATATATATATATATATATATATATATATATATATATATATATTTATTTATTTCTCACTGACCCCTTACAAATTGATAGGGTGGATCTGACATTTTTAAGTGTTTCACTGAATAGTTCAGTTGTTCTTAACCTTTCGTAGTTCAGGGACCACTTGTCGACAAAAAAATATGCATCGGGAACCCTCTCCCGGCGCACTCTCTAAAAGGCGAAAGTCCCGGCGCATTTTTTTTTCTTTTTGACGAGTGGTTCCTGATGAACAAAAGGTTGAGAATCACTGTTGTAACTGAAGCCAAATCCGTTTCTCAA
>OU015491.1:223697597-223935097 GCA_907164885.2 Dolomedes plantarius
TTTATTTTTATTTAGGAGAGTGAAACCCCGTTTTTAAAACGTCATAGATTTGAACACATTGGGGAAAAATCAAATTTTCAAAAAAAATTCCAGCTCCGTCCATTTTGATGAAACTCGGCTAAGTTTAGCTTTCTTGAAACGTACTTTCCTTTAAAAGTAGCTCGGTTGAGATCCGACCTTAGACGAGGGTATTATAATTTATTGTAACGTAGGATTACGTTCCTCCATAACGGTCCTGCGGAAAGGAAAATTTCAGACGCTAAAACTGTCCGCCCGTTCGTCCTCGCGCGTTATAATTTTGGCAGAGCGCCAAACCCAGTCTATCGCTTTGACAAGTTAAACAGAAAAGTACCAAGATGCGTCAAAATTTTGACATTGTATATATATACATATGTACATATATATACACTGCTGGCCACTGTAAATGCAACACCCTGAAGGAAACATGCAAATAACATGAAATTTACAAAATGCATTAGCGGAGGTGAGATATGCAAATGATTAGAATTTCAGCGCAGACGCACATCACGCGCGTCTGTGGCGCCACTTCAAATCGCTATTTAAGGCTTGGAGATTTCGACGATTTCAAGTTCGGCAATTGTGTTTTTCTTGGGGTTTTAAAAAAAAACGATCAATTATGCCTCGTCAAAAACAGCGATCATCTTTTGATCAAGTATCCGAGTTCGACAGAGGAAGGATAGTGGCCTACCGAGAGTGTGGATTATCTTTCAGGGAAATCGGTAGTCGTGTTGGACGAAACCAAACAACTGTAATGCGGATATGTGATCGTTGGATGCAGGAGGGTACGACGGACCGGCGTGTTCGATCGCATCCACCTCAGCGCACCACTTCACGTGCTGACAGGCAAATTGTGCGCATGGCAGTGACGGATCGCTCAGTCACATCACGAACCATAGCAAAGCACATGCAGTCTGTAACGCATCATCCAGTGTCTGCGCGTACCATTCGACGCCGTTTACAGCAGAGTGGTCTGTCCGCAAGACGTCCATTGCTTTGTCTACCCTTGACGCAGAACCACAGACGTCTCCGCCGCCAATGGTGCGATGACAGAAGGATGTGGACGGCAGAATGGAATGAAATTGTCTTTACTGACGAGTCACGCTTTTGTCTGCAACACCACGATGTTCGCATTCGAGTCTGGAGACACCGTGAAGAGAGGATGCTGAACAGCCGCGTTATGCACCGCCACACTGGTCCTGCACCGGGTATTATGGTATGGGACGGTATTGGATATCACTCTCGCACACCTCTAGTACGCATTGCCGGTACTTTAAACAGCCAGCGCTACATCTCCGAGGTGTTGGAGCCAGTTGTCCTTCCTTACCTTCAGGGCTTGCCCACAGCCATATTTCAACAGGATAATGCGCGACCACACGTGGCACGCATTGTCCAACGGTTCTTCGTCAATCGCCAGATCGAATTGCTTCCCTGACCGCCTCGCTCTCCGGATCTTTCGCCGATAGAAAACATGTGGTCCATGGTTGCTCTACGATTGACCCAGATTCCATCCCCAGCTGCCACAGCAGATCAACTTTGGCAACGTGTGGAAGCTGCTTGGTCTGCTGTACCCCAAGAACTCATCCAAAGTCTCTTTGAATCAATGCCGCGGCGTGTGACAGCGGTGACCTCCAACAATGGCGGTTACTCTGGCTACTGATTTTGGCAGGAACCACACTTCACAGAAGTCTATAAATTTAATCATTTGATACTTGGTCAACATGTTATCTACAAAATAAATTTTATTGTGATATCTCTTGTCTTTCTTGGTCTTGCAATTTGTGTGGCCAGCAGTGTAGATACATATATACATACAAAAGAGGTAAGCAACGAAAAGTAATCCTACGTAAATAACCCGCAGTAGTTTCCTTTGAAGAGACTACCTGAATTTTTTTTTAATATTGGTTTCGGCTTACTTCATCCCCCTTAAGGCTTGAATTTTTTAAAAAGCTTTCTTAGTGAGCCCCTAAGGCCTGCAAAATTTCAACTTCCTAGGAGTTTAGGTTCGAGAGATACCGTGATCAACCAGAGAATGGTATTTTGCTTTTGTATTTATACAAAGTACTAATAAGGCTTATCCGTGGGACTCCTTCTGATAAAAATATCACTTCCAATGTACTGATGATTCGATTTTTAACCCCAAATACTTAGGGTCTGATTGCGTGTATCCAAATAACACGGGCGCAACATAACTCGAATCCTCAATATTTTGAAAGGTAATTTTCCGTGCTGGCTTGGCTTGAATCGATGGTATACAGAATTGCGAGTGAGCAGTGACTAATGCAGTCGAAACTCGAAACTGCATGAATTCGGTCGATGGTGGTCATCGAAAAGAAAGCAAGGGATTTGGACATACCACGCTAAAATCTCGTAAATGCTATGAACAAAGAGAACATGCAGTCCTCCAAAAGATGCCACTTTTCTTGAATTTTCCAATCATTTCGGCCATTGAGAAAATTGCTCTGTCGCACAGAGGCTTTAACAGAATTATGAAGTCTTACTTTGTTTCTGTTTGCCAGTTTATTTTACGGCTGTCAACTATTTATATAATTTTTATATTAAAAGGGAATCTAGATAGATGGGAATGAATTTAAAGTCCATATGGAATAAAACGGTATTAACAAAATCGGACATGAGATCGTTACAATCTTTATTAGCTTTTTTTTCAATATGCTCATTAAATTCAGGAATTCATAATATATTTTTGACATATTTTCCTTTGCGGTAGAGCGGACATCTAGAAAAGTACGGTTGCATCATTCATTAGTTGTTGTCACGCTATAAAATCTAACTGTATCATAATTTTAATAGATGATAAACACTTGTAGGAAACAGAAATTTAAAAAAAAATCAACTCAATAAAAACGGGATTTTTTTTTTAAGCTCAAAGGAATTCTCCTTTTTTGCATATCGAAATACAATGCATATCGAAACTTTGCATATCGAAATAATGCAATGTATTTTTTAGACAGTCAAAACCAACTATGCAAACCAGTTGTCCCAACCCGTGTGCTCACATCGTTTCTCCTCTAGAATTTGGATGACTAGGGTGGATTTAGATGGTGCATGGCGGGAAGCCGAAACCCTTCCACATCCTCTTACCTGCAGACTTACTCAGATCTACTACGGGTTCAGAGTTCTCTGAAGTATGGTCCCTTGGATCTGGCCTAGCTTTGTGAGAGCGCGCACGACAACCACAGAGGCATTGGTGTTTGGCGAAAAAAGATATTCATTCAGCCCTCGTGTCTCTGAAGTTCTCGAAACCAATAGCTCTCGGAATGTGAAATACAATGATCGTTGATCAGATGGCAATAAAATCTGTCGTGAGCGAAATTTATGAAAACGGGGCATTTTCTTTCTCTGGGTGAAATTTTATCGGCATTACGTTAAAAAGACGCGAGACCAAGATCAGCACACAGTAGGTGAAAGCTAGTAATCGTCGATGACTATTGGTAAAATTGGGCATGACATTTTAATAAAACTGCGATAAAAGTGGACAATTTTATGTCATCTGATAATATTTAATGAAAAGACTTTGGAGTCGATAAATAGAAACAAACTGCACTCAAAGAATTTTTCCATAGCATCCGATCGCTGCTCGGTGAGTTGGTACCGGGACCTAGAATTTAAAACCGATTCCGAACGGCTACAAATACATAACCTCGATTCTGGAATCGGATACCAGTGCTATAGACGTTCAGCCGAAACAGACCATTTTAATTCACATCGTCTGTCATAAACTAGTATTACACAAAAACTGCTTAATAACAGTCCAGCCATGACATAATCCAGTAATATGGAAAGCCACGACCCAATCTACCCATTCTGTGAAAGGTAGATTAGGTCGTGGTTTCATATGAAGGGTAAACACAAAGCTTTCTTTTACAGATACAATTACTTTGGAATGAGTATATCGTACACAGCCCCTTTTTTATATTTTTCGTAGTTAAAAAACGAATGGTTTTAATACTTTCGTTTCCATCGCTTCTTGGTAATAAAAGTTCTTAAATGTTACGCTTTTGTGGAATAAAGCTTTATCAGCGTTATCTCGACAACATTCTGTTTCACGAAATTGAATCTCGGTCATTGATTTCAAACACATGTCTTGACACGTTTGGGCCTTCAAGACACAGCATCAACATCAAGTGAACTGAAATTTTATTACATAACTCCGTTGTGCACATTATATGTGTCTGAAATATGTAGGTGAGAGAACAGACAGTGAGAGTAATATTATGACATGCATAATCCCAATGATATAACCACTTCAGTGAGGTCTTTCTGTATTCCTTTTTGACTACTAGTCTCTGGACTATTTATATTAAAATTAATTTTGTTTCACTCGAAGATCACTCGTCAGAGCGTCGAACTTCTTCCGTATCAACAGATGGCTCGGTCCCATTGTCTGTCTGATTTGTTTCAGAATCGATCTGATCATCAGGAATGGTTTCATTCTGAGGAACAACATCCTTCGTTTCACCCGCGCCATCTTCCTCCTCCGAAGCGAGGGCTCCTTGTTCCGAACTGTCTGTTTCTGGCTCTTCATCTTCTTCCAGTTTAGTAAATTCTGCTTCTGGTTCTTTTCCTTCTTCTTCTGCACTTTCACGTTCTGGTATATCCTGTTTTTCAGGTTCTTGTTTCGCAGTTTCTGTTTCTTCTATTTCTTCATATTTTTTCTCGCTCTCTTCTTCGATTTCCATACCTGGTTCTTCAGCATCTTCCTGTTTAGCAGTATCTGCTTCAGGTTCTTCTTGTTTCGTAGTTTCTGTTTCCTCTATTTCTACATATTTTTTCTTTCCCTCCTCTTCAATTTCCATATCTGGTTCTTCAGCAGCATCTTCCTGTTTGCCAGTATCTGCTTTAGGTTCTTCTTGTTTCGTAGTTTCTGTTTCCTCTATTTCTACATATTTTTCCTCGCCCTCTTCTTCAATTTCCATATCTGGTTCTTCAGCAGCATCTTCCTGTTTGGCAGTATCTGCTTCGGGCTCTTCTTCCTCCTCGATAATTTTTTCCAACTCCCCCGTAACCGTCTTTGGTTCGTCAGGGACGATGCAGCTTTCGTAATAGAGTCTGTACCATTCTTCTAGTGTCTGAATAAACAAAAGAATGTGGGGCATCAGTTTCAGAAATTCTCGTGGGATTTGGATATTTAGTATGCGAATAACGAAGACAATACACAACAGTTTGTTTCGATACATTCTAATTTATTTCCATTTATTTTGCTTGATGTGTCTTTTTAATCTATTTTTGAGATATTATTCATATAAAAATATGAAAGTAATAGTCTAGTTTAATTGGAAAACATAAAAATATCAATTCGTGGTGTTTAGAACCGTAAAAAAAGGGAATTGGTAATGCTTAAAATTTTAAAGACTTTTGAAAACAACAATAAAAAAATTAATATTAAACAAGAATTATTGAATGGATCCCTTGATAAACTTCTATTTTTATTATAGAAAATTCATTCTGCCTCCATTTGCACAATGGTAACGTTTCCAAAGCCAGGTTACCAAAACACCAAGTAATGTTGCTTAGAAAAAGTATAGAGAGATCAGACTAAAGCAGCCAGAGAAATGACCCTTTAATATACTTATCAGACTATAAAAAGCATCTGAATTATTTTTGAAGAAACAGCGAGTATCTACATGGATAAAATTACCAAAGTTCTTGCCTAGCCGACAGAGGATTTGTCATACAAGTACCAGATCTCGAGAGGTTTCCCCAAAGTTTGTCACAATGTCCCACGCATTTTTGTTTTATCCGTTTCTATTGTCTTAAACTTAGCGCCCTGCGAAGCATGTAAAAAGTTCGGAATATAATTCCATACACCCAAATACAGACACACATGCATGCATATATATATATATATATATATATGTGTGTGTGTGTGTGTGTGTGTGTGTGTGTGTGTGTGTGTGTGTGTACACTGCTGGCCACCCAAATTGCAACACCAAGAAAGACAAGAGATATCACAACAAAATTTATTTTGTAGATAACATGTTGACCAAATATCAAATGATTAAATTTATAGACTTCTGTGAAGTGTGGTTCCTGCCAAAATCAGTAGCCAGAGTAGCCACCATTGTTGGAGATCACCGCTGCCACACGCCTCGGCATTGATTCAAAGAGACTTTGGACGAGTTCTTGGGGTACAGCAGACCAAACAGCTTCCACACGTTGCCAAAGTTGATCTGCTGTGGCAGCTGGGGATGGAATCTGGGTCAATCGTAGAGCAACCATGGACCACATGTTTTCTATCGGCGAAAGATCCGGAGAGCGAGGCGGTCAGGAAAGCAATTCCATCTGGCGATTGACGAAGAACCGTTGGACAATGCATGCCACGTGTGGTCGCGCATTATCCTGTTGAAATATGGCTGTGGGCAAGCCCTGAAGGTAAGGAAGGACAACTGGCTCCAACAACTCGGAGATGTAGCGCTGGCTGTTTAAAGTACCGGCAATGCGTACTAGAGGTGTGCGAGAGTGATATCCAATACCACCCCATACCATAATACCCGGTGCAGGACCAGTGTGGCGATGCATAACGCAGATGTTCAGCATCCTCTCTTCACGGTGTCTCCAGACTCGAATACGACCATCGTGGTGTTGCAGACAGAAGCGTGACTCGTCAGTAAAGACAATTTCATTCCATTCTGCCGTCCACAACCTTCTGTCATCGCACCATTGGCGGCGGAGACGTCTGTGGTTCTGCGTCAAGGGTAGACAAAGCAATGGACGTTTTGCGGACAGACCACTCTGCTGTAAACGGCGTCGAATGGTACGCGCAGACACTGGATGATGCGTTACAGACTGCATGTGCTGTGCTATGGTTCGTGTTGTGACTGAGCGATCCGTCACTGCCATGCGCACAATTTGCCTGTCATCACGTGAAGTGGTGCGCTGAGGCGGATGCGATCGAACACGCCGGTCCGTCGTACCCTCCTGCATCCAACGATCACATATCCGCATTACAGTTGTTTGGTTTCGTCCAACACGACTACCGATTTCCCTGAAAGATAATCCACACTCTCGGTAGGCCACTATCCTTCCTCTGTCGAACTCGGATACTTGACCAAAAGATGATCGCTGTTTTCGACAAGGCATAATTGATCGGTTTTTTTTTTTTAACCACAAGAAAAACACAATTGCCGAACTTGAAATCGCCGAAATCTCCAAGCCTTAAATAGCGCTTTGAAGTGACGCCACAGGCGCGCGTGATGTGCGTCTGCGCTGAAATTCTAATCATTTGCATATCTCACCTCCGCTAATGCATGTTGTAAATTTCATGTTATTTGCATGTTTCCTTCAGGGTGTTGCATTTACAGTGGCCAGCAGTGTATGTATGTAGTAAATTATTACCCTGTAAGGCAATGCGAAAGTTAGATATTTGAGGACCCTGTGACAATTCTGACCACAAGAAAGGTTCACTGTAGGAATGAGGGATTTGAAGTGATGTATGATTACGTTTTTGTATTGACTGTCTTCAAGGAGACACATGAGGATCCCTGATTTCGGGAAGACGTCCGTGATCTCGCTCCTGGTAATGGCTTGATAAGACTGTTTTTATGTGTGGAACTGTGTTTTGTTTTTTTTTAAGATTGACCACTTGTGCGCTACGACTACAACTTTATGATGGAATTAATATTTTTAATGTAACATATATGTGTCTGTGTGTGTTTATAGGGAGAAAGAGATGTACATAAGTAGTTGGTTATGAAGCATTTTTGTCACCTGGGCTTCGTCCATCCGTTCGAAAATGTCCTCCTTGTATCGCGAGAACTCCGGATACTTGGAGAAGATTTCGGTAACGTTGTCTTCTTCGTCCGGCACCGGCTTCGCTTCTTCCACGAATTCGCCCAACTGCAAAATGAGAGAGTCGGTTGGACGATTCATTTGAGGCTCTCGCGGAATACTAAAGCGAAAGATCGGTGACGAGGACGAGAGAATCTTCAAAAAGTATTTACAATTCGTTTATAGAATTGTGGAACTATGTTGAGTAGGGAAGTCTATTAGGCTTCCCAGTATAAAAGTGAACTTTAGTGTGAAACATTCATTTAATAACGTTTAATATTAACGTTAATATTAAACATTATACATATTAACGTTAATATTAAACATTATACATATTAACGTTATGCAGAGCCGTGCAACCGCCAAGGGCCGCCATTTTTATTCCTCATCGCAACACTTTTCTAAATGTTACTGGGTTTTTAAGAAATCCCTCATTTTTCGTGGTTTCTATAATTCAACTTATAAAAAAATATATGTTTCGATTTTTTTTAAAAGAATCGTTAACTGACAAATTACCCTTTTGGTTTTTAGTATCGAAACGTAATGCATTAAAAGTAATAATTAGTAAAATCAGTAGTGGATGCAGTTTTTTTCTTTTTTTTTCAGGGGGGGGGGATTGAGATTGTCTTACAAGATCCATTATTTAGTACGTAGAGAAATTTGATTGCCAGTAAATGTGTTTCGCCCAGGGCCATTAAAACTCTAAGCATCGCCCACGGCCTTTAAAATCCTAAGCACGACCCTGACGTTATGCACATATAACGTAAATATTAAACGTTAATATCAACGTTATATAGAACATAATTATTGAACTTTAATATTAAGCGCCAACTAGTTACGCTCAATATTAACGTTTAACGTATAAACGTAAACAGTTATACGTTAATATAACTTTTAACATATATTATAGTTATATACGTTAATGTAACTTATATTAACGGTTATAATAATTAATAACCCTTATAACGTTGATAACCGTTATAAGGGTTCATAGCGATAGACAACATACGATATATAACATTAGAATGTACTATTAGTGTCTAATGTTAGATAGTTATACATTGTATTATAACTTACATGTTAGTTTATAGGATCCATAATAACTAGTCATACGTTTTTATTCATATTAAATGTTACAGAACTCTTGCATTTTCAATATCAAAGGGTGTGAGCGCACGAAATCTAACTAAGTCACTTAGTGGAGCTAATACAAGTTATGCAAAGAAGGAACGTTCAAACTTCGAGAACCGCATCAATTCTTTGGATTTCTTTCCCTGCCTGTGAGAAAGTTTTTCTCTATTGGTGTGAAAAGCCACGCAAAACTGAGGTAAATTGTACCTATTCTAGATGCACGGCAAGCTTAACTGTTGAACACGAATTGTTCATATGGTAAATAGGATGAGTGTCTACGCAAAGGAATGACATTTCCTCAGCGATAATACATCTAAGATGTTGAGTATAACAAATAACTAAGGACCGCAGACCGGAGAAGAAAAAAATAGTTTTCCTCGCGATTTTCTTAACTTATCTAAAATGTTTAAGGATAAAAAAAGTTTGACCTTGTTTTATAATAAAAATGGTTAAAATTGTTTTAATAAATAATAATAGTAGTCATATTTATAATGAACTTTAATGACAACGTAACACGGTGAAGCTCGGACCCACGTATAATCTCATTCGTTTGTAAATAAAATTGATCGAAGAAAGTCAGTGATGGTAGAGTAGGCAGTAGCTTTATGGCGCCTTATAGAGTACGATAATACTTCAACAACACATGTTTACGGGTAAAAAGTAGGCGTACATGTTTACTGGCTTATCCCCCATTTACGACGGTCACAAAATACCTTCATGCGTTCATTCGCCTTCCTACACAACTCTGGACAACCTTAGATCATGATCCGAGAGAATCCACAAAGCGGTCCGCAAAGTAAGCAGTGATTTTTAAAAAAAATCGGTTTCATCGTTTTAGAACGAAATCTTATAAAATGTGGAACAAAATAACTTTTTTATTCCGAATTTTTCTTCTTCCAATTCTAAACATTCTTGTATTTGTTTCGTTGATCGACGTTCCGAGTGCGAAAAAAAATTTTCTTTTCTGCCTAAAAATCCCCGATATATTTTCTACAATGCGAAGTCGCAGCATCACAGCCTTTTTACACCTCGTCAAGCAAATTTTTACCATGTTTTTATTAACTCGCTTTCTTGTTTGTTTGTTTGTGTGTTTGTGTGTTTGTCCCGTACAAATCTTGCAATCGATTTTTAACTAACTTCCCGACTACCTAGACATTTGAAACTTTTAGAATAGCTCAGAACACGATGACAATGCATTATTTTAATACTTTTAGCCATCTTTAAGCAGAATTGAAATCATTTTCAGTTAATTTTGTTTTGTAGACTGGTACAGCCCTCTATCAGCGGGGTCGGGAACGAAAAGTTAAACGCAAGTCAACTTCCGATTAACTTCATTTTCTTTCAAGTTGATGGGATAATTCATCAAAAAAAATTTTAAAAAGTATTTATTAATACGTAGAATTGTTAAGTTTATATGATTCAACAGAAAATTTAAAAACATGGTATATAAAAAGTTCTTTTTATCTTGTAATTATTCTCTTTCTTTTTCAAGTTTCTTTTTCAAGTTTTCAAATGCGTTTATGTTTGCCATTCAATTTACTTTGACGTTCAACATGTTATTGTTATTAAGTTTATATGTAACTTTTTGTACAACTTGTTTATCACATAGTTTGTCCATTCGGAAGATGAAACCCACTGTCGCCCCTTAGAAGGTTGGTCGGGAGAAACGCATATTCTCTTTATAACAAATGGTCCCTGAACCACGACAGCCCAAGAACCACTGCCTTAAAGGAATGCTATTTAAATCCACAGCCGTAAAGTCTTACCTTGCGTTCCATCTCGTCCGGAAAGTCATCGATCTCTTCGACATCTTCTTCGACCTGCAAAAATTAAACATTATGTAAATATATATATATATACACTCAAGAGCCAAAACATTATGACCACCCTTACATTTTGCAATGAATTCGCCTGGATGACGTGGAAGGCACGTGATCAGGTGGAAGTGGTATTTAACTGCTGCTGGAGAGTCTGAAGAATCATTCTTTCACTTACTTCTGTGTGTGATGGGAAAGGCTGAGGATCTAAGCGACTTTGATAGAGGGCAGATTGTAATGGCTAAGGCTCGGAACAAGTATTTCCGAAACTGCACGACTCGTAGGTTGTTCGCGACCTACAGTTGTTAGTACTTATGCAAAGTGGATGAATGACGGTGAAACCAGCAGTAGACGACATGGTGTTGGACGTCCACACGCTATCAAAGAAAAAGGTCGTCGGAGACTGTCTCGCATGGTGAAGCAAAACCGGAGCCAGACAGTGGCTCAGCTGACAGCCCAATACAATGCAGGGCCAAGTAGAATAGTATCGCATCACACTGTTCAGCGGACACTGTTGGATATGGGGCTACGCAGCAAACGTCCCACTCGTGTGCCTTTGCTGACCAAGCGTCATTGCCAACTGCGCCTGCGCTGGGCCCGGGAACATCGCGACTGGTCCATGGATCAGTGGGAGAGAGTTGCCTGGTCAGATGAATCACGGTTTGTCATTCATCACGCCGATGGCCGTGTCAGGATACGCCGTCTTCCAGGCGAACTGTTGCTCCCTCAATATACGGTAGGTCATATACAGGCCGGTGGTGACGGTATTATGCTTTGGGGAACGTTCTCTTGGGCGTCTCTGGGACCCGTGGTTGTGGTAGAGCAGACCATGAATGCTACAGGGTATCTGAACATCATTGCGGACCAGTTGCACCCTTAAATGGCCTCTGTTTTTCCAGCTGGAAATGGAATGTTCCAACAGGACAACGCCCCGTGTCACAAGGCTAAAATTGTGTTGGAGGGGTTCCAGGAACATGATGCTGAATTCCAGTTAATTTCCTGGCCGCCTAACTCACCGGATCTCAATCCGATAGAACACATTTGGGATGTCATGGGACGGCAGCTCAGAGTTCAAAGACCACCAATTTGCAATATCTCGGATTTGCGTGACCGTTGCTTAAACATCTGGTACAATCTGTCTCCGGCCATCTACCAAGGACTTGTGGCATCCATGCCAAGACGGGTTGAAGCTGTGTTGCGCGCCAAAGGTGGGCCAACTCGTTATTGACAGGTGGTCATAATGTTTTGGCTCTTGAGTGTATATATGACATATCATGTCTTAGAAGCAGTTGGGAAAACAGATACTGGATCAGCTGGAAAAGAGTTCTTGGGACGCAGAAAACAGGCGAATGAATTAAAATAGTTTTATTTATCGTTTATTACGCAGTTCCCCATAGGAAGGGAGCTAGACCGCGTGTCATATGATTTGTACAAATATCAGAAAAAAGGCAGATAACAGGTCGTGCCCTATTACGCCCTCTGCATTTCATTTTACTGTGATTAGTCTACTGTCAGGAACGCTAGTTTGAAAAAACCAGTTGTTTCTTAGAAATTGTCAAGCAGTGTATATATTTATATGCAGGTGGTTATCATAATAATGGAGACACTAAGAAACATCATGAAAACCTTTATTAATGCGGCGCAGGAGCACTTTGTCATGTAATACCATCTGATTGACCTTGGAAGTGGATTATACAAGTCATAAATAGTGGTACCATTCTTCAGGGAAAAATAATGAAAGTTCCTGTAGAGATGCTGTGGTAGATATCAATACCTGGCTCTATCCGCTGATACAGATCACGGTGGTTGGATGATATATAGTCGGGGGGATTGTACAGGGCAAGATAAGATATTTGACTTCTTTTCCATGCTATTCAAACCTTTACTTGATAGATTTAGCTATATGTATAGGGGGATTATCATCCTGGAGAACGTCATCTCCTGCAAGAAACAACGTTTGCACCATAGGACGGACCTGGTAAGCTAAAGTTTTGACATTGTCCTTCCCATTCAATCTCCCTTTTAGGGTTACAATAGGGCCTGAAGAAAACCATGAGATGCTATCCTAAACCCTGATAGACCTACCTCCATGACTGACAGTTGAGATGAGACAGCCAGAATCTTACGCTTGGGCAGGTGTTCTCCAGACATACGCACATCCTGTTCCGAGTAACAATGTGAACAGTGTTTCGTCGGACCAAATGATGTTTTTCGACATATTACTCGACCAAGATTTGTGCACGTGGCAACATTGTGGACGATATTTGGTATTGGCATCTATTACGAGTGGTTTGGGAATAGCTACTTTTCCGTAAATGCTTTGTTTGTGAAGTTCCCTTCTATCTCTGGTGGTTGATACCGGCACATGTAGATGCAGATTCAGATTTTCGGTCATTTTAGTTGCAGTTGTTTTCTTTCTTCGTGTCACAATACGCTTCAATACCTCGTCCGTCTCTTTCACTCAGCTCTCCCTTCCGTCCACTATTCTGTTTGGCAAAGGATGTTTTTCCGTGCAGTCTGTATGCTATCATGACTTTCGATACCGTAGCTCGAAAAGCACCCATTAGCCTGGGAGTTGCAGTAACAGATACTCCAATTTAAAGCCGCTCAAACAATTTACCCTTTTCTCAAGGTCTGCAATTGAGAATTTTGCAGAGAATTTTGAGAATTTTGAGAGGTTTGACATTTTACGCTGTTCCCCCCAAAAGCACGATGCCCTTAGCTTCATTACTGCTACCTGACAGTAGAATAATACGTACACTATATTATATAAAAAAATACCGGTTGCCAGACTCGTTTTTTAAGGAATACGAAGCACATTCATATACACCACTAATATTGATAGGTGTTTCCATTATTTTGATAACCACCTGTATATATATATATATATGTATGTATGTATATTATATGTATATATATATGTGTGTGTGTGTGTGTGTGTATATATATATTCAGTGGCTCCCGAAAGTGTTCGTACACTTACGATTTTCAATGAAATAGGTTTCTATCCATTAATTAAAATGAATATTTCAGAATGAGTATTTAATAATAAGATCTATAATCTATTCTTATCAAAACTACATGAAATATTTTGAGAACATAGTAAAACTTTATTTTTAAGAAACCATTAATCAAAAGGTAACAAAAACTTTATCACAAAATTCATCCTACGCTGAAATATTTTCGGATAAATTCATCATTAAAATTATCGTCTGGCGCTTTATTTTTATTTTTGAATTGTGGTGGCATTTAAAATATCGCTTGGATTTAATTTTTGCTTGCCTACTCCGTAATATTCTATTTATTATTTAAAAATGGCTCGTAGTCGTAAAGAAACAACAAACAGCATTCGAAAATTGATTATTTTGCATCATAACAGAGGTAAATCAGTTCGGAATATTGCAAATTACTTAATTTATCCCATTCTACTGTGCAATATGTGATAAAACGCTTTAAAGAAGAAAATCGGATCGAAAACAAGGTAAGAAAAGGTCGTCCGGTAAAGTTAACAAAACGTAATCGGAGATTTATAATTAGAAAATTTGTGAAAAATCCACGTTTGAGTGCTGTAAAAGTTTCTGCAGAATTTAATGAAACATTTTCTACTTCAATTTCACCTGAAACTGTTCGGCGAGTTCTCAGAGCAGCTGGATTACATGGGCGTTCTGCCCGTAGAAAATTTTTTGTGAGTGAGAAAAACAGAAAGCTTAGGCTTTCCTTCGCACTATCAATGATAAATAAGCCCAAAACCTATTGGAATAATGTCTTATTTGCCGATGAAAGCAAGTTTCACATTTTTGGTTCCGATGGGCGTATAAGTGTATGGAGAAGAAAAAATGAGGAACTTAATTCCAAGAACTTAGTAGGAACAGTTAAGCATGGCGGTGGAGGTGTCCTTGTGTGGGGGTGCATGTCAGCATCAGGACTAGGAAATTTGATATTTAGTGATGGCATAATGAATCATGCTGTTTATATAAATATTTTATGAAACAATTTAAAATCACGAGCCCAAAATTTGGTATTGGAAACAACTTTGTTTTTTATCAAGATAACGATCCTAAGCACAGGGCTCTCAACGTTCGCCTCTGGTGTCTCTTCAATCTTCCACAAGTTTTGAAAACACCACCTCAATCGCCAATTTATGTGTTTAAACCCAGATTTAAACCCAATAGAACATATTTGGAGAGAACTGGAGGTTCGAGTACGAAAGCACGACATTCACACGAAAAGCAAACTAAAAACAATTATGATGGAAGAATGGATGAACATTGATGCAGAAATTACAAAAGAATTAGTGCAATATATTCCCAGACGTTTAAAAGCTGTTGGGGATACTAAAGGATATCCTACTAAATACACTCATGGACAAAAAAATTAGCGCACCAAGAAATAATTTCGGGATCGTAACGAAACTTGCAATGAAGGTACATGTCGGGGAGATATGCAAATGATTAGAAATGCAGCGTGATTGCGCATTACGTATAGCCGGTAGAGGGCGTTGAACATCGTACTCTGTGGAGTATAAAACAGGTAACCAAAGTTTGTTTGAGTGTGCTGAATCATTTACAAAGGAAGAGCTGAGATAGACATACCATTACGCCGTGTTCGAAGACAATATAAGCAGTTGTCGCAGTTTGAGAGGGGGATGATGGAAGCTGGGTGGTCAGCTAGGCGAGTAGCTCGTCTATTCGGCCGCTCTGATTGTATTGTGAGGAGGTGTTGGGACCAGTGGACCCGAGAGATGTCATGTACACGAAGACCAGGCTCAGGACGCCCTCGACAGACCAGTCGTCGAGAAGACCGCCACATCGTAAGAAATGCACGCGTACAGCCAACTGCTTCATCGGCCGCCATCCAGGCACAGGTAGCACCTTCACTAGGGGCCTCTGTGTCTTCTCGAACCATACGAAGGCGCCTGGCTGAAGGACAGTTGGTATCGCGCCGCCCATTACGTGTGCCACCCTTGACGCCCACCCATCGACGCCTCCGTTTGGAGTTTTGCCGCGCACGAGGAAACTGGACTGCAACGGAATGGAACCAGGTGGTCTTTAGCGACGAATCCAGATTCAATCTCGGCAGTGATGACAATCGTGTTCGTGTGTTGAGAGCCCGTGGTGAACGCTTCAATCCTGCCTTTGCTGTACAGCGACACATCGCTCCCACAGCTGGTGTGATGGTATGGGGTGCCATTGCCTACAATACACGGTCACCCCTAGTATTGTTCTGTGGCACCATGACAGCCCAGCGGTATGTTCATGAAATCTTGCAACCACATGTGTTGCCACTCATGCAACGGCTCCCAGGAGCCATTTTCAACAAGACAATGCTCGGCCTCATACGGCAAGGGTGTCACAAGACTGTCTCCGCATTGTTACTACCCTTCCTTGGCCTGCCTGATCCCCAGATTTGTCTCCAATCGAGCATATCTGGGATCATTTGGGACGACGAGTTGGGCATCCCACGAGTTTGAACGAACTAGAGGCAAGGTTACAGCAAATATGGAACGAAATGTCTCAAGACATCATACAGAACTTCTATGACTCGATCGTATCGCATCGTGCCCGATCGTATCGCATCGTGCATTCGCGCTAGAGGGGGTCCAACGGAGTATTAACTCCTCCGTTCTTTTGCCTTTTTCTCTGAAATAAATTATCTTTTTTCTTTGATTTTCTTATCATTTACTTATATCAAAGTAGTCATTACGTATGTAAAATTTCGTTTCATTTTGACGACTCCTTCTTGGTGAGCTAATTTTTTGTCCATGAGTGTATAATTTAACGAAAAGATTAGAATATCTACTAATAAGTAGAGATTTTTTACAAGTGTACGATGACTTTTGTGACATAAAGTTTCTGTTACATTTTGATTATTGGTTTCTTAAAATTAAAGTTTTACTATGTTTTTAAAATATTTCATGTAGTTTTGTTAAGAATAGATTATAGATCTTATTATTAAATTCCCATTCTGAAATATTCATTTTAATTAATGGATAGACCCCTATTTCATTGAAAATCGTAAGTGTACGGACACTTTTGGGAGCCACTGTATATATATATATATACACTCAAGAGCCAAAACATTATGACCACCTGTCAATAACGAGTTGGCCCACCTTTGGCACGCAACACAGCTTCAACCCGCCTTGGCATGGATGCCACAAGTCCTTGGTAGATGGCCGGAGACAGATTGTACCAGATGTTTAAGCAACGATCACGCAAATCCGAGATATTGCGAATTGGTGGTCTTTGAACTCTGAGCTGCCGTCCCATGACTTCCCAAATGTGTTCTATCGGATTGAGATCGAGTGAGTTAGGCGGCCAGGACATTTTCTGGAATTCAGCATCATGTTCCTGGAACCACTCCAACACAATTTTAGCCTTGTGACACGGGGCGTTGTCCTGTTGGACCATTCCATTTCCAGCTGGAAAAACAGAGGCCATGTAAGGGTGCAACTGGTCCGCAATGATGTTCAGATACCCTGTAGCATTCATGGTCTGCTCTACCACAACCACGGGTCCCAGAGACGCCCAAGAGAACGTTCCCCAAATCATAATACCGCCACCACCGGCCTGTATATGACCTACCGTATATTGAGGGAGCAACAGTTCGCCTGGAAGACGGCGTATCCTGACACGGCAATCGGCGTGATGAATGGCAAACAGTGATTCATCTGACCAGGCAACTCTCTCCCACTGATCCATGGACCAGTCGCGATGTTCCCGGGCCCAGCGCAGGCGCAGTTGGCAATGACGCTTGGTCAGCAAAGGCACACGAGTGGGACGTTTGGTGCGTAGCCCCATATCCAACAGTGTCCGCTGAACAGTGTGCTGCGATACTAATCTACTTGGCCCTGCATTGTATTGGGCTGTCAGCTGAGCCACTGTCTGGCTCCGGTTTTGCTTCACCATGCGAGACAGTCTCCGACGACCTTTTTCTTTGATAGCGTGTGGACGTCCAACACCATGTCGTCTACTGCTGGTTTCACCGTCATTCATCCACTTTGCATAAGTACTAACAACTGTAGGTCGCGAACAACCCACGAGTCGTGCAGTTTCGGAAATACTTGTTCCGAGCCTTCGAGCCATTACAATCTGCCCTTTGTTTGCGCAGCCTTTCCCATCACACACAGAAGTAAGTAAAAGAATGATTCTTCAAACTCTCCAGGAGCAGATAAATACCACTACCACCCACCTGATCACGTGCCTTCCACGTCATCTAGGCGAATTCATTGCAAAATGTATTGATGGTCATAATGTTTTGGTTCTTGAGTGTATATATATATATATATATATATATATATATATATATATATATATATATATATATATATATATATATATATATATATTTATTTATTTATTTATTTATTTATTTATTTATTTATATATTTATATATGCATATACATATAAGTTTTAAGTTGAATAGCTCTAAAGTATTATGCGATGCACTTTACCGAGTAGTCGCTGTCTTCGGAGTAACTCTCCGTCTGAAAGAGAAGAGACAAGATTTCAGAACAGTGCAATTTCAGTTTTTTTATCGCTTTCACTTGCTGTTGAATCTCAAGGTGCTGTGAAACATATGCATGTATACAGTGCGCGTAAAAACTTTAAGGACAGCAAACAATTGTAAAATGTTTGATAAATTTAACGTGAGACAATTGAAATGGAAATTTAATGTTGATCATAAAGTTGAAATATTAATATAGAAGTCAACAAAATGTATCTGCGAGCTTTTTATTGAGAAAAAAAATAATAATTATGCAAACAAACGCTATTTCCGCCTGATTAAAAAATTTAAGGACACCACTATTTTTTTCTATAGAAATGTTACGGAAAACTATTATTGATCTTCACGTTAAATACTCTTGTGTATAGTGATTTTTCTGACGTTTTCTATTAAGATTTTTGTTAATTTTACAATAATGCCAAAAGCAAGTAAACTGGGTGTATATGAATAATTACAAGATAAAAAGAACTTTTTATATACCATGTTTTTAAATTTTCTGTTGAATCATATAAACTTGACAATTCTCTCTTAATTGCACAAACCTTCACTTCATTTTTTCTTTTTCACTTTCTTTTATTTAATTTTAATCACTCTTTAGTCGTTTTCACTATCCACAGACTTTATAAACTTTTATTTTTATAATTTTTTTTAATTTTTCGCACAATATTTTTGTAAACAAATTAAATTCACATGTATTCTGTTTTCAAAATCGTCAAACGCAGTTACGCAAAAGTGCAAGCATTGAATTCGATAGAAGCTCCACCTTGCGGATATTTTAGGCTAAAAGTATTAAAATAATGCATTGTCATCGTGTTCTGAGCTATTCTAAAAGTTTCAAATGTCTAGCTAGTCGGGAAGTTAGCTAAAAATCGATCGCAAGATTTGTACTAGACAAACACACACAAACAAACACAGAAGAAAGCAAGTTAATAAAAACATGGTAAAAAGGTGTTGAATCTTTTGCATTGTCAGGAATGAGTTGTGGGTCTATGGAAAAAAAGATAGGAAGATCTAAAACTGTCATCAACAATTTCTTACGGTTAAAAGGCGAGCACGGAAAAAAAAGAACCCGCTGGAGGCAGACTAAAAGCTTTATCACCCAGAGATGTGCCCCTGCAATTCACTGGAAGGCAGATAAGTATCCATTTTGACCATCTATGTGTATCCATTCATCATGTACGTTCACCGGAAAACATTTGATACTGATGAGTTTTACTTTATTTTTGTTTTAATTTAAAATTATATACATATAGATTTATATTTAGATGCTATGAAAATAACAAGATAAAAAATTTGTTTTATTCACAGGCCTGTTCACCTAGTCCGATATCCACCACTGATTCTATGGCGTCGATACTCCGAAAATCGATCCTAAAATCTGTGGATTGAAGAGATCCTTTTGTAGCTTTTCCTCCCACCTTCATTACATTTCCATCTTTTTTTAAAAGTGATTTGAGCTCGTTGTACCTTTATGTGTTTTCTGGTTGCCGTTATATTTAGAGCCTCCAGTTTTTTTTTTTTTTGTGTGTGTGACATTCCTCGTTAGCTTCGTAGGCTATACGTACCTGAAGACTTTCGACGACGGTGAAACGTCCATTTGACCTCCAGGCGACACTATCCGTTTATACGATTTTTCCCCCAAAGTCAACAGCAGACAGGCCCTGATTTTCCATTAGGCCCAGTAGGCCCCCGAATGTTAGGGGCCCCTCAAAATTTTTACTTTAAAAGAAAAAATTCCCAATTCAAATTTTTTTTTATTTTACCTTTTTTCAAAACGATTTTTTTTAAAATTTCCTTTCAAATTTGATTGATTGGTTCATCATATGTACAGTTATATGTATAGTTCATCATATATACGTTAAAGTGTATATAAGGGATTAATAAGTTTTTCTGGTTGCATTGTATTGGTGTTATAATGGTGAAGTTAATATGTTCTATTGCTTTTTGTTATATGATAATGTTCTAGGCTTCTACGCTTCAAATAGCCAATTCTTGGTAAAATGGTACTTTCACATTATTTTTTTTGTGCGTCAATTTTGGAAATTTTACGTCCACATCAGTGTTAGGGGGCTCCCTTCTCAAGTTGTGCCTATAGTCCAGAATTTTCTAAATCGGGCCCTGACAGCAGATAGATTTCGCGCGATGCCAGAAAATGTAACCCCACAGACAAATACTCACCCAGTCCTCTATGCAGTCGTCCTGAAACTTGAAAGGCGCTTTCGGCCGCTTCTCCGTTTCCTTCGAGCCCTTGTATTTCCTCCCCGCCGGATCGAGCATCTCGTACAGATCCCTCTGCAGAAACAGAAACAAGTCCTTCCTAAGACATACCACACAGTGTGGGCACTGTAAACTGTAGTGCCGGCTGTGTTAGAATTCAGGCTTGGTTGTAGACCAATCTCGGGTCACAGCCCGTGGCAGACATAGGATAGGACATAAGAGTGTTCATCTGAATTTCAAAGAACTGATTCCTTCCATTTGGAGTCGAAAAAGCGGACAACGAAAACCGAACTACTTCAAAACGATGGATGGGTGAAATCGCTTTTCTGTTAATACAAGGCAGTTTACCAGCCGAAAGACGCGTACACATGCAGCAAAAGAAGCCGTTCGAAGTGGTTCGCTCAGTACACGTAGCAACAAATGCCACGGAACGCATGGGTTGGCCTTTGCCACGGTTCGCAAACCAGGAGGTACTTCAAAGGAAGGATTCTTCGTGAGCCATCATGTGTACAGAGTCTACAGTTCAGCTAGGAATCTTTTTACTTTTTGCTTGGAAATGGCATTTAAAGTAGGAAACTTAATGCCGTGGTCCGTTATCGGCCACTGAGTTGCGCAACAGAGTTCGGATTGGAGTACTCATCACAACCATCCACTTCGCGAAAATGAACAAACGTATGAACAAGCATTTAGTTTGTGAATATGGGCGGCCAACCGAATGTCGCACCGCATAGATTCTTTGAAATAGATTCCAAAATGTTCGTTCGCCGTACGTATAACCGCCTTCTTAATGAGCCTACGGATTCTACAGAGGCATGTACATAGAGTTTTTGAATTTTATGTTATGTTTTGAAATCAGGAACTGTTTGGAACACTTTCCCAGCCATGGACAATGGCCTTTCCGATGTAGTAAGTAGTATAATCTATATATATATATATATATATATATATATATATAAAAGCTAAATACTACTCACTCACTGATCACTGTATCTGTCGAGCCATAAGGCCTAGGAAGTTGACATTTTGTAGAGTGGACCCTCTAAAGCCCTACGGGCTCACTTTTTTAGAAAATGAAGTTTAATTGGGGTTAAAAGAGGGTTAAGCCCACAAAATAAAATTTAAAAATTGAACCTCGAATTGAATGTCGAATCACGGTCGTTCCGTGACGAAGTGAAGTCCTTCGGAGAATAACAGCACTTGACTCCTGACTTGACTGAAGCCCCTTTAACTGAAATAGACCCAATGACATGATGGATGGTATTCATGTATTCCGTCGGGTATTCAGTAAGTGACTAATAAAACAGGTCATATAAAATAGAAACTTTCTTCTTGTCATTTTTGCTTAAAGAATCGGTAAAAACGAAAACGACGATGAACTAGTCTGACATAGTAACGGTTTTAGGGTAAAAGAAATATATATGACAGGAATACGTTTGGGATGAAAAGAATGTGACAAAAACGGTTTTTAGATTATTTTTTTCGGATCGAACTTTTTACGGGACATATATATATATATATATATATATATATATATGTCCCGTAAGACATTTATATAAACGCATATGTATATACAGTGAAACTTCTCTAGCCAAGCACCTCTCTAAACGGCCATATTTTGTTCATAACCGATTCAAGACTCCATAGAGCCAATGTCATGGAAGAAACTCCTTTAGACGTCCACCCCTGAATACGGCCTCTTTTTTTAGGAACCATGACTAGCCGCCACAGAGAAGTTTCAATGTGTATGTATCTGAAAAATGAGTACCCGGCAGTCATAGGTTGAAACGGATATTAATGAAGGTCACAAATTCCGGAAAAGATTGCTTTCCATTTCTCTGTATATGGAATGACCCCTTTCCATCCGCCGTGAAGGCTTTCGGTGCTGAGGGTGCTTGGATCGAATCCCGGCGTCACGCTACTAAAATACCTCCGTTTGTGTCGTCCCTTCATAGGGGGAATGCTGTTCCGCCTATATGGTGCTCCCATAATAAAATGGCCAGCAAAAACTGCGCTGAATAAAGGCGAATGTCTATCCGACAAGTACCTCCGCATTGGAAAAAGACTTTTACGTCCATTTTGTTATTGTCATTATGTGACTTTTTATTAAATTTTTATAACAGTTAACTTTTTATAACAGTTTAGTTACTTAGAAAATGAAACCCATTTTTGCCCCTTAAAGGGTGGGTCGGGAAATGGTCCCCGAAACATTTTTTTCCCCCGGCAAGTGGTCCCTGGTCCACGAAAGGTTAAGAATCACTGATCTAAGAGCTTTTAAAATAAAATTTAGGATAATTGGAAAAAAGACCTTGAAATTTTCTAAAACAATAATGGAAGTGAAAAGGGAGACATTCCAATACTCGATACGCCCCTGACTGAAATATACTCATAAAATTTTTTTTTTCAAATGACATACGTATGGAAGGCAGCGGGATGTTGACGCACTAATATCAAATATAAATTAAATAAATGGTCTCATAAAAATGAAGGATTTTTTCCATCCTAAAAGCTTGTTATTGGAGTTCATGAACGACTGACTCAAACGCTGAGACAGAACCATTGGCGGAAGAACAAGTGGTAAAAATGCTTACGGCATCATCGTCCTCCAGTTCGTCAGTGTCAAAGCCCAATTGTGCCGCGAGCCTCCGGGCGTCGCTTCTGCTCTGGGCCCACTCCTCCAAGCCTCTCAGGTGGAAGTTCTGGGCAACTCGCTGTCATAAACCAAAAAGGTTGTTACCATTTGCGATAAAAATCGAATATCATCGACAAGTCGACAAGCTCTTACCCATTCTATGAGATCCATATCGCCAAAGTGATCGATCGTTTTCTTCTTGGCGATTCTCCTTTCCCACGTCAGGCCCTCGGACTTCGGGTGCTCCAGCACATAGTAGATCTTCGACAGAGTCATCAGATCTTTCTACGGAGAAAAGAAAACGACACGTCGCTCGATGACTCATGGAAAAATAGTTAAGGTCTTTCTAGGAAAATCCACTTGTTAAGCATTTATGACGACGTCATAAATGATTACTTTTATGAAACGAGGGCCTGTGACAGCGCGTCGGACTTCGGACTGATGGGTGCTCGGTTTGAATTCCGACGAATGCCATTCAATACCTTCATGTCGAGGTCCGATAGGAGCAAGTTCAATTCGTACACCAGAAAGTTCTCGAACGAGGTCGGTGGATGGGGAAAACGTGCCAGATGTCGCCCCTCGATCAAAAGAGAGGTGACACCCAGGAAACCATGTTGACTCACTTGTAGGTGTTCCCAGAAAAAAGTAGTCAACCATTTCGGCTGTTATGTACTGGTAGAGAGTCTTTTTAGAAAAATACATTTATTAAGCATTTATGACAATCACTACTTTTACTAAATGTGTGACGTATAACAGCTTCTCAATATCCCCGTTGGGAAATAAATACGGTAACAACTAACAAATTTCCAAACTGGCATTCGTGAATGGCCTACAGGGATAAAGGTCTGAGTTCGAAACTAGTTTCTGCCTTTATCTTTTATTGTGGATATTGAGAAGCTGAGAGCTCCTGTAATACAAAAATAATCAATTGAACTTTTCGAGTTCATTGCTCAGCTAAATAGCTTGGTATTCGCTCTTTAAAAGTATTTTAAGAATGTGTGGGTATTTTAAGAACGCATCAGTATTTTAAGAACGCGTTCGCACTTTTCTTGCTTTAACAGCTCATTACCTAAGCGGGAGTGATTTCTTGCTATGAAAAGCCATTAAACACCATATCGATTAGAATAGATAATTTATTAAGTTTCGCACTTCATTTGCTTTGAATGTTCAAAATAGTCATTAAAAACGTTTTTTAAATAAAGCATAATGACATGATTGCAACGTCGCTGTTGCAACAACGTGAATAAGGGCCTGTTCACATACTAGAATCCGTCAGCGTTACTCGTATTGAAATATATTTAACCGATTACAAACCTCCAAACGATTAGCCACGAAATTGTTAAGGTCTGTGATTGGTTTAAAATATGTCAATACGAGTAACGCTGACGCTGACGGATTCTATGTGCACATGCCCTAAGAGCAGAAAATGTATGTCATCGTTTTAAGTCGGGGATCTCTGTTGTTAGCCCAGTCAAAATAGGTTTTATGGCTAAAAAAAATATGAAAGTTTTGAAAATTAGTGGAGATGTTTGTTTAGGCATGCTGATGAACATACTAGAAGTCCCCCACCGATCAGACTTGAGCTTTCGCCGCCATCTTGGAAAATGTGTACACTTTTTTGTTTTTTGCAAGTAACTTGAGAAATATTGATTTTATGTTAAAAAAAAATTGAATTTAAAAATTGAAGAGCACTAAATTGTGAACAAAAACGTCATTTACATTTTTTTATAAATCGAACACAAACAAAGATAATTGACTTTGAAAGGAGCGAACCATCACGCCTGGGACGCGGATGCGCGGATCATCCCCAGCGCGATGGGGGGATGACCCGCGCATGTGCGCCAAAAGTCTTGTATACTCACGTTTGTCAAATCTCTGCATATCAAAGCTCAAGAGAAAGTTGCAACAACACCCAATCCATTGTTATCAGGTTGTATTGTGAGGCTTGGTGGATTCTATATTTTTATGTCATACTTAGGCTGCATTGGGTGCATAATGGCTGGAGGTGAGTTAAAATAAATATTAACTCTGATGTACGTAACTACGTCAGTAGAAAAAATGTTGCTTGGCCATGCATACGCTAGAAAAATCCTAGCTCATTTATCTACCCAAACATCTTTAGCAAAAATAATTTTTGACGCCATGGTCATATCTGATTTCAAAGCAATAATCTCCATGGATTGTTTAGAGATTTTGAAGGCTTTTTTCGTGTTTTTGCAAATAACTTGGAAAATATTAACTTTTATGTAAAAAAAAGTTTAATACAAAATTTCAATAAAATTAAATTTTGTACAAAAAATATTAAATACATTTTGTCGTAACCCTAACACGTACAAATATATTGACTATTAAATGCGCGTTGATTATGGAGGTAGCGTCCAAGTCTCGTTGCAGGTGCTTTCCTTTCAATTATCTCCACTCCCTCATTGCGGTATTCTTTAAGCACAAGAAAATAGACTTTGATGTGTTTTGGTATGTAGATAATTGATCATTATTAATTTTATAAACGAATGTAATAGACTTGGATGTATTTACTACCGTATTTTCATTGTGTATAATTTTTTAAGCTTGCCTACTTTATGGTTGACGTGCTTTTTTCGGTACGAGATTGTTCGTATCGTCAGTCTTTAAAAGATCATCTATGGGGCAGCTAGAATCACTTCATTCATCAATTCCTTTTATTGGATCGTCATGATCTACAGGGCAATAACTTCGATCGGGTATGTCGTTGTGACATACTCCATTGCAGTTATTGCAGGCCGTTGTGCAGTTGATGCTTGCTTTCCGACACGCGCATCTTTCTCCCCAGTCAGTCTTGCTGTTGCAAAACACTATGCTTAAAACTGAATCGGGAGCCACTGCATCCATAGCTGTGATGGGCACGAGGGTTTTCTCTTGACGTTTCCAGTCACACACTTCAGGATTGAATTCATTCCCAAACCACTTCTGCACTTGGTGATACAACACAAAGGAAAGTAGCCTGGCTTTCTATTCAGTTGAGGGAAGAGACGAAATGTATGGTTTTATTTTAGTGTCAAATTTTGCGAAGCATTTGTACCTAAATTTATTTAAGGACTGTTCACTGGAATGTGCTCCATACCAGATCAGAAAAAAACATTATCCTACTTGAACCATCATTGTGCGATGAGTTGCATTTATTAACTACTGTCACGTTGTGTTCCATATCTTTAATTTGGAACATTTTTATGCAAATTTTCTTTCCTTTGTTGAATGCTGCAGAAGTAGTATCGCATCCACTGAACGCATGTAGAAAAAGGATACTTTGGTATGTCCCGATGATTGTATTTCATTTGATGAATATATTTTTTTCTTTGATTTCCTTTTGCATGGTTTGACAGGGAAAATGTCTTTTTTATGTAGGAGTGAGAGCTGTTAATAGAACCAGATGGTCAACATCTTCACCGATGGTTACGACGATGTTGTTACCAGAACATGCTTCATTAATTGCAGTATTTATAATGAGAATGTCGGTGGCATCATTACTTTGTCGGAATCGAATCCCATTGTTTCCCACCTCAGCTGATAGAATGCTGATCAATTCGCTCTTATTGTTTTCATTTGAAAGGAACTATTCTTGTTGAACAGTAACTCGCATGTTTCCATCAAAATTTATGTCTACAGATTTTTTCACTATAGACCGTATATTTTGTTCAAAATTTTTTTTGTGTTAGTGGGTTGGATTAGCCATTCAAAACGACTATACAGCTGGTACCATAATGCTTTTTTCTATAGTTAACTTAATTTATGCAAACTGCCGAAAAAGTTAATTGTGTTCCCCATTTGACACGGTGTAGGAGAAAACCACTGTCTACAATGTTGAAGTAGTTCAGGAGGTTAAGGTCTAAGTTTGGAACTTCAAAAATGTCGTACATGGCCAATGTCGTTGTCTCTCGCATACCAGCTTCATTAAATAGAGCCAGCGGAAAAGGAGCTAACTCATATTCTAAATAAAATGTTAGGCCTTCGACTTTTTGCTTAGCAATCGCTATCCTCTGAAAAAGCAACAACGGGTTTACTATGATATTGAAACCGTTTCTTTCACTGTAGAATTGACAGTGATCAAGCTTTCATAAGGTCTACCATTTCAAAGTACTGAACCCAGAGGGCTGCAGTGGGGCCATTCTCTCTCAACTGCTTCAAATTCATCCTCATTTTAATATCATGTACGATGGCTCGTATATAAGTATGTCCGTTTATGGATTCTAGCGATAGTAGTTCAGTAGCAAAATCTCTAAACAACTCATGGAGATTATTGCTTTGGAAATCAGATATATCCATGTAGTCAAAAATTATTTTTGCTAAGACTGTTTAGGTAATTAAATTAGCTAGGATTTTTCTAGCGTATGCATAGCCAGGCAACATTTTTTTTCCTGGCTATGCATAGCCAGCTGGCGTATGCATAGCCAACAACATCCTCCCATCGCGATGGGGAGGATCCGCGCATCCGCGTCCCAGGCGTGATGGTTCGCTCCTTTCAAAGTCAATTTTCTTTGTTCGTGTTCGATTTATAAAAAAAAAATTTAAATGATGTTTTTGTTCACAATTTAGTGCCCTTCAATTTTGAAATTCAAATTTTTTTACATAAAATCAATATTTCTCAAGTTACTTGCAAAAAACCAAAAAAGTGTACACATTTTCCAAGATGGCGGCGAAAGTTCAAGTCTGATCGGTGAGGACTTTTAGTATGTTCATTGGCATGCCTAAACAAACATCTCCACCAATTTTCAAAACTTTCATATTTTTTTTAGCCATTCGTCAAAATCAGGTCTATTTTGACTGGGGTATGTCGCCAGTTTAAAATAGCGCTATAGTTTCAGCGTATTTTTCAATGAGAATTTCTGTAATCTAAGCGTTTTACAACCATCCCTTTGCCCTTCGCAAGAGTTGAGATATACCTAGTTGTTAAATGAGTTTCGAATAAAAATTTAGCTCGTATATTAATTGGGGGATTTATGAAGCTGTGTATGTTTATTTAGCTCAAGTATCATGCAGGTAAAATAAATGAACTGGCGATGAAATGTGTAAATATGAAGAACATGATATGGTTTCTTGCCAAGCCATACTTTACGCTAAAGGTTTGGCGCTTTTGAGTTCATGTTCTGGGTTTTCTAGAAAGATTACTGTTAATTAAAAGTGTTCAGTCATGTTCAGTTTTTCTAATGCTTTGTAAGCGTAACGGCGCAGCTCAACTTGAACCAGCGCCAGACTAACACTCCCCTCTCTCGCGTTTTCCTGTTTGTTTTTCAGTCGTTAGGACAACTGTTTATTTAAAGGCACGTTTTCTTTTCATTTAAATTTAACTTAAGCAGTACAATGCTTCGCATTGCTAGGAACTCCGTAAACCCTACTACCTTGACCTTGACTTTGACCTTGACCTGAAATTTAACTCAGCACAATAATCCATTGAAAAGTAGTTTTATCTTGAAACCTCTACTACCAATTTCACGAGTACACTTATTCAAATTAATCATAGTCATCACTGGAGTTAAAACATTTTGGCCGGGTACTCTGAAAAGAGCCATAACGGCGGTGTCTCTCTGCTAATGAGTCGTGATAAATCACCTCACAAAATCATGTGATAAACGATTCACGAAATTTGCAATGGCGACCGTATTATGTTCTTCATATCAACCGTACTGCAACTTTACGGAGCAATATTCTGAATTACCACCTTACCCAGTCGTCGATATCTTTCGCCTGGATAGCCAGCACCTCGTCCGCTTGGGCAGTTCCGGGGTCTCCTTCTTGCTTTTTCTTGGTCTCCTTCTCCTTTTCGACTTTATTATCGTCTCTTCTTTTTCTCCCCTCTACCAGGTCGTAGAAGAATTCGAGACGATGGAGTCGGACGCTGTTCTGAACATCTCTCTGTCAAGAAAATGTGTTCCTCATCGAAACTGCAACGCATATTTTTCCGCCAATGGGATACTCTCTATTATAAGTTTTTGCTTTACCTACTTAGTCCTACTTAGCCCTTAGCTACTAATTCCCATTCGAGTAAACTCAGTAACACGTCAAACCTCTAACGCGATTTGGACAAGAAAGTGGGACCGTACGATTTAGTACACAAGATTGACTGCAGAACACATAACTGGTTTGTATTGATCGGACTGCAGAACACATAACAGGTTTGTATTGAATGGATCCATCTTCAGTGACATAGATGCCAAGTGTTTATTACTGTCAGCCTAAAATGAAGCTCTGACTGGTGAGAATTTTTTTATGAGTGCTTGTTTTCAGTTTATTGTTTGCATTACAAAGGCCTGTTCCTTATATGGCGTCACGACAAGTAGTTAAGGCGATTCTCTCTGAGGCATTTTGAAGAAATTTAACAACTATTGATCCATACCAAGAAAGACAGAGTTCTAATTAACAAACGAAGGCCAAATTTTTGAAACAAAAATTCAACAATTTATTAGCAAAAAAAAATTAAACATTAGATATTTTCGACATATTCACTTAATTTACGTGCAGATTTACAGTGCGCTCTCCAGGGCCCATTCCGGCCCAAGAAAACAGGAGCCTCACAAAATCACAACCGCTCGGGTCGATGTTCTACGCCGCTCTCTCGAAAAAAAAAACAACTCCAAGCCTCTCCTATTGGCTGGCAATTCGGGGTCCGTCTTCTTGGAATGTCTGGATTTTTAGCCGGGGGGGACAAGTAATCGTTTTTTAATCCTCCACGTGTTCAAAATTGGTGGGAACCGGCAAAACTGCCCCGATAACACGCAGCTGTGTTTCTCGTCCTCTCTGAGTTCTTTGGAAAAATAACCTCATCTTTCCAGTACGCTACACTTAGTTTCAATGATAGAGGAAGAATGTCATTTAGGATTTATTCTGAAATATTCGTGTAATTTAAATTGCCTGAAACTGACTGTATATTCTGTATAGACAGGTAATTTTGATGTTCGCTATGTTGCCGTTATCGTCGTTTTTTAGTGTGATTTTAGCGAATTTTGAAAACTTAGCCAAGCTGAGTCGAGAGTTACCCACTTCTTTACTTTAACTACGGAATGTTGTATTTCGTAAACATTTTAAACTGTATTTTCTATGAAACAAAATTCAGTACACATTGGCCATGGTTGTATAAATATCGTCATATTTACCAATAAACCACAAGGGAACGTGCAATTCATGTTAACAAATTTTTTTAACACAGAAAAGGCTGTAATAGCTTTGGTTGTATAAATATCAGTCATATTTGCCAATAAACAACGTGCAAACGTACAATTCAGGGTTAATTAACAAACGCTCTTAATATCGCCAGCATATTCATGGCGTAACCAGCGGTTGACGGACCCAGTGATGTAACAGGTAAGGACGCAATGAAGCGGAGCCGGTTATCTGAGCGAAGCGAAGATGGCACCAATAGGACCAATAGGATAAACTTGACTATCTACGTTCCATGGGTCGGGTGCGAAGATGGTATCTACGCCTAGGGGCCTGTTCACAAAGGAGTCCGTTGCGTTGCGTTAAGGAAAAGATGACGTTGAGACGAAAATAAACAAATCATGTGCCTCCAAACGATTAGCAATGAAATTTTTAACGCCTATGATTGGTTTATTTTCGTCTCAACGTCATCTTTTCCTTAACGCAAAGCAACGAACTCCTATGTGAACAGGCCCTAAGAGTTTATATAGCCAGCGGTAGGTTTGTTTGGAAAGAGGAATTTGTGGCCAAGTACGCCAATTTTTTTCTTTCGTCGATTTTCTCGAATTTACCATGTTTTCCAGAGAGGAAATTTTTCCTCGCCAACGTGTTTGACCGGTGTTTTCAAACGTTGGACTTCAAAATTTTTGCCTTTCTCGTTAAAAACGCATTTTTAAATTACTGGCCTTAAAAAACCTCAAATTTACTGGTAAGCAGGACTTTGAACTTTGAAAATATCAGAGGTACTCCCACGGTATATACTCCCACGGTATTTAAGTTGAACTTAGAAATATTTTTTGCCTTCTCATTAAAAAACGCTTTTTTAAAAAATAAGTATGACGCAGTGTTTTGAGTTCCCGTTCTAGAAAACCCAGAAACGCATCAAGCCTCTACCGCGATTTTGACGAGAAAGTGGGACCGTACGATTTAGTTTACCTTATATCTTGAGTCCAGTGCAGTAATGAGTCTCTTAATCGATTCCCTCGATGTGACATCAAGTCTCCCTTTAAATCCTATCAGATGCTCAAATCTGCGCATCTTCTTTTTCATTTCGTCCACCATAGTAGAAAACTTGGAAACTAAACGTTATTCCCTTTTCAAAAATAAGTTATTAATATTTACAAGATCCCGAAAAAACAAGTGTTTTTATGTAAGTTGCCAGAAAGGTAAAATCATATAAGCACACTACACTGAAGCTGTAAATAACCAGAAAGATCTTAATAATATTAAGTGATGCTGCCAAAAGTCACATCGGATTAAAGAGACACGGGAAATGTTTCTGGTGACTTTGGTTGGACAGTTAGGGCCTGTTCACATAGGAGTCCGTGGCGTTGCGTTAAGGGAAAGATGACGTTGAGACGAAAATAAACCAATCATAGGCGTTAAAAAATTCATTGCTAATCGTTTGGAGGCCTATGATTGGTTTATTTTCGTCTCAACGTCATCTTTCCCTTAACGAGATAAATCGACAATATCGAGATATGAACAGGCCCTTAGGGCCTGTTCATACAGGAGTCCGGTAGCGGAGCGTTAAAGTATTGAAATATATTTAACCAATGAGAAATCTCCAAACGATTAGCAACGAAGTTTTTAATGCCTATGATTGGTTTATTTTCGTCCCAACGTCATCTTTTCTTTAACGCTCCGCTACCGGACTCCTATGTGAACAGGCTTTTATGGACTGGGAGCCTGGTTTCCAGAAGAAGAGTTTTCTGCTTGAGTTATCTGATTCATGTGCTGGTGACAAGGCCTAAAGTTCTTATTTCCAGAACAATAAATAAAACTGTTTATCAAAAGCAACAATGTGTTTTTTTTTTTTATCATGTAGCATGAAATAAATGAAATTAAAATATAGGGCAATGTCTCGCAGCATGTCACATCTCAACTCTTGCAGATTTTACTTCTTGCTTGGCGAGGAGTGGCAAAAAATTGCATATTTTAACATGGCGTTCAATGAGCATTCTAACAGCTTGTTGAATAAAATGCTCTCAGATTACGCAAAGTCTTTAGGTACGGTATCTAAACTAAGGTATATCACTAAATTAAACATTCAGGTACAGCCCGGAAAGGTTTATTCAGTATGTGACCCGTATTTATTGACAGAGGAAGACTGGAGTTACGATACAAGACGCTAGCCTGACGTAACTTGATATCTATACATATCTCAACATAATAATAATCATTCTCAACGAAATAATAATTATATTCTCTTAAACCTTGCGAAATATTAAAAAAAAAAGTGTTAAAATACCTGTTACATACAACTAATATGAGAAATTTTATAAATAAACTTAAATTATTTAACTCAAAATGAAGGTATCGTCCAAAAACACATGCAAACGCATAGGAACTGCTTCTTCTTTCTGCCACCCGATAATGACGTCATCTATAGCAGACGAAAAGTGACGTTGCAACGTTTCGCCTTATAGAAAATTACTACTCTCCAGTTAACTACTTTCAGTTTTTTGATGTGGCAACTTTACTGTCCTCAGTGTTGTCCCTTTTTTTTTTTCAGTTAAATGCCGGTCGTGTTGATATGTGATTGGAAAGTGGAATCGTACAGGTGAAATCAGCTATAATAGATTTATCTCGTTTACCAAGCATTTCTAAACATATGATCGAATTTTGATTTTTCCGTTCCTTTGAATTAGCCTTTCAGCTGTTATGAAATTTTTTCTCCTAGAAAGATATAGATATTTTAGTCTAAAGTTCAGGTGATGTTTAAGGTAAGACAGAAAATTACAACTTCCTGGGGTTTAAACTAGTAATTAATAGAATTATTATTTTTAATAACTTAATATTTTAATAAGTTTTTTTTAATAAGTAATAAATTTTTTAATAAGTAATATTTTATATATTTTTTTAATAAGTAATATAAGTTTTTTTTTTATAATAGGTTTTATATTGGTTGGTTTTCAAAGTTTTTCTCTATTACTCGATTCATATCATTGTCAAATTATGTATTTTTCTTGAAGAATAAGAGGAGAGAGGTGAATTATTACTTCACTCCGAAATACATTGGCTATCAAAAGGAAAAGCATTAAAAGATATTCAAAACTAAGACGTGATAAAATTTCCACAAGAGGAAAATATATTTTTTTATGAATGTGTCCAAGTGGTAGAAGGATTTTGCGTTTTTAACTGATATCACTAATAATTTTGATATCTTAAATGTACAAGCTCAGGGAAAAGAAAAATTATTTACAAATTTGGTAAATATAACTGGCATCTTTAAAATAAAACTGACACATTTTTTCAAGACAATTAGGAAATAAGAATATGGATCATTTTCCTAGTTTGAAAAAACACAATTCGAAAATTACATTGATTTTATTTTTTTTTTTAAATAAATGAAATGGGTATCACACTGTATGAATGTAATCTACTACACTCTATACTTCTTCAGTGTATTTTCATTGTGGCACATTGAATTTTTATACTGATTTGATTTGGCATGTACCCTAAAAAGGGCTGGCC
The DNA here is from genome assembly GCA_907164885.2 of Dolomedes plantarius. Taxonomy (NCBI): domain Eukaryota; kingdom Metazoa; phylum Arthropoda; class Arachnida; order Araneae; family Dolomedidae; genus Dolomedes; species Dolomedes plantarius. Next base: position 223,731,349 of record OU015491.1, read on the forward strand.
ACCACTCTGCTATAGCATGCTACTGTAAAAATTTATTAAAATTGCATTTCTTTTAGAAGAATGTAAATAGCAAACTCCTAGCTTAACAGTTTAAATATTTTGTTTTTTCTCTGTGATTTTGTTATTAAATAGTGCAAAAATTTACTATGTATAAAATTTCTTTTTGTTCATGTTTTGTATGAGGATCGCTTTCTCTATATGTTTCTTGATATATATTAAATATTGATACTCTATTATATTAAGTCATTTTTTTCTTCTTTGTTCTTAGAAACTTAATTCAAAAATGTACAGATCATTCCTTCTCCAGGCATGTGTTATTTTTGTTGTGAAATCTCTTGTAATTTGTGTTCAGACACCATTAATGCCCAAAATGGATAGTTTCGAGAAGATACCATTGAAAGAGAAACCAGTTGCTCCATGTGTTGCATGTCAAAAACTTGTACAATCTTTTTTGGCGGTATGTAATGATCTTTTCAAATTAATCAGTATTGTTCTACAGTTAACTAAATTTTGTTTTAAACAGCATTAATATGCATCCCTTATAGATTTATTGCAGTTAAATAATTTATTTGAAATGGGGAATGATACATGTTTTCATGCTAATTTAAATAAAATATATGCAGTTCCAAGTTGAAAGAGTTAAGCACCACTGTAATCAGACTTGATGGTGTTCAGGCGTGAGGGGTAAGCCTGTGTAACATTCGGTGGGAGCGTAGATTCCGCTATCTCAGTCATCTGTCAGTGGTCATGTTGGACATTCTTATTATGTTTCAGGTTTCATATATTACTTCAGTTTTGTGAAGTTATATATTATTCATGTGTATATATAATAAATATCTCCTTATGTACAGGCTGTTGCAGAGACCACTAGACAGAGTTTTGCTGGAGGAGATGCTGATTGGGAGAAACAGAAGCTTGGCACTTACGAAAACAGGTTAAAGAGAGCATCTTTTGATAATTTAAACATTGAGGCTAGTTTATAGTTATTTTTTAGAGTAAATGTATGATGAGTTATTATACTGTTGGGAAAAATTAAGATCTAAAACATACATAGATGTATAAGTCAGAATGCACCTTCATAACCTTATGACTATATTGTTTTTCATTTTTTCCTTTTAATTTTTCCTTTTACCCTCCATAGAACCCTTCATATAAAAAACTTGTTGCATCCCTCATAAAAGTATTTCCTAGTTTTAAATTAGAAAAAAGATTGCCTTTTTTAATGATTTTATAGGAAGAAAAACTTCTAACTAAAATGAGGATTTTAATATTATTGTGATGTTATTTATCATGAAAAAATTAATTCCTAAGACATTTTTTGACGATCAGAAAATTATGATATTGCTTTATTATAAAAATAGTAAAATTGATACACCCTGAATCAATTTCATTTTCATATTTTCTATCAGCTGTTTAAATGAAATCACTCTGCCATATACAGTTTAAAAAGTTTATTTAAAAAAGTGTCTGATAAGTACAGTTATTATTTAAATATACCAAATTAACAATTAAAACCTTTATGGTTTTAATTGTTCATTTCTGTTTATTATACACATAATGCTTTAATTATTTCCAATGCAATTTTAGCATACATGTTCATATATATATTTGATCATATTATGTATCTAAGTTATAATCAAACTTATGTAGACCATTTAAAAATTCACCTGTTTAAAATCAAAAATATCTTGAATTTCATTTATGCCAAATTCAACTATAGCTTATTTCTCTATTTAATATCTTTTTTTGTTTTTTTTCTCTTTACCAAATAGTGAACTTCGCTTCATAGAAATACAAGAAATGTTGTGCTCAGGTGTAGGACCTGGGAAAGATCAGGTAATGTTTTCCTGTTATTAAAATAAAATCTTTGATAATGTTGATTTTATAGATACATGAAATCTGCAAAGCAGTAGTTTGAAATATATATAATATACATATTTTTAAAAATCTTTATACACATAGGCTTTGTGTACAGAATTCGTAAAAATTTGTAAGCAGAGATTTTTGAGTGTTTAGTTTTTTCAAAAATATCTGTAAATATAATGAGATATCAACAAGAAATATAAACTATATTAAATCTGAGTTGATATGATAAATTAGATTCATTGTTATTCTGTTTTAAATTCAAACTAATATGGGCACAACCTTTATTGTTTGTTAAGAGACATTTAATATCGAAAACATATAAGTTTTTGCTTCTATGTTTTAGAATATTTTTGTTTGATTGAAAAAAAAATTTTACGCTCAAGTTGAAACATAGAAGTAGTTAATCTGTAAATTTGATTGCTCAATGACTTATTCTGTGAAAATGAAGGAAGTAGATTCAAATAATTTTTCCATTGTATCATTAAAATTCTATTTTTGATCTATACACACAGTTATTAATTTTAATGATGAAGGATTAGCTATCCTGATTTTGACTATCCTCTGAAGAAGTTGAATACATTCAGGACTGGATTGACATTGTAGGCCCCTTGGTAATATCTGATTGGACATAAGTCGCTGGACAAATTTTTATTTTGATAAACCTACCTCGTCTTTACATTTTCTCATTTTTGTTGATATGTAGTTATGGACAGTATGACTACCTCACTTGTTGTTGTTATTATTTGTTGATTCTGTGCTTATTACTTCTCTAGTCCCCAAAGAAATAAACAACTGCTTGTGTCAAGCGATTTTTGTATTGCTTTAATTTCTTTTTTGCTTTTTAAAAATATAAAGACAAATTAAATATATTCGTATGATGTTAAAAACAATATAAATTTAAACATTTTCTTTGCATTATTTCTTAGAAACAAATTTCTTTAAAACAACGGTAGCTTGTAAGCCCTTTAGAATATCATTTTCAATTGCCATAAGAGCAAGTCTGTTGAGTCTCTCTTGTACAATTGTTGATCTGTATATATTTTTCAAATGTTTCATCTTGTAGAAATTTCTTTCTCCAGTTGCATTCATTATCATTGAGCACATGTCAATCCACAGAGTTAATTCAACATTAGGGAAGGAAGAAGTGAATCCATTATTTCCTACAAGGGTGTTGATATCAAAAGCCTTTACAGATTCATGTTTTTACCTGAATTCTATTTTAGCTTTTCCTCTCTCTTCTCGAGGCCCTTGAGTTTCCAGCTCTTAATAAAGCCCCTCCCTGAATCCAGCCCTGTATACACTAAGTAGATATCTCTCACAGATTTGATATCCATCTACTGAGCTTTAGTAATTAATGTTTGAGTTGTTCTTGCCGTGCCAGAAATTGAGCCACAAACCTAGCTTGCTGAAGTGATAGAAAGTGTTGATGGATTCAGCAGTAGTCAGTATAGCTACATTATTTGAATGTATTGTATATGATGTGAAAATTAATTGGAGTATTAGCTATTTTATACTTGATTGAAACAATTAACATTTAAAAGAATTATATTCTATGAGTTTGTAAGTTTAAAAGTTTGTGCTGAATATTTTACTGTTTATGTGGAGTACTAAATTCTGTGTTTGATTAAATTATTGTAGTAATTGTACATGAGTATGATGTTCATCCATTATTTGGTTTTCTTTAGAGTCCCATTCAAATTTTTTCAGTGTTATAACTTAGCAGAGCAGCATGAATCTGAACTTGAAGAATGGTTTTTTGAAAAAAGAAAGAAAAATGTGGACTTACATGAGTCTCTTTGTATCAATCAGTTAAAAGGTACAAAATTTTTGTAATATTTACTTTGTATTGATGTTTTCCTCAGATCAATCATATATAACGGGCATTGGCAAAAAGGCCATTTTAATGTTGTTTCTGCCATGTCTATGAATAGTGGAAATGCATTATCTGTTGAAGAGGGGTGCCATTAGGGCATTAGTTTTACTTTGCCATGATTTTCACTCATATTAATTAAATCATGCTGTGATTTAAATTATAATTACAAAATTATTCAGTATGCCTTTTACAGAGTAGAACTAACTTTAAATAACTGAAATAGATTTTTTTAAAATTTAGATTAAAAGTTCTAAATTTTAATTTACCCAGAATAAATAAGATTTTGGTAGCAAAAATTGTAAGTAAAAAGAGAATTGGATAAAATTGTCTTTTTTCTTTCTGGGGGGGGGGGGTAAAAATATTGGTTGGGCATGTTTAGAGCTACGATAAAGAGGACAGGTGCTGCCCCCACCCCATATGAAAATCCTTAGAGTAAACATTGTTTATCCAGAAATTAATAATGGAGTACAGCATATTGTAGGATTTTACTAAACTTCATCATTTACTATATTATATTCTTTCTTTTTAATTTACACCCATCAGAGTTCTCTCAAACATATAACACCTATCAGTTCAATACAACACAGAAATTGCCCCAGTGTGAGGGGGCTGTCCTAAAACTCTCCGAAGAACGAATGTCCTGTAAAATGAAACAGACCAGGATATGCTCCTCAGGTGTTAGAGCTGAGGAATGAAGACACATATTGGAGATCATCAGAGTCCAATATGGAAAAGAGGGGCTTTCAAGTAATCATGACTAGTAAAGACAGGTGAATCTGGTAGCTGTTGGAAGAGATGGCTGGGTGTATCTCTTTCTGTCAATCAAGGATGCCCCCACTTTACAGAGAGAAACTCTCATTCAAAAGATGGCTAGTAAGATACTTAAACTCTTTGGAAGTAAGGTATGGCCAATAATCAGTTATTGTTTGGATGACTTATTAAGAATCTATAAATAGGACTTTATTATTTTGAGTCTGATTCAAGGGCTGTAAGGATAGCATAAATTTCAGCATCAAAATTATCAGACCATAGGCCTAAAGTTTCTCCAAGTCAGGACACACTTGATAACACTCCAGCACCAGCTCTTCTAGCAGGTTCTGTAGCAGAACCATTAGTGGATACATGCAATCAATCCTAAATAGGATATCTTTCTTGGATAGTGGCAAGGGCTGAAGTCATTGAGGGTTTTCTTAAAAAAACAGGCAGAACAAGGTCCAATACTGCCTCAGCATTAAGAGAAGCCAGGGAAACAATAAGGTTTAAAGGTAGGAGGGTGCCTCTCAGTAACATTAAAGATTTTAATGTGTTTATAAAATTCAGAGAGGAAGGAATTCTGTGGCTTTAATCTGGCATGGGCTGGAGTGTAGACTGATCAAAAATGTTCTTTACACAAAATTCTTTCACTCAAGGTCGAGACAGCATACAATCTATGATCTGCTAAATTGGTAACTCCAGTTTGATGCTCCATAGCAGTGAGGGGAGTTGAGATTACCACTCCAGTTATTAATCTAAGTGCAAAAGGTTAAGACACCAGCATTCCAAAAAAGGAATTAGAGGCCAAGGTTGTCCTTTGCCTCTTGAAGTTTCTGAAGATTTCTTAATTTTGTGGACTATAGGAAGTTGTCAAAAGCTGTCACTACCCAGGAGGTATGTGTAGCTTAAAGAATGCTGTGGATGCAAGTAACACTGCCACCCATTGTATTATGTTCCTTAAATAACAAAAAGGATATAAATAAAATTTCACAATACATATTTTTTTAATATAACTTTTAAGGGGAGACTCATAAGACCCCATGTGTGTTTGTTACAAACATTTGACTAAAGGATTACTATAGCAGATTGTAAATCATGAAATTGTAGTTTTGTTGTGATTAAGTGCACTTTGTATATGAAACATCCAATCTCATGTTGATTTTAATTGGATACATTATATCCTTGGTTTGTTTGACCCTTATACTTGTTTGATCATTCTAGTAATTCCGTTGTAATTTTGGATACTACACTGTTGAAATACCTTGATCTTAGTCACTTTACCTTTAAAATATCTATATTGAATAGGAAGTCCAACAGTTTGGCAAAGTAGTCCTATTTTCTTGTATTGTTGAGGATGATATCTCTTGCGAATAATTTTCTGATGGCTTGAGGTTCTTTTCTTTATTTTCTCTTGAAAGTTCTATATTTCTGCTGTGTTTCTTTTATTTGTGGCTATTTTTTTTTTATCTTGGATTTCATGCTTTACATCTTCATTATTTTCCTCTGTATTTCAGAGCAGATAGGATCATTCTTATAATAGGAAAATTTTACTGTTTCTTTAAGAACTGAATTACAGAGGTTATAGGAAAATAAGAAAGGATGATATCCTTACATTGCATTGCCCTGAACATATGTTCACATATATATAGGAGTTAGCTCTCTCTTTGTGTAAAGCTTATTTTAATTGTATACTCCTATATAAAGGGTTCATTATTCTGTTCACTGATAATATTTTGTTCTTTTAATATCTCTTGAATTTTTTTACAGTTTCAGACAGAAGGAATTTTACATGGGATGGGAGGAGGGGGTAATTGTGTAATTCTATTGCTATTAATGGCTGTTTTTCCCATTATATAAATTAAAATGGGGCAAAGAAATATTTTCTTTTCAATGTTATCTAAAAAAACTGAAAAGTATCTTGATTTGAGAATTTGCATTCTCTACAGTATTTATAAATATTCCTTATTTTGCATAGAAATAATTTATCAGAATCAACTGATATTTTTGGATAATTTTGACCATTTATTATAGTGTGCTGTCCAAATAACACATTTGGTCCTAATTGTATTCCATGCCCTGGAGGTATAGAAAAACCATGTGGTGGTCATGGAAAATGTTTGGTATGTACATTTTTCAATCTGTTTCTTGATTTATTATTATTATGGAATTGAGGTTGCCGTTTACAATTATCTATTTTCACTTAAAACATACTGAGAATCATTTAGGGTGAAATTCTCAGTAGAAAATTTTAAATAATTTTGTTTTATTTGTAGTATAAAATTTAGTTAAATGACTGCACACTATCGTCATTTTTTTAACTGTAAAATTATAATTAAAAGGCCATTACATGTAACATTATTAATTGCTACTAATCGATATGTGAGATAAAATTAGTTGATTTTTACTAATTTCTGAGAAAGAAGGGATGGGTGATTTAATGTACCTGAATTCTGAAATTCTAATGACCAAACTGGATGATACAATCTTTATAGTTTGCTCTTGTCTTCATATAATGTCCAGAATAAGTCTGTGAACCAAACAGACAATTTTTGTTAGATTTATGTCAAAATTTCTTGCATCAGTGATTGCATCCTTTACTTTGGGTATCAGAGAACCTAAGGTAGTCTAGTGGTAATGCCAAAAGGTACATTCCAAATAATTTGCATGTATAAAAATCCAAATAATTTGCATATACTACTGATTTTTTTTTTCCTATTTAGTACATATACTTTTATTTGGGTTATTTGTATAATAGAATTTTTCAAATTGAATAATAATAGTTTTCAAAACTTGAATAAAATTAATTTTTGTATGTCCAGAAATCATTACTTCAGACTCAAAATAATGGTGCGTGTTCAAGAGCTGATTTTAATCTGTGACACTCAATAAAATTAATTGAATGTTGCAGATTCAATTACATGTAGGTTATGTACAATGCTACAGATTGTACATAACCTACTGGACATGACACATTTCTGAATCAGGGTCGCTTGCAGGATGTCCTTAAAAGTTCTTAAGAACTCCTTAGTTTCAGTTTTTATTTTTAAGGGCCCTTAAAAAGTTTTTTTTAAGCATAATTTTGCTCTCAAGGTCCTTCCATTTTTTCGTATACTTTCTGGTCACTATGAAGTATTACTTTTGAGTTTAAGAACTTTTAGTTTAGTGCTGTCAACGATGCCTTTAGGAAAATGCAGATAATCATTCTTTTTTAACGTAGGATTACATTCCTCCATAACGGCCCTCCAGAAAGGAAAATTTCAGATGTCCTGTGTTGCGAGTTATAATTTTGGCAGTGCGCCAAACCCAGTCTGTATCACTTGGGCAAGTAGTAAACAGTTAAAGAGAAAAATACCAAAATGCGTCAAAATTTTGACATACATACATACATATATATATATATATATATATATATATATACATATACATATATATATATACATATATATATATATAGAGAGAGAGATGCATATATACATAACACATACATACAAAAGAAGTAAGCATCGATAAGTAATCCTGCGTTAATAACCCATGGTAGTTTCATTAGAAAAGACTACCTGAAATAGTTTTTTTGTGTGTGATTTCATTCTGTATCATTATTGACCAGGATGAAAATACTTATTTTATTATCACCCCTAACCCACATTCCATATATATATATATATATATATATATATATATATATATATATATATATATATATATATATATATGTCACGACCCTATCGCCGTGCACCCATCTAAATACACTAATTACTCCAATTGCAGTCATCAAACAGTAGGCCGGTGGAAGAACTAATACTTAATTAACTTTTAAACACCTCTTTATTAACTAACATTAATAAAATACCCAATTAATCCAGCTAAATCGCCATTTTCAATCATCTCACAGAGCTCCTGACAGACGCACGTCTTTATTCTATCAACGATTTCCCCGAACTGCGTAATTCTTTCTGATCCGTTATATAAGTCACATAGGCGTAGGGTCCTCTTCTAGAGCCCCCGCGAACATCCGATGGTTATGTAAGATACGCGCGTGTGTGAGCGAAATGACCCTGAACTCTTTCACTGCGAAAGACAGTCTACTTCCTGAATTTGAAAACACACTAGGACTTGAATAGAATTTACTGTTTAACGCTCATTAATATAATTAACTATAGCTTATTCTTTAATCATCACATATATATATACAGGTAGCCCTCCTACAGCACGGCTTCTTACAACACGGTTTCGCTCCAACACGATAAGGTAAATTGTGGGAACCCTCGTATAACACTGCAACTTGTAACACGGTTTCGCTCTAACACGATAAAAAAAATTCGAAAACCTTTGTACAACACTGTACTTCTATAGCACTTGATAACATGATTTTTGTGTAACACATTTAAAAACTAAATTACTTTAATATAATGATGGGAAGGAATAAAGAACTATAGTGGCTTTACATGAAAATATATAAACAAATTATAATTTATTCATTTATAACTCTATAAAATTACAAGAAGGCCTAAGCTTAGCCGAAAATCTTGAATCATTTTTCCTGAATGCAGACCCTTCCGCTGAAAGAAGCCGAAAATTCAAAATGGAGCTGCAAAATTTTCTATCTCCATACCATGAATCTACAATGACCTCGTAAAAACCAGCAAATGAACCAAAATTACAGATTTTTTTAAAGAGGATAGAAGGTGCAAAAAATCTAATTGAAGAAAAAGGTTCTGAAAGTGAAGGTGATATCGTTCAATAGAAAAAACGTTCTCGTTTGATTGTACTGAGCAGTGATGAGGAAGAAATTTATTAAATTAGGGTCACAATAAATGAAATTAAATTTTTTTGGTTTATTTTCATTTTGTGTTATACATACATTCATATTTTTAATAAAAATTAAGTTGCTTGTATGGAATTTTTTTAAAAAATGTTTCTTTTTAATAAGTTTTAAGAACGTAATCCCCTTTTGTGTACTGGCTCTGGGTCTCATATAACACGGTTTCACACAACACGACATTTTCTAGGAACCTATCTACCATGTTATAGGAGGGTTACCTGTGTATATATATATATATATATATATATATATATATAGTACAGTATACATTGGTGAAGTTCAATTCAGGGATCACCCACCAGATTATAACCCATGAAAAAAATTTGAAAAATTGAGAATTTTTTAAGTTGTTATAGAAATTATCATAAGGCTGTATAGGACCCTAAAACTTGCACTTTTAAACTTTCATAATAAAATGCATTTTAAATAATGTTTGGGGTCCTTAAAAATGTTACCAGGCATCCTTAAAGTGTCCTTAAGAACACCTCATTTTTTATTTTGGAAAATGAGAACCAACCTTGACTTGTATGCCTCTATTTCTTTTATCACTAAGAAACAGTGATCTAATCTTTGATTGTTTTCTTGCCTGAAGAAAGGAGGGACTCGGGAAGAACCTGCCTCTTGCTTCTGTGATGCTGGTTATGCTGGAGATGTGTGTGATAGATGTCAGAAAAGCTATTATGAAGATTCTACTTTAAGAGTGTGTAAGAAATGTGACAAAGCATGTCGAGATCATTGTAGAGGGCCAGGACCAAAGAACTGTGAAGTCTGTGCTGCAGGGTTTCAATTTCTTCCAAATGAAGGCTGTGTTGGTAAGACTATTTTTTCTAAATTTCATCTCATCTCTCAAGTATATTGGGCCAAAAGTAGTCTAGTGGTGGCACATTGGGTTTTGGACCAGGGATGCTCGGTTTAAATCTTAATGAACACTATTAAATACTTTTGTGCCTAAGGGTGCCAAATGGGAGCACATACAATCTGTAGATTGGAATGCCCTTCTACAAGGAAAGAGAGGGTGGGAGAAGGTATGAGCACTTGGGATGCTCAAAAAGTACTGATTATAGGGATGTTTCTTGGAGTGGAGACTTTTTATTACTTTCCATTTTAATGAAACCTTTGTCATGCTAGTATTCCTCAAGATTGTAATGTGTTCTTATATATGTAGAAAAAGTGTAGTTCGATTTTTTTTTTTTAATTGTCCATGCAATTCAGGTAATCGGATTATGGATGATGATTACTTTACAATCTGACTTTCTGTAAATATGGTATGCTATTCTCTCCTCTCCTTACCTGTTATCTAGTACAAATATATTTCTTGTTAAAACTTCTTGTTTAAGTTTTTTCATTTAATAATTAAAGTGCAGCTCAAATGTCTGGTAGCTTTAATTATAGAATTTTGAAAAAGGATCATTTTTGTCAATCTCATCATTTTTTCTGTGTTAGAAATCCCATTTATTAAACATCAGTAAATATAGGTAATTAGTTGAAAATGACTTTTATAAGAGAAAAACTGTGTAGTATTTAATTTTGTCTCATTAATATTTCCAGCGCTATAATTGTATTGTATTTATACAGTATATTTTCCTAAGATAAAATATTAATAATTAACATCAAGTTATTGCCTCTCACTCATGTATTGGGATAATGGATTTTTTTTCTAAATTTTTTTTTTTTTTTGTGACTGTGTATATTATTTTTTATTTAATATTTTTTTGTTAAATTGACCTGGTTGATTTAAAGTTAATTTTTTTTCTTAAATTTTAGATTTGTGAATGAGCACTTATTTTTGTGAAGGAGAATAATTTCTTTGTTACTTCTTTTCCAGAACATTTTGATGATCATCTAACAGAAACTAAATCTGAAAATATATCTGATAAGACCTCTAGTGAGATAAATCAAGAAGATGAGGAGTTGCATGTAAAGTCTAATATAGAAGATTCAACTGCTAACGGACAACATTCAGAACTGTGAACTGTTTAAATGATTTTATTTGTATATCTAAGTTAAAAAAATTAAATTTATTGAAATATTTTACTTCCTTGTGTGGTACATTTTACCGAATCTTTCTATATGTTATGTGGAATTTGGATTTTCAGAAAGGTCAAGGTGCATTCTAAGGACCAGGGCGACTCCCCCAAGAGAAAAATAGAATCCCAAATTGCATCTAAAAAAACCCAGCTTTTTAAAAAATATATACTTTTTTCTTAAAAATGATTAAAATAAACACAAATAAGATAATACACAATGTCCTCACATTGGTGTGGCATGGGAGTTTGGAGTGTGGCGTCACGATAGGTGGTTAAGGCTAGTCTCTGAGGCATTATTTTAAAAAATTATTACAACTATTGGATCCATGACTAACAAAGACAGTCCTAAATAAAATGCAAAGGCCAATTTTTAAAACAAAACTTAACAAATTTATTTACAAAAAAAATTAACATTAAACCAGTGCAACCTATTCAATTAATTTACGTGCGGATTTACAATGCACGCTCCAGGGCCCAGCTCGGCCCACAAACAGGAGCCTAACAAAATCACGTCCGCTCGGGGCGCATCCAATGCAGCGTCTCCTAAAAAAAACACCAAGTCTCTGGCTCTGGGCTTGAAATTCGGGGTCCGTCTTAGAATTCGCTTTCTCACAAAACCGGGAGGGCCGGCAGATTATCGGCTGACAGCTCTTCTTAACGCCGAAACTTTATTACATTCCAGTGACAAAATCGCATTGAGCTATCGCTAGGAATGACAGCTTTACGACGGTGATGAGAGACGTCTTCTGTTTTTCCAAACAGTTAGCCCCACAACTTGTTAGAGAAATCGCTATGCCTGGGATTAACTTTCAGGCCCAAAACTCTTGCACGTGTTTAAAAACGGTGGGAACTGGAAATAACTTCCCCGATAAACACACAGCTGTGTGTCGTGCAGCCTGTGAGGTCTTGGGAAAAATAACCCCATACTTCTATTACGCTACAGGAGAATGGGGTGCCAGTTCAGGTGTGACCTCGTCATCTGACCGTGGTTCAAAATTACGTGGTATTGTCCTAGAATCTTTCCTGAGGAACTAATTCCGGACCGTCGTCAATAACCCATTGTGTAGTTCTAGCATGACGTAAAATGGAATTTTCCTTTCCCTTCCCGAAACTGAATTCAGGTGTAACCTCGTCATCTGACCGTGGTTCGAAATTACGTTGTATTGTCCTCGAATCTTTCCCGAGAGACTGATTCTGGGCCGTCGTCAATAACCCATTGTGTAGTTTTAGTACGACGTAAAATGGAATTTCCTTTTCCCTTCCCGAAATTGAAATTAATTTTTCAACCATACTGGTTAAATAATCCGAGTTTGTTACTTCGCAAGGTCTGAATCTGGGTCTTCCCTTTTGGGGTGGCGTCATCTTACGGACCTTAGCGCAAATAGAACCAAATATTGCATAACAAAATTGAATAAAATGTTTTCTAGACTAAAATTTAAAATTCGGGCTTCGAGGTGCACATACTCATCGTCTGCACTACCTGAGTGCCAAATTTCATGGCTGTAAGTGTCATAGATTCGTCTGGAGGCCACACACACAGAGACAAACATTTGCTTTTATTAGTATAGATGAATACCCTATGGGGTCGTTTTTCCTTTCTGAGTGTTCCATTTGGGCTTGCCTCAGCCCCTGAAATATTTCAACAAGTGATGCAGAATATATTGAAAAGTTTTAAAAATGTAGAATGTTCAATGGATGATATATTATTATGGGCTGAGAAAGACTTGAAAGATGGTGTGCTCCTGGATGAAAAGAATAATATCCTAGAAAGATGGAGAGAATATTTTAAGGATTTGCTACATGGTAAAGATATATTAGATGTAAGAGCCCCGGCCTGCATGAGAGCTGGCATCGCTCCTTAAAAAAAGAAAAATTAACGGACCCCAGTCCGAACCGTGGGACAACAAAAGACAAAGACACTAAAAACTGTTAGTATCCACTAAGGCGTGCAGCCGACCCGACTGCAACAAAACAAAACGATGAAGCACTGCTAAGGAGAACCACGGTGTATAAAGATTACTTGCAAGGTGTTACAAAAGTTACGATGAGATAAACAAGAACACGTTAGCAATGATGATGGGCAAAAGCAAACATAACAAAACGACAACTGAAGAGCAGCACACCCAGAAAAAAAGCAGCAAACCAATGTATTAAGAGACGAAACTAAAGAAATGTTCAAAAGATGAGAGACCCCTGTCTTTCTCAACCAAACAACAAAAACCAAGGAGAGTCAAGCGACTCCAAACATCAAAAACTCCAAGGAGAACAAAAAGCGAAAAACCAAGGAGAGCCATTGTCAGCTCAAAAGTACGGGTACAGTACAAAATGTAAACTAAAAACAAAACAGATGCAAAGGACGAGGGCAAAAAAGATGAGATGAAATGAGTAGTTAATATTGAAATATTTCCTCTTCCAAAATATTGAGTTGATGTATAAATTTAGATAAATTCTGACGAAAAACGGGATTGAGTAACAGACGAGAAGGGTGAATTTCGGAAAGATTATGAGGAAACAGGCTACGTCGGAGGTCATTAAAGTATGGACAATTATAAACATAATGAATGGGATCGGCACAAGCCTCACCACAAATGCAAACAGGAAATCTATTGAGGAAACGGTGATAATAAGACGGAAATTTGCCATGACCGGTTATAAATTGACTTAAAAAGTGACCAGAAAAATTCCTAAAAACTGAAACGCTGGGGACCAGAGAACGCGTGTAACCGCTGACTTCCAAAGACTCCCAACGCGCTTGCCATGCTAACCACATATGCCTCAAAAGGCGGCGCCGACATCTACCGGGGGAAATGCCAACCCTACCGTCGACGATAGCTAGCTCCCCAGCCGACTTGGCTGCCGCGTCGGCAGCTTCATTGCCAGCAGTCCCAACGTGAGCCCTAGTCCAGCACAACTTAAAAACCAGTTCAGATGAAGTAAAATGGAAAGTAAAAGAACGAATTTTGATAATTAAGGAATTGTAATTAAGATAGAGGCAAAGAGCCTCCAGAGCCGAGCGAGAGTCAGAAACTAAACAGAAAGACGAAACCTCATTAATAAAAGCCCATTCTATTGCTTTGTAGATTACGTAAAGCTCAGCTTGAAAAACCGAAGCCTCATCGTTGATACGGAAGAACCAGTGTGGATATTATTATTAGCAGAATTAAAAACAACAAAACCAGAACCAACTCTGTTATTCATTCTAGAGCCATCGGTATAAATGAAAAACTGAAAGTCACCAGGAGAAAGAGGATTGAACGTTGTATATGAAAAAATATTATCTTTAAATGAAACATAACGGTTAGGTTTCTCGATGTCCTCGGGGTGTAAAGTTATGCCAAAAATATCAACAGGATTATTGCTTTTCAACTGAAACAAAGCCGCTTCAAGGGAGGCGGTCAAATCAATAGGGGGATACCAGCAATCACACCTAAAGAGGCGGTGGAGGAAGTTCTATAAGCTTTAGTAATTGTTAACAAGGCAGATCTAAAAACTTTGTTCAAGGAGTTGACAGTTCTAACGTTATTATTCCACCAGATTGGGGCACCATACAAGATTATTTTTTCTATTACAATTTTATATATGATTTTAATAACAGCAGTACCAACCCCCCAAGTGGCCTTTGAAATTCGGATAAGTTTATTAAAAATAGTTTGGGTTTTGTTATGTATGTATTTAAAGTGTTCATTCCAAGTGAGGTTATTGTCCAAAATTAGTCCGAGATATTTAATATTATTAACAACTTTAATTTTTTCACCTTCAAATTTTATAATTGGGTTTTTCCCCGGCTTACAACCCTTTTTGATAAAATAAAGCAAATTAGTTTTCTTGTGATCAAACTTAAGGCTGAATTTAGAACTCCAGTCCACCAGGGACTGGGTAACACTATTACACTTATTTTCAAGACCGGGGAAAGAAGAATCTGCAGAAATCAAAAGAATATCATCGGCATACGCAATTAAAAAGGTTTTATCTGGAAGGGCAATATCAAAAATGTCATTAATAATAAGATTCCAAAGCAGGGGAGAAGAAATAGCGCCTTGAGGTACACCTAAGTCGTATTGTTTTTTAATGCTTAAAAACTGGTTGGAATAAGAAACAAATCTATTTGAAAAATAACTAAAATAAATGTTAACCAAATATGGAGGAGCCTTAATGTCTATTAATTTATTCAAAATGTCGTCCCAGCAAACAGAATTGAAAGCGTTTTTAATATCAAAAGAAATTAAAGCAACATGGTTATTGAATCTTAGCTCTTTGACTTTATTAACAACAAAAGAAAGTGCATCGAGAGTGCTCCTGCCCCTAACAAAACCAAACTGAAAATCACTGATAATATTGTTTCTGTTAATAAACTCCTGTAACCTTTTGGCAATAATTTTTTCAAAAACCTTACCCAAAATGGGCAGTAAACAAAGGGGACGATAAGAACTAAAACTTTGAGGATCACGGTCTGCCTTAGGCAGAAAAATCAGTCTAGCTATTTTCCATTCCTCAGGGAACAAACCCTGGTTGAGACAATTATTAAAAAGGTCAATAAGTAAAAACGGGTTAATAGCAAAAATCTCTAAAATTACATCCAGACATATCCCATCGGGGCCAGGAGCCTTTTTCGTTTTAAAAGTACTAAGTGTGTATTTAAGTTCTGAAAAAGAAACAGGGTCAAACTGCTCAATGTTATTGTACCAACCATGATTATGAGTAAGAGTATTGACATTATTGTAGGGAAAATGAAAGGAAATAAGGCTATCGATATTATCTTTAACAAAAAAGCTGTCAACAGAATCAAACTTACTACAAAAAACAGAAACCGAAACCTCACTAATAAGGGATTTGAAATTACAGAACGGGGAACGTTAGAACATGGTAAAGATATATTGGATACAGACAATAGAATTACACTTGTTAGAGTTGATTTACCAACTCTTTCTGAGATTAAATCCGCAATTGAGAAACTTAATCGAAATAGATCAGCAGGCCCTGGCGGGATTAACGCTGAACTGGTGAAAGTTGACGAACCTGATTTGATTAAAACTATACATGCAATTGTTTGCAGGGTTTGGATAGCAGAGCAGATGCCTATTGAATGGGATGAGGGCTCCATCTGTCCCATCTTTAAAAAAGGTGATAGATAAGACTGCTGCAACTATCGTGGAATTACTCTCTTGAAAACTATATTTAAAATTTTCTCAAGTGTTCTTTACAAGAGACTATTACCGCATGTTGAAAAATTTATTGGATGGTACCAGTGCGGATTTCTTAGAGGAAGGTCAACTACCAATCAAATACATGCCCTGAGGCAGATTTTGGAGAAAACAAAGGAATATAATATTGACACATGTTATCTCTTTATTGACTTTAAAGCTGCATATGACAGCATTATTCGGCAGAAACTTTGAGGCAATGGAGGAATTTGAAATACCGGACAAGCTAATTAATCTAACAAAAGCTACACTTAAAAGGGTAAAATGTAGAGTTAAACTTGGTAATGATTTATCTGAAGTTTTTTATACTGACAGAGGCTTACGGCAGGGTGATGCTCTGTCTTGTTTACTTTTTAATTTGCCCTAAAAAAGGCTATCAGAGCTTCTGGTCTTATGGCTAGAGGAACTATCTACCAAAAGACAACGCAAACCTTTGCATTCATTGATGACATCGCTTTAGTGGGTAGATCCAGAATATATGTCGCAGAAGCATTCAATTTATTAGAAGCCAAAGCAAGGAAATTAGGCCTAACTATAGATGAAGATAAACTAAATTTTTAGAAATTACCCATAAAATACCTAACCCATTGCCATTAACTGTAAACAACTACACTTTCGAAAATGTAACACAGTTCAAATATCTTGGAACTGTCGTCACTAATAACAATGATATATCTGTTGAAATTAATAACAGACTTTATATGGCAAATAGATGTTACCATGGCCTCAAAAATCAGTTTAAATCTCGAATCATTGGCCGTAACACTAAAATTAATATATATAAAACTCTATTATGACCCATCATACTATATGGCTGCGAGTGCTGGGCAATGACAAAATCAAATGAAAATAAACTATTGATCTTAGAGTGCAAAATATTAAGAAAAATATTTGGTGCAATTTGCGAAAATGGTGTTTGGAGATCAATGTTTAATCATGAAATCTACCGAAAATTCGGACAACCTGTCATTGTCAAGGTCATAAAAAGCCACAGGATTCGATGGTTGGGTCATTTATACAGGACTGAAGACACAAATCCAATAAAAAGCTCACATTTACCAAACCTATGGGAGCTAGAAAGCGAGGAAGGCCACCAAGTAGGTGGCTTGATGCCGTTGAGAATTAAATAAAAACTATATATAGGGGAGACTGGAGGAGTAGTGCCTTAGATAGGGCCAGATGGCGTAAACTTATTGGGACGGCCTTGGCCAGCAGTAGGCTGTAGTGCCCCAGAAGAAGAAGAAGAGAAAGACTTGTGTGATTTGACTAACAGAGTTATTAAGAGACTCTTGGATTATGGTGTACGTTTGAATAAAGAAAAATGTGAATTTGGAGAAACAAAAATTAAATTTTGGGGCAATGTGTTTACTTCTAGTGGTATTAAAATTGATCCCTCAAAAGTGAAGGTTATTGAAAAGTTGAAAACTCCTACTAGTTTAGCCAAGTTGCAAAGCTTTTTGGATATGGTGACATACGTTTCTAAATTCATTTCAAACTACTCTGAAATTTCAGAGTCATTATGTAAGCTCCTTGTGTTGTTTGAATGATCTAGAGATCAAGAAAATTCTTTTGTTAAACTTAAGGAAGCACTACACAATGCTCCTAAATTAGCGTACTATGATGTCAACAAACCAGTGGAAGTTTCGGTTGATGTCAGTTCGCATGCAATAGGAGCAGTTCTATTACAGGAAGGTACATATTGCTTATTCAACTAAATCCTTGACACCTACCCACCAGTGTTACCCGCAAATTGAAAAAGAAGCCTTAACTATTCGTCTTGGTTGTAAAAAATTCGATAATTATATTTGTGGCAAATCGGTAATAATTGAAAACATTAGAGGCTATGTTTTTAGGAAACCGCTGCAATCTGCTCCACCGCGTTTACAACGCCTGCTGAGGTACTTCAGTATTCTCCGAAGATAATCTACAAACGTGGAGTAGATTACCACGTAACCTATACCTGATGCTCTGAGTCGTGATTATGAAGCAAATACTTTTGAAGAATGCTTAGACAATGAAGTTTTTGAAGTTGCTTTAGATATCCGTTTTCCAGTGTCAATATATTCTGAAATTTTGTTAGCAATCACTGAGGGTGAAGAATTGCAACAGTTGAAGTATATAATTTTTAAATGGATGGCTAGATACTATCCAAGAGGTTCCCAAAGAGCTTCATAATTATTGGAACTATAGAGAACTGTCAGTATATGAAAACCTCCTGTTCAAAGCTGAATGACTTATTGTTCCACGAAGCCTCCGACATCAATACTTAAGGCTTATCCATCAAGGACATCTGCGAACTAATCTTTCACTTCGTCGTGCACGTGAAATCATACTTTGGCATGGAATGTCACGTGACATTGAAGCTTATGTACAACAATGTCCAGTCTGTCAGCAAACATCTCGAGTTCCTAATACTGAGCCGTTATTGATGAAACCGGTTCCTTGTTTTCCTTGGCAGAGTTGCATCTGATTTATTTGAATTTGCTTGAGGAACTTATTTTCTTGTAGTTGACAGCTATTCCGGTTATTTTGACTTCAAACAGTTGAATTATCCTACATCGTATTCAGTAATTTAATTCCTGAAGGACTTTTCCAGTACATGGTATACCTGATATTTTAGAATCTCATAATGGGCCCTGTCGTAACGCTTTTTGCTAATTCATATTGTTTCATACTACTACGCAACGCAATAAGGGACTGTTCCCTCATGATTCCTCCATTTGTGTATTTTCCCCAGACAGTTGGGAAAAACACATGAAAATGCAACTCTTTTTGCCCACTTCAATGCCTAACTCCTTATCAGTAAATTCTTCCTTAATCCCCAAAAGGGGGTTGCCAAACGATAGGCTATAAGATTCACCATTTATCCCTTTCCCCTCGTAGAACACACAAAATAATCTTTTGTACTACAGCGTTGGCGGAATTTGCTGGCGAGCGCTGTGTCGCCAATTTCTAGATGTTTTCCTCTTCACGATCACGTGACGGTGCCAGCACAGGAGCGGAGTTTGAATTGCAGAAACAGATATCGTCTAGTCCCTGGTTGAAGAAGGATGCCTCTACAATTCCAGGCTTGATGATGATCCTCCTTGTGGAACTTTGTCGAATAATCCTTTGTTACTTCAATCTGAAGAAGTACTTCCTATTGTTTCTCATTTTGATACTAGACCTACTGATAATGGTGATAACTCTTGTAATGATGTTCAAAGTTCTTCCATAAATTCAAATTGCTGTGTCTCATTCAAATATTGCTGATAATGAACTTAATAATATCTGTACTTCCCATAATATTAATGTTAATCAACCTAATGCTAATGATCCATTTTTGGAAATTTCCACTCAAACTTTGCTAACTGAACAAAGCAATGATTCAAAATTAAAGCTTATTCGAAATTCCTTAAATAATAGTCAAAAATCTGTTCCTAAAAAGTGGAAATTTTTCTATATTCACCCTGAAACTAATTTACTTTGTTGGGACAACAAACTTACTGTTAATTTAACTTCTCGCAATATCCTTGTATTTCCTGATTCATTAAAACCAAAAATTTTAAATATTGTACCAAAATCGTGGTACGGAAAGTTCTTTTTTTTTTTACAAGTGCATTCAACGAAATGAAATAAATATGCCAGTTACCACAAATGAGAAACAGAGATTTTTATAGACATCGAAACTAACATAAATCTTCTTTTTACAATCTTCGCTGGACTTCAACAATCGCCAGCCTCTAGGTAGCTTTCTTGACAAATTGTGATTTAAAAGAGCTTTAATTAATAACACATAAAAATATAAGCAAGTGAAATTATACAACCTTTCACAACTATATCGAGGCCTCGGAAATCTAAGCCAAGGTCTCACGTTACATCCGTCACGACAAACTACCTAAATTAATCAATCACCTATCTCGTCAAGGATATCGCTTCAACTCAATTGCAGTTCTAAAAACCTATTTTATCTCGCAAAACAAAACCCGCGTTGCCACACTACACAACCAAACGATTTTCCAACAATCAACCTAAAATCCAGATTTATCACTTACTCCTTGGTTTTAATTCCACAACTCCCGAAACATCGCACTTTGGCGATAAAACGCCAAATTGGCTCCCAAACATGTAACATTGCCCCCTCCTCAAAGACTGGACGTCCCGGACAGTCCTACACTAACAACAACGGTCCTAAAAATACTACTACAAAATACAATTTCATAAAAACACAACACATATACCATTACAAATTAAATAAATAAACACATAAAAACGACAGTTGCAACATTAGTATATAAAATAAAAATAATAAATAAATAAATAAATTGGGTAGCCTGGATCTACTTAGGAGCAACAGCCTACGAGCCGTGGCTCGGGTATCCTCAAACTCTTCAGGACCCAATCACGTCCCATGGTAAAGAGCGAGCCGGTCGTAATGTACGACCTTCGCTTTGCTGTTCGCAGATTCGCGAATCCGTACGACGATTGAACCTCTTCAGCGGAACTGGAGCTTGGGAAGTACACCTTCCCGGCGAACGGGACTCCACAGTCGAACTTTGGTTCCTCCCTGGAACTGGTGGTCTGTCGCTATCACGTCGTAATGTCTCCTCATTCTGTCGTTGACCACGCTGACCTTGCTTCGCCAAAGGACGCTGTCGCTGACCACGCTGACCTTGCTTCGTTAATTGACGCTGTCGCTGACCACGCTGACCTTGCTTCGTCAAAGGACGCTGTCGCTGACCACGCTGACCTTGCTTCGTCAAAGGACGCTGTCGAGTCAAGTTCGTGCGGCCCACATCTGTTGCACGGGCGAGCACGGCCTGGAATTCATTGAGGAATTTCTCTGCTTCCTTTCTTCGTTGATCAATAAATTCCGCACTCTTCAATACATCTGCGGTCAAATTGGAGCGCTCGACGACTGGCAGGTCAGGCTTCCTACTTTTTCCAATGAGTGGGGTATAAGTTGGCAACATTTCATTTTTCTGGATTTTCTTGTCTTTATTGCTGACATCGGCAATCTTGACGGGGACCGTACCTTTCGTCTGGTCCACAAGAGTTGCGGCAGCAAAGAGACCTCTTCTACTATTGTCCGGCATGGAGGGTATGGTGCTATATTGAGTGGCTTTAATTTGGTGAGAATTGAAATTTATTATGAAATTATTTCTGTTTAAAAAGTCAAACCCGAGAATCATCAGGTCAACAATATCGGCAACATACGCCGTATGCCGATAACTATTATTCCCGATGCTTATATGGAGTGCAACTTTTCCATTCATCTTAATTCTATCCCCGGTAACGGTCCGCAAAGTGATGTTTGGTGGTGTGAAAAGTAGCTTTCCGCCAAGCTCTTGAGCTAAATCCGTTCTGACGATGGTTACGTTGGCACCGGTGTCAACCAGCATCCTACACGGTTGACCGTTTACAAAACCTTCAACAAACGGCCTGTTTTCTTCGTGATGCATCGATGACACATTCAGAGAATTGCAAGAGGGCTTCTCCTCGTCCGGCTGCCTTCGCCAATTCAGATGGCCGGGAACTGATTTCCCTGGGTCTTGGCGTCTTGATTCATCAGCTTGGCGCGCTAGACAATTCCTTCTGAGATGCCCCTCACGCCCGCAGGTCCAGCACTTCAAAGGATTTCTTCTTGGCGGCATGTTTGAATTCACCCCTGCCAAGGCACCGATTCGTTTTTCTATTTCTTCAAGTCGAGCGGCTATTGGGTCGTTTTCGGCGGCGGTCACCCCTCTCACTAGTTGGCGGTCACGGCGAGTCGCCCTCTGAGCGGACTCGTACTTCATTGCGTACACCAAAGCTGACTTCAAGTCTTTGATGTCCGCCATTCTTAGTGCTCGTTGACTCTCCGGATCGCGGATGGCGTCCACAAAGTATTCTAATGCTAGGTTATCCCTAACTTCCGTCGGACATTCTGGGAAAGCTAATTGAGCTAATCCCTCAATAGCTGACGCAAGTTCCTGTAATGTCTCTGTTGATTTCTGTTGGCGGGACTTCAGCTGTAAGCGGCTATACTCTTTACGGCATTTCTCGCCAAAGCGCATTTCGAGAGCACTCGTCAAGGCCTCAAAATCTAGTTGTTTCTCTACTGCGATGGTCTGCAGTACATCGGCAGCCTCGCCACGGAGTGAAGTAGCCAATTGGCATGCTTGCATTGCAATGTCCCATCCATTGGCAGTCGATGCCATATTAAACTGTGTTTTAAACACCTGCCAAGACGTTTTGCCGTCATAAGTAGACACTTTTACGGCAGGGCGGGACGATTTCGACACCGGGTACGCCTCCTCAATACTAGCGTCAGAGTAGTAAGGTATAGTAACTGGCGTTGATTCTTCTGCGAATTTCTTCTCTAGGCCGTTTATTTGTTTCTTAATGGCTTCCCTAATTTTCTGGTCAACAGTCTCGACCGTAGCTTTGAGTTTTGACTCGATAGTGTTGACGCGTTCTTCCATTTCATTAAATTTTTCGCCTACGGTAATTTTTAGTTGTTCTTGACTTTCGCTAATTTCGCCAACACCCGTTTCCAACTTCTTCTGGCTTTCACCAATTTCGCCAATTTCTTCTTTTAATTGATTGGCGAGCAAGTTCTGGCTTTCGCCAATTTCGCTAATTTTTACTTCCAATTGGTTGGCGAGCAAATTCTGACTTTCACCAATTTTTAATTCTAACTGATTGGCGAGTAAATTCTGGCTTTCGCCAATTTCCTGTTTTAACTGGTTCTGGCTTTCGCCAAGTTTTGCTTCTAAATGACTCTGGCTTTCGCCAATCTTTTCTAAAATTAGTTTTAGCTGTTCTTCCATTTTTCGGGTAACTGGCATTCACTTAAAAATATCCCACTGACTGACACCAAAAATGTACCAAAATCGTGGTACGGAAAGTTCTTTTTTTTTTTTACAAGTGCATTCAACGAAATGAAATAAATATGCCAGTTACCACAAATGAGAAACAGAGATTTTTATAGACATCGAAACTAACATAAATCTTCTTTTTACAATCTTCGCTGGACTTCAACAATCGCCAGCCTCTAGGTAGCTTTCTTGACAAATTGTGATTTAAAAGAGCTTTAATTAATAACACATAAAAATATAAGCAAGTGAAATTATACAACCTTTCACAACTATATCGAGGCCTCCGAAATCTAAGCCAAGGTCTCACGTTACATCCGTCACGACAAACTACCTAAATTAATCAATCACCTATCTCCTCAAGGATATCGCTTCAACTCAATTGCAGTTCTAAAAACCTATTTTATCTCGCAAAACAAAACCCGCGTTGCCACACTACACAACCAAACGATTTTCCAACAATCAACCTAAAATCCAGATTTATCACTTACTCCTTGGTTTTAATTCCACAACTCCCGAAACATCGCACTTTGGCGATAAAACGCCAAATTGGCTCCCAAACATGTAACAATATGCACTGTCTGAGCGCATGCGCTAGGCGGCGTCTGATATGACGTAGACAAAAATACTTCAGTAGTAGCCAAAACGTTGCTTTGTGTGGATGTCATTCCACGAGCGGGAAATTTCCCCATTTACTTTGTTTAAAATCATTTCATTAATAAAAACGTTGTTAATTACGAACAACTGGTCCGTCGTCAATGTTTATGGTCTACTCACATCTAAATAGTCTATCTTAAAAGACAAGTGTTCCGCCAGATCCGCAGTAGACCAACGACCTATGGAGAAATTAAATAGACTAAAGGGTGCCTTGAAAGGCAATATTACGAAATTGGAACAGTTCTGCAAAACACAAACTGAGGAAGTTAATACTACTCCGAGCGAACTAAGTGTGAAAATGCGTAAAATAGAAAGTCTGCAATCAAGACTGGAAGATTTAAGAGAACAATATTGTTCTCTGCTATTAGATGACGCTGATTGTGACATAAATGAAGCTGAAGAGGATTTAAGTGAATCAGAAGACCGCCTGGAGATATTGGAGGTGAGTTTCAAAACCCTCCTTGATTCAATTAAAAATGCTGTTAGTATTGTTGATAATGTAAACCGAAACAGCGAAACCCTAAGTAACGCACAGACAGCAAAAACGAAAGTTAAGCTACCAGAAATACCTCTCCCTATTTTTAATGGGAAAATAGAGGACTGGTCAACATTTAAAAGTCAATTTAATGATCTAATTACTAATAATGAAGTATTAAATGAAACACAAAAATTGTATTATCTACGCGCCTCACTAAAGGGCGATGCTAAACAAATAGAGTCATGTGATGATTCTTTCGATTCGTTGTTTAATGCTTTAACCGAAAGGTTTGAAAATTTACGTTTACTACTTGAAACACATGTTCTTGCGATTCTCAATTACGAGAAACTACAACATGAATCGACTAAAGAACTAAGAGCTTTAATTGATTGTATAAATAAAAACATCAGAGCATTGAGTGTTTTGAAATACGAGAAAAATGATTTATCGGAAATATTTTTAGTCAGTGTTATACTTCAAAAACTTGATCGGGAAACACGAAGATTATTTGAATCAGATCTAAATTCCAAGGAAGTTCCCAAATTTGATACATTAATGTCTTTCTTGGAAAAAAGAAGCTTAGTACTAGAAGGTATAAATCGCATGCCCCTTGCAAAGAATACAAACAAAGTTTCTTCCCCCTATAATAAAACAAAATCTTTAATGATTAACGCTAATGAAAAATATAAACCTAAAGAATGTGTTTTATGTAAACATCCACATTATTTGAACAAATGTAGTGTATTCCAGGGAATGGATACACATAGAAGATTTGAAACGGTAAAGGATAAAAAATTATGCATCAACTGTCTGAATAAAAACCACACTTCTAATTTCTGCAAGTCTAAATATTCTTGTGTAATCTGTGGTAGAAGACACCATACGATGTTACATAACGAACAAATCGCTGATTCTGAAAAAAGAGCAAAAACAGCAGGTGCGATTTCTGGTGGTTTTAACCGTCCTGCGAAAACAGAACCAAAAGAGCAAAACTTAGCGTTTCAAACTTTGAGTATTTCGGAAAAAGAAAACAAATCGATTTTGTTAAGCACAGCGTATATTTATATTGAAGATTCTACCGGAAACAAGAAAAGATTTAGGTGTATTTTAGATAATGGTTCGAATATAAATTGTTTAACGAATGAGTGTGCTGATATTTTGGGGATTAAAAAGAAATGTGTAAATGCGCCAGTGTCTGGTTTAAATGGATCTGTTCATACAATAAAGTCAAAAGTTGATACTACAATTTCGAATGCAGATGATAGCTTCCAGGAAAGTGTTGAGTTTTTTATTATTCCAAAAATAACTGATTTAACTCCTTCGCATTATTTGGATATTTCAGATGTAAAATTACCTGACTTTATAGAACTTGCAGACGCTACATATTTTAGACCAGGAAAAATACATGCTCTTATTGGAGCTGAACTGTTTTTCAAGATTATTAAAAATGATTCCTTTAAAGTTGCTGATAAGTTGTTTATGAAAGATTCAGTGTTTGGCTGGATAGCTACTGGGTCTCTGAAGGAAATCCAAGCTCAAAATAAAATGCATTGTTATTTAATTCAAAACTGTGATACGATAGATAACACTCTAAAGTCATTTTGGGAATTGGAATCTATTGGTATAATACATGATGACCCAAAATTAACGGAACAAGATCAGGCCATTAAAATATTTAATGAAACTACTACGTTTCACAATGGTCGTTACGAAGTAGAACTGCCATGGAAAAAAGATTTTAACGAATTAGGGGATAACTTTAAAGTGTCAAAACAAAGATTACACTCGCTACAAAGAAAATTTTATCGCAACCCAGAGTTGCATGCACAGTACAAAGAAATTATTGATGACTATTTAAAGAATGAAATCATTGAAAGGGTGGAAGAAACTAAAAATCAGGACGTGGTGGAAAAACCACTTTATTACTTGCCATATCAGGCGGTTCAGAAACAAGACCGACTTACTACTAAAACTCGTGTAGTTTTTGATGCCAGCTCGCATGACATTGGTCACCTTTCCTTAAATGATTGCTTATGGACAGGGCCAAATTTGAATCCAAACTTCTTTGATATTCTAATAAACTTTAGACTAAACAAAATTGCCTTAACTTCTGACATTGAAAAGGCATTTCTATAGATTTCCCTTTCAGAAAAGGACAGAGATGCAGTACGTTTTTTGTGGTCTAATGACATGAATGAAAACATCGAAGTGTACCGATTTAAACGAGTTATTTTTGGGGTAAACGCCAGTCCGTTCCTGTTATCTGCAACCATAAGAAAACACATCGAAAAGTTCAAAGGTGAATTTCCTGTGACCACACAACTCCTTGATCGCTGCCTGTATGTTGATGATTTTATCACTAGCATCGACAACCTTGATCTTGCACTAGAAGTCTCCCACAAAGCCAAGGAAATCTTGCAGAAAGCTGAGATGTTTCTTAGAAAGTGGTTTACAAACGACGAAAATCTCATGAAACAGTGGATGGAAGATGGGTTTGATATCCAACATCAACACGAATCCATTAGCTTAGGATCAAATTCAACAAAGGTTTTAGGAATGGCATGGAACACCCCTGATGATTGTTTCACCATAGAAGTTAAAGGTTTAATTCAGTTCTTGTCCAACGATAAAAATACAAAACGTTTTCTTCTCCAAGCTACTGGGAAAATCTTCGACCCTTTGGGACTATTGGCACCGTTCACCATACGTGTAAAATGTCTTTTTCAGCAGTTGTGGCTACAGAGAATTCCCTGGGATGGAGATCTACCTCCTGATGTTCAAAAAGAATGGTTACAGTGGTGTAGCGAACTTCCATGTCTAGCAGAATTAAAAATTCCTCGATTTGTGCTGAACTCGAATAGTGAGTTTGGTGATGTAGTTGAAATCCACAGTTTCTCTGATGCCAGCAAAGTGGCATACGGCGCCGCTGTTTATTTACGAGTTTTAACAAAGAATGGTATTGAGGTCAATCTTGTAACATCTAAAAGCAGGGTTGCCCCTCTAAAGAAGATTTCAATACCTAGATTAGAACTTCTAGGTGCCTTGTTAGCTGCACGATTAACCAAGACGGTCAAGGAAACTATCGACCAAAAAACTCAGTCAACAGTGTATTTTTGGACAGACTCGACAATAGTGCTATATTGGATAAAAGGTCCCACCAAACGCTGGAAACAGTTCGTAGCAAATAGGGTTAATGAAATAAAAACCCTGACCGATACCAATGCCTGGCATCACTGTCCAGGTAGAGAAAACCCTGCGGATTTAGTGTCTAGAGGTACCAGCGCTCAGTCTCTTGTGGACAATTCAATGTGGTTAAAAGGCCCCCCATTTCTTACATCCAGTGAACTGCCCGTTACAAACGTTGTTCCTGATGTTCCTGAAACAAACTATCTTTCTGAAATGAAAAGTGACACTAATTCTAAAAGCATTACTTTAATCAATTTATCTGATGAAAAAAGTGTTTTAAATAGTATACTTGATCTTAGTAATAACTATGTGAAAATAATTCGTATTCTAAGTCATGTTTACAGGTTCATTCATAATGTAAAAAATCCAGGGAAAAAGGAAACCGGTTGTCTGACTCATATGGAGCTGACTAAAGCTGAAAACATTATTATTAAGTATGTACAGGAAGGTGAGTATTCAGAAGAGATCAGAAGGTTGAAAAGCGGCAAGTCTGTTAAGGGTAATAGCAAATTGGCTTCATTAAATTGTTTTTTAGATGATGATAAAATATTAAGAGTAGAAGGTAGGTTGTCTAAATCTAAGCTAAGATTTAATGAAAAATTCCCTATGGTACTTCCTAGCAAGCATCGATTTACTCAAACTGTTGTGAAATATTTTCATTTAAAAAACTTGCACATAGGTCCACAGTCCCTATTGTATCATGTTCGCCAAAAATTCTGGATTCCAAATGGTAGAGATGTTTGTCGTAAAACTGTACATAATTGCATCACTTGCTTTAAAAACAAACCTCGAGAAGTAAGTCAAATTATGGGTGATTTGCCAGAGGAACGTGTTGTACCCAACTTTCCTTTTAATGTGACAGGCATAGATTTTTGCGGCCCTTTGTAAAATTTAAGAATCAAAGGAAAGGTGTGCTCAACAAAATCTATGTTTCTATATTTGTTTGTATGTGCACCAGGGCAACACACTTAGACTTTGTTTCGGACTTGACTACTAAGGCTTTCATTGCCAGTTTGAAAAGATTTTTTAGTCGAAGAGGTAGAAGTTCTAAAATATTTAGTGATAACGCAAAAAACTTTGTTGGAGCCAACGTAGAGCTCAAAAAACTACAACAACTGGTAAATCACCCAGATGAAACATTGGCTAATTATCTCAGTAACGAAGGTATAGAATGGAACCATATCCCTCCAAAATCTCCGAATTTCGGTGGACTCTGGGAAGCGGGGGTCAAATCGTTCAAGTTCCACTTAAAACGTATAGTCGGTAATTCGAATCTTAATTTAGAAGAATTTTTAACTGTCATTTCAGAAATTGAAGGAGTGCTGAACTCACGACCCCTTACTCCCATGTCATCGGAATTCGATGATTTTGAAACATTGACCCCTGGTCACTTTTTGATAGGCAGACCCATCACCTCCATTGTTGAACCTCAATTGATAAATATTCCTGAAAATAGACTTATGAAATGGCAGCGGGTAACTAAAGTAAGCCAACATATTTGGAAGTTGTGGAAACGAGACTATTTGAACAATCTACAACAGCGAAGCAAATGGAAGTTTAAAAAAAAAAAATAATGTAAAAATTGGTGCTCTCGCATTAATTAAGGATGACAGCCTTCCGAGTACGAAATGGTTGACTGGTAGGATTACCGAACTTTTTCATGGTACAGATACAAAGGTCAGAGTTGTAAATTTACGATTGTCTAATGGAAAAATGTTAAAGAGAAGTGTAAGAAATATTTGTATTCTTCCCATTGATGAATAAGTTTGATATGAAATTTGATTTATTTTTTTTAAAAAAATTACCATTTTATGGTGTCATGTTTATAGTATAATTTCTGAAGATGTTACGCATAAGTGTTTTTTATATTTGAAATTGTGTATTATTTGTATTTGAATTATTCCTTTATAATGTAATTGTTTCTTTCAACTTTATATTTCTTGAATGTTGTCACATTGCAAGGCCGGGCGGCATGTCTGAGCGCATGCGCTAGGCGGCGTCTGATATGACGTAGACAAAAATACTTCAGTAGTAGCCAAAACGTTGCTTTGTGTGGATGTCATTCCACGAGCGGGAAATTTCCCCATTTACTTTGTTTAAAATCATTTCATTAATAAAAACATTGTTAATTACGAACAACTGGTCCGTCGTCAATGTTTATGGTCTACTCACATCTAAATAGTCTATCTTAAAAGACATGCACCTCACCTATTTTGGTGTTGATAAAACTTATGCTCTACTTAAATTACGTTATCATTGGAAAGGCATGTATGCTGATACTGTTAATTTCATAAATTCTTGTTATACGTGCATTAAGCAAAAACATCATAATATTCGTAAAGCTCCTTTCCAACCTAATTCTATTCCAAATTCTCCAAATCAAATTATTTCCATGGACATTATAGGTCCATTACAAAATATCCAATACATTTTAACCATCATTGACCATTTTTCGAGACACATGCAATTATATCCTCTTTTTAAAATAACTTCTGAAGCTGTTACTGACTCTCTTTTCTGTTATATTTCTACTTTTGGCCGTCCATCCTCTATTTTAACTGACTTACGGACTCAGTTCACTTCTGAAGTATTCCATAAATTTTCTTCTTCTTTGGGTATAATTATTTCTCATACTTCTTCTGGACATCCTCAGGCAAACGGAATCAGTGAGCGAATAAATACTTCAATTAAGTCTACTATAAATTCATTACTTGATTCAAAAATCAATTTCAATCATGCTGTATTGATTCATCAAAATTTATATAATGGTTCTGTTCATTCTTCTACAAATTTTGCTCCTAATATGCTACATTTTGCTAGGGAACTTTCCCTCCTTTTTGATACTTTTGATAACTGTTAATGTGGAAGAATTGGATAAATTAGTGTATTTAAATAATATTTTGTCTTCATTAAAACACATATATGTCTCTGTTGTTAAAAACCTTAAAGATAAACAAATTAGTCAAGATGATAAGCAGCTTCCTCATTCCAAACTTCGTGAATTTAATATTGGTGATATAGTCTACCTAAAATCAAAAGATAAGTTTCATAAAAAGTTTACTCGACTATATGAAGTAGTCACTAGACACTCATTCGTTACTTACTCTATACGAATACTTAATAATCCTGAAGCTAATGTTTTTAAAATCCACACTGATAGACTATTGTTTGCTCCTCCACGTAAATCTCATTTAACTGAACAGGCCTCTAACTATAACTCTCTAAATGAACAACCTATTTATCACCAATACAGAACGAGATATTACTTGCGAATGAGAATTTAAATTTTTGTATATACACTGCTGGCCACTGTAAATGCAACACCCTGAAGGAAACATACAAATAACATGAAATTTACAACATGCATTAGCGGAGGTGAGATATGCAAATGATTAGAATTTCAGCGCAGACGCACATCACGCGCGCCTGTGGCGCCACTTCAAAGCGCTATTTAAGGCTTGGAGATTTCGACGATTTCAAGTTCGGCAATTGTGTTTTTCTTGTGGTTTTTTAAAAAAAACGATCAATTATGCCTCGTCGAAAACAGCGATCATCTTTTGATCAAGTATCCGAGTTCGACAGAGGAAGGATAGTGGCCTACCGAGATTGTGGATTATCTTTCAGGGAAATCGGTAGTCGTGTTGGACGAAACCAAACAACTGTAATGCGGATATGTGATCGTTGGATGCAGGAGGGTACGACGGACCGGCGTGTTCGATCGCATCCACCTCAGCGCACCACTTCACGTGATGACAGGCAAATTGTGCGCATGGCAGTGACGGATCGCTCAGTCACATCTCGAACCATGCCACAGCACATGCAGTCTGTAACGCATCATCCAGTGTCTGCGCGTACCATTCGACGCCGTTTACAGCAGAGTGGTCTGTCCGCAAGACGTCCATTACTTTGTCTACCCTTGACGCAGAACCACAGACGTCTCCGCCGCCACTGGTGCGATGACAGAAGGATGCGGACGGCAGAATGGAATGAAATTGTCTTTACTGACGAGTCGCGCTTCTGTCTGCAACACCACGATGGTCGCATTCGAGTCTGGAGACACCGTGAAGAGAGGATGCTGAACAGCTGCGTTATGCACCGCCACTCTGGTCCTGCACCGGGTATTATGGTAGGGGGCGGTATTGGATATCACTCTCGCACACCTCTAGTACGCATTGCCGGTACTTTAAACAGCCAGCGCTATATCTCCGAGGTGTTGGAGCCAGTTGTCTTTCCTTACCTTCAGGGCTTGCCCACAGCCATATTTCAACAGGATAATGCGCGACCACACGTGGCACGCATTGTCCAACGTTTCTTCGTCAATCGCCAGATTGAATTGCTTCCCTTGCCGCCTCGCTCTCCGGATCTTTCGCCGATAGAAAACATGTGGTCCATGGTTGCTCTACGATTGACCCAGATTCCATCCCCAGCTGCCACAGCAGATCAACTTTGGCAACGTGTGGAAGCTGCTTCGTCTGCCAAGAACTCATCCAAAGTCTCTTTGAATCAATGCCGAGGCGTGTGGCAGCGGTGATCTCCAACAATGGCGGCTACTCTGGCTACTGATTTTGGCAGGAACCACACTTCACAGAAGTCTATAAATTTAATCATTTGATACTTGGTCAACATGTTATCTACAAAATAAATTTTGTTTTGATATCTCTTGTCTTTCTTGGTGTTGCAATTTGGGTGGCCAGCAGTGTATAATTATTTGGTTGAGGCGCCCGACAGTTGATAATTATATTGTATTGTTTTGTTTTGTCCTGGCCTGTCTCTACGCTGGCGTAGATTGGCTTCTTGTTTGTTATGTATTTTTTATGTAAACAAATTCTCAAATCTTCTTTTATTTTGCTCTGTCAAGGCGTATTTTCTGTACAACTAGTAAGATAATGTTAGCAACTACACATATAATGCTATTGAAGCTGATAGCAATTTGTTTATGTAATCAACTACACCACTTGTCATGTACATCTATTCCTTTTGTTACTACAGCATTGACATCAGAGTAATTGTAATGTCAAATGATGATTAGATGTTTGGAATTTAGGTAACTTTTGTTCCTTTTTTTGCCAGAACTCATAATGTTAATTTTGTATTAGTCCACACGTTTATTTTTTTTTGTATACACGGTACCTTGTTGACTGGTTAAGAACTCCACTTCAGATCATGTGAATTTTTTGGTGAACATTTCACCTCTCCCTGGCAACACTTTCCCATCTCATATTATTATATATATTCTATTATTTACTATATTATTTTATCATCACTTACAATTATTGTAACATATGCCTTGTATATATATAGATACTTCAGATAATTTTGTAAGAATTGAGGGGTGTGTTGTAGCACATAATGTGAGGTGATTTGATTTTGCATCCCGTACAATGGGACTTGTTATCGAGGTGAATATTATATACACTAGTGTGAATTTATATAGTATATTATTTGTGACACTAAGCATGTGTTCACTCAGAGGACTGCAGCCTCTCTTTTGTCTTTGGCGTCAGTGATGATACGATTCTGTACTCACTGTTCGTCATTCTATGTAAGGTAGTCATCCTAGCGAGTTACTCTTCATATGTTTCTTTTGTAGTCATCTTCACGTAGGAACTACTCACCACTCAAAGCAGTAGTGTTTGTGTATTCCCTCAACATCATTAAATCATCACCCTCATTCAAGTGTATTTCAAGTGTTATACTATGCTATATATCAGTGGTTCCCATCCTTTTTCAGCTGGCAACTCACCTTTCCTTATCGGAATACCTCCACGGTCCATCGGTCCATGGTGGAGTAAAAAACCTTATTTGTATCGTATCCCTTCCTTATGTATATATAATTTACCATCATATATATATATATATATATATATATATATATATATATATATGCGTTTTTGAAGATACAGATTGATTATTGAAAAACAATTTGTGTTCTGATTTGAAAATGGTTGACAAAATATAAGCACTTTGTAGCAAAACAGTTATTTTTTTAACAATAGATATATGTCTGCAATATATGCAACAAGTGGTCACTGCACGATGTCCACAGTAAGACTGAGTGACTGAGGTTAGTAAACAATAGTGTTCACGTGGCGTGACCTTCGACGGTGTGGCGGTAGAACGAGAGGGGGAACGGCGTTGCCAGAGTGTGCACCACATGTGTGACTGTGTGAGTCATCTGGGAGGGATGTAGTGGTTCTGTTGTCTGCCCCAGATGCCCAAACTCAGGAACCAAGAAAACAATCAAAACAAAATTCGATTTGTTTCGATTTTTCTTATCTTTTCTGGTGGTTTATTAGATGGTTTCTGATAGTTTAAGGATCGAGTCGCAACCCACCTGTAACACTTCCGCGACCCACCGGTTGGGAACCACTGCTATATATCAATATATTTACTCCATTTTATTTTTTCTTACTTGCCTATTATATGCTACATATATACTCTGCTGGCCACTGTAAATGCAACACCCTGAAGGAAACATGCAAATAACATGAAATTTACAACATGCATTAGCGGAGGTGAGATATGCAAATGATTAGAATTTCAGCGCAGACGCACATCACGCGCGCCTGTGGCGCCACTTCAAAGCGCTATTTAAGGCTTGGATATTTCGACGATTTCAAGTTCGGCAATTGTGTTTTTCTTGTGGTTTTTTCAAAAAACGATCAATTATGCCTCGTCGAAAACAGCGATCATCTTTTGATCAAGTATCCGAGTTCGACAGAGGAAGGATAGTGGCCTACCGAGATTGTGGATTATCTTTCAGGGAAATCGGTAGTCGTGTTGGACGAAACCAAACAACTGTAATGCGGATATGTGATCGTTGGATGCAGGAGGGTACGACGGACCGGCGTGTTCGATCGCATCCGCCTCAGCGCACCACTTCACGTGATGACAGGCAAATTGTGCGCATGGCAGTGACGGATCGCCCAGTCACAACACGAACCATAGCACAGCACATGCAGTCTGTAACGCATCATCCAGTGTCTGCGCGTACCATTCGACGCCGTTTACTGCAGAGTGGTCTGTCCGCAAGACGTCTATTGCTTTGTCTACCTTTGACGCAGAACCACAGACGTCTCCGCCGCCAATGGTGCGATGACAGAAGGATGTGGACGGCAGAATGGAATGAAATTGTCTTTACTGACGAGTCACGCTTCTGCCTGCAACACCACTATGGTCGCATTCGAGTCTGGAGACACCGTGAAGAGAGGATGCTGAACAGCTGCGTTATGCACCGCCACACTGGTCCTGCACCGGGTATTATGGTATGGGGCGGTATTGGATATCACTCTCGCACACCTCTAGTACGCATTGCCGGTACTTTAAACAGCCAGCGCTATATCTCCGAGGTGTTGGAGCCAGTTGTCTTTCCTTACCTTCAGGGCTTGCCCACAGCCATATTTCAACAGGATAATGCGCGACCACAAGTGGCACGCATTGTCCAACGGTTCTTCGTCAATCGCCAGATTGAATTGCTTCCCTGGCCGCCTCGCTCTCCGGATCTTTCGCAGATAGAAAACATGTGGTCCATGGTTGCTCTACGATTGACCCAGATTCCATCCCCAGCTGCCACAGCAGAACAACTTTGGCAACGTGTGGAAGCTGCTTGGTCTGCTGTACCCCAAGAACTCATCCAAAGTCTCTTTGAATCAATGCCGAGGCGTGTGGCAGCGGAGATCTCCAACAATGGCGGCTACTCTGGCTACTGATTTTAGCAGGAACCACACTTCAAGTATCAAATTATCAAACTCCAAGTATAAAATTTAATCATTTGATACTTGGTCAACATGTTATCTACAAAATAAATTTTGTTGTGATATCTCTTGTCTTTCTTGGTGTTGCAATTTGGGTGGCCAGCAGTGTGTATATATATATATATATATATATATATATATATATATTTAATTACTACATTATATTCTTTTAGGGGAAATGTTGTCCAGTTTTTGTTGTCCAGTATTGCTTAACTTACTTGGTGAATTTTTTTGATACTATGTGTAAAACACCGTACTTGGTCCAAGGACGCAATATCAGATATTCACAAGTTTTCCGAGTGGTTTTTCTTTTTCAATCTCCGAGTATGGAGTAGTCGATATTGTAAAAATCACCCGCCTAAGTTAATGGGGCGATATCCTTTTTGGGTTCCACATGCAGTGAGGGTGTTGACTCGGTTTCACAAGATTCTTTTCAAATTGAACATTCAAAACTTTAAACAAACATTTTTTATTTAAATTTAACAAATTCATCAGAACATCAAAGCACTATTACAACCTCTTCTCCCCGAGTACCTCGTATATCTAAAAAAATCAGCAAAATCTATCGAAGTTGCCACACAGTACTTTTAACGTAACAAAAAAATAAAATGAAAACCAAGCATGCAAATGACATTACGTCACACTGAAAAATAGTAATTTATATGATGCCGGCACGTGGGATAAAATATAATAATTATCACACAATATTGGTGAAACGTGCAAAACTCAACTGTTCTCGCGGGCACGTTTCCTGGACGTTACATGCCCACCGCTAACTTGAAAATTTGCCTGCCAACAGGCAAAATTTCAAACATCCAACACTGTCAGCCGGCTGCTGGTGACGGAATTGACACACGTTCCCCCCTGCCTACCCGTTCATGGCTAGGTGCTAGGGAAAAGTAAACATGCTTATCGCTCCTCAAGATGAATGATTCACGATAGCGAAGCATAGAATATACAAAATGAACTTTACTATAATCCTCTGTCGACTCTAAACTAAATAGTTAAATCTTATCAGGACGCATTTAAATAATATATACTGAAATACATTAACATTACATTTAACCTTAAAAAAATATTCAAAACACAGAAAACTTACAAAAATTAACTTATGCTATAAAATAGCTGAATTATATTTACACATACCTAACTTTACAAGATAAAAAAAAATACTACATTATTCCTCACCCGCGAGCCTTGACATGGCATCGGCGGCCTTGTGCAGTGCGCCTGGCCTGTGAGATATGGTGTAGTCCCACCTGGTCTGACTCCTCGTAGGAAACCTTTCACTAGGTATCCGTAACCCAACAGAACCCTTAAACTTTGCTTTAACAAAATTCTGCCCTTCTCTTTGTTTCCAAAATTTACAGAAACCCCTATGCTGTCCCCCGGAGTATTTCGTACTCCTTTTCATTTTCACCTTAACTTTGTCTCGGTGATAAAGCAATTTGTTACGGATGAAATAATCCCCCTTTCCTCTCTTAGCGAAATCCCACAGTTTTCCGATCTGCTGACAGTTCTCTTGTTCGCGAAGAAATCTGTCCGATTCCGAAATTACCTCTTCTCCTTCAGTCGAAAGGGTTTTACTCTGCGCCGAACGTTCTTTTCCGAGAATCGCTCCCCTTTGTTTTTCTTCTCCTCTAGCTTCAATACTGAGGTTCACCTCTGTCTCATTGTTTAAACAGGTTAGCGTGATATTTTCTCCCCCTAATGTCTCGAAAATCTGAGGTGGAAACAACATCTGGTCTTCCATTTGTACCGCTACCGCGCAAATAATTTCCGTAGGAATGGATAAAGTATGCTCACCCTCATCTAATGCTAGACTCGCTTTAACTAGTGGGCATCTCACTGGTGGACCAAATACGTCTTTCAAATACACTGCTGGCCACCCAAATTGCAACACCAAGAAAGACAAGAGATATCACAACAAAATTTATTTTGTAGATAACATGTTGACCAAGTATCAAATGATTAAATTTTTAGACTTCTGTGAAGTGTGGTTCCTGCCAAAATCAGTAGCCAGAGTAGCCATTGTTGGAGGTCACCGCTGCCACACGCCTCGGCATTGATTCAAAGGGACTTTGGATGAGTTCTTGGGGGTACAGCAGACCAAGCAGCTTCCACACGTTGCCAAAGTTGATCTGCTGTGGCAGCTGGGGATGGAATATGGGTCAATCGTAGAGCAACCATGGACCACATGTTTTCTATCGGCGAAAGATCCGGAGAGCGAGGCGGCCAGGGAAGCAATTCAATCTGGCGATTGACGAAGAACCGTTGGACAATGCGTGCCACGTGTGGTCGCGCATTATCCTGTTGAAATATGGCTGTGGGCAAGCCCTTAAGGTAAGGAAGGACAACTGGCTCCCACACCTCGGAGATGTAGCGCTGGCTGTTTAAAGTACCGGCAATGCGTACTAGAGGTGTGCGAGAGTGATATCCAATACCGCCCCATACCATAATACCCGGTGCAGGACCAGTGTGGCGGTGCATAACGCAGCTGTTCAGCATCCTCTCTTCACGGTGTCTCCAGACTCGAATGCGACCATCGTGGTGTTGCAGACAGAAGCGGGACTCGTCAGTAAAGACAATTTCATTCCATTCTGCCGTCCGCATCCTTCTGTCATCGCACCATTGGCGGCGGAGACGTCTGTGGTTCTGCGTCAAGGGTAGACAAAGCAATGGACGTCTTGCGGACAAACCACTCTGCTGTAAACGGCGTCGAATGGTACGCGCAGACACTGGATGATGCGTTACAGACTGCATGTGCTGTGCTATGGTTCGTGATGTGACTGAGCGATCCGTCACTGCCATGCGCACAATTTGCCTGTCATCACGTGAAGTGGTGCGCTGAGGTGGATGCGATCGAACACTCCTGTCCGTCGTACCCTCCTGCATCCAACGATCACATATCCGCATTACAGTTGTTTGGTTTCGTCCAACACGACTACCGATTTCCCTGAAAGATAATCCACAATCTCGGTAGGCCACTATCCTTCCTCTGTCGAACTCGGATACTTGATCAAAAGATGATCGCTGTTTTCGACGAGGCATAATTGATCGTTTTTTTTTAAAAAACCACAAGAAAAACACAATTGCCGAACTTGAAATCGTCGAAATATCCAAGCCTTAAATAGCGCTTTGAAGTGGCGCCACAGGCGCGCGTGATGTGCGTCTGCGCTGAAATTCTAATCATTTGCATATCTCACCTCCGCTAATGCATATTGTAAATTCCATGTTATTTGCATGTTTCCTTCAGGGTGTTGCATTTACAGTGGCCAGCAGTGTATATACTTGATAACCCCTCCGTATTTCCCATTTCCAAAACATCCTTCCTTACGACCGTTATAGCACAGCCTGAATCAAATAACGCCTCTATTGCCTTTCCGTTTATTTTGACCTTTACTCTTTGTAGTTTCCCATAGCAAAGCACCTTTTCCTTCCTTTGGAACAAATCCACCCTTGCTACTGCTACATGTTCCGAATCCTCAATTTTTTCTGCGTTCGATATAGTTTCTACGCTTGCGTTTTCATTTTCCTCTTGCAACTCTTTAGCTACATTTATTCTAGCCACCTTATTCGTCTTTTTGTGGTTCCCCTCTTTATTAACTTTTGGGCAATCCCTCTTAGAGTGATCCTTCGCGCCGCAAATGCAATAGTCCGAATTACGTTCTTGCGAAAATTCTTTCCTGGGCTCCCCGGCTATTCTGACGCTTTCATTGTTCCCCGCTATCGTCCCACCTCGTGGTTCGAAAGCGTAACTGCGCCCCTTAGCCGCCCAAAACCTGTCACCTTCCAGCGCAAATTCTTTCCGCCTAGTCCCAGAATCTCCCTGGTGTACCAGGACATGAGACCCCGTCTCACTGGATAGAGATTCCACACTATTCGTGCTACTTCTATCCAACCGTAACCTATCGTTTCCCCCTTGAACAAGTTGTATTTTTAACTTCATTAACTCTAACTCGTGGTTCCGAGCTATTTGTTCTCTCTCTAATTCCTGACTCCATGCCCGTGCCCTTTCTTCTCTCTCTAATTTCTGACTCTCTATTTTCTGTCGTTCTCGTTCCTTCCTGTCTTCCACAATCGTTTCCAACGATTCTTTAGCCAAAGTTTCCGCATAGTTTTCCCCTCCCTTAATAATTTTAATTATTTTCAATTTGTGCATTTCCTCGGTGACTACCTCACCCATCTCGCAAGCCAATTGCACGAGATCCGTTTTCCTCGCTGTATTTAAAAAAGACATTCCTCCTGAATGTTAATTTACAATACACGAGCGAAAACAAAATAAAATCCAGAAAACAGCTCTTAGCTTTTTCCTACACTAAACAAATATCCCTTCCACAAATAACAATTATTCAAAGCAGAAAACACTATGCACTTTTAGAGAATTTTAACTCAATAAGAAGAAATTTACTTCATATAAAACACTAATACTATTAATCATTATATGCAAGCAATATTAACCTATGCAAAAACACAGTATACAAAAGAACATAAAATCATAAAATTTCCGGAGAGAAAGAAAAAATTAACCTAACGCACGCGTTCCTAAGCACCCAATATCAAACTAGCCATGAACAGAATGTGAGGGACAAACGAGTAACAATTCATGCACCCTACTTTGCCAGACGACATCCGAGATCCTTACAGGTATCCTTTTTCATCACAAACATCCTCTGTTTTGTTTCCGACACTCTGTTTCACTTTTTTCGACGCTCCGTTGTAACGGTCGGTAGCTGAGGTCTGCAACACTTTTCCCGACGCTCCGCCGTCCGTTGGTATCCGCTGTAACGGTCAGAAGTTGATGAATACTTGGCCTTCACCTCCGCTGCTCATCCACTTCTTATCCTCTTCGTTAAGCTCCCGGTCCTTAGATCTGCGTCTTCCGATGAAGTCCGTTGTCGCTGCTGGAATCCTCAGCAGAAATTTTAAAAAAATTATTTTTCCAAAACTTCCTTACCCTCGCATGGACCCAACTTCCTGACACCAGATGTAAAACACCGTACTTGGTCCAAGGACGCAATATCAGATATTCACAAGTTTTCCGAGTGGTTTTTCTTTTTCAATCTCCGAGTATGGAGTAGTCGATATTGTAAAAAATCACCCGCCTAAGTTAATGGGGCGATATCCTTTTTGGGTTCCACATGCAGTGAAGGTGACCCGTTCTTACCGGCAGGTGGCGGGACCTTCTACGTCCGTGTTTTGATTATTGCCTTGGCCTTGGAGGTTTGGCATGTAGGAAAGAACTAGATCCATGGTCATGTGTTTTTTTGTACTTTATTCTCCCTTTTAGGTTGGAAGTAGTCGCTTAAAAGTGCTATTCTAAAGAAAGCTTTTATAGCTGATGGTTGTAATATTTAGACAGTGGTGTAATTCGCCTCTGAATGTGCTAGTTTCTTCATGTAAATCTTAAGAATAAATGTTTTGTGATGTACAAAGACCATGATTTTGCCTGAATCCACACTGACTACAAAACAACGCCGGCGTAATCGAAAAGACCCGTCAGGTAAACTAAGATTTTAATTATAATTTCTAGTTTGGAATTTTGAGACGGGACATTTTTTGGCGCCCGGAACAGGGACGCCGGTCTTGAAAGTTGTTTTGAAGTAAAATATTGATATCCTTTAACTGATTGGATAAATGAATGGAATATATTCTATATTTTTGAAGATGTTTATTTAAACAGTATTGAATTTTGAATAGATATATTCTATATTGAAGAAATGTTTTATAGTATTGAATAGAATTGTTTTCTATAAGTAATGTTTTTTTTTAATAATCTGAAGTTAGTGAAGAATAATATTATCTTGTTTGAATTCGCAACGTTGTGTTTTCATTTAATAAACTTTCGATTTATGAATATCTGTTGAAAGGGAAATTAGTCTTAAGCTATGGATCAGCTAATTAAATTGCGTGGCTCTTATCGAGGTACCTTTACAAAATTTGCAGAAAAGGTGAAGGACTTTTTGAAATCAGAAGCCATTGATCTTGATTCTTGCGCCGGATTTTTGGCACAGCTGCAAGAAAAATATTCTAAAATTGAATCCTTTGATGAGGAAATTCTTAACACTTTGCGGAGCGACAAGAATTGTACTCAGAAAATGTTGAATGATGAAATCGAAAGTGCTGAAAATTATAGTGGTACATTTATTGACTTAAAAACGAAACTTGAACGACGATTGAATTCTTCAGGAGATTTGAATGGAACACATATTGAAAGCGAAGCAAATTCCAAAAGAAATTTTAAACTACCAAAAATTGAATTACAAAAGTTTGATGGTAATCTAAAGGATTGGCTTTCGTTTTGGGGGTTATTTGAAAAAATTCATAAAGATGCAAATATTTCGGAAGTAGACAAATTTCAATATCTTCTCCAATCGACTCAAAAGGGTTCAAGAGCTAGGGAAGTGGTGGAATCTTTTCCTGTAACAGCTGAAAATTATCAACAGGCTGTTGAATGTTTACACACGAGTTTTGGCCGAGAAGACGTATTAGTTGAAGTTTATGTCAGGGAATTGTTAAGCCTTGTGCTTGGTAATACTTTAGGTCAGGAACATAAACTACCGATTTCGAAACTTTACGACAGATTAGAGACACAATTAAGATCTCTAAAAATCCTTGGCGTCACCAGTGACAAGTATGCGTCTATGTTGTACCCCTTAGTTGAATCCAGTCTACCAATTGAGCTTTTACGCATTTGGGAAAGACACTTAAATTCTGTTTCTCTTGGATCTAACGATAAAACTTTTAATAAATTAGAAACATTGATGCAATTTCTACGTAATGAAATTCAAGGGGAAGAGAGAATTAATCTTGCTACAAGTGGCTTTGGGTTTGAAAACAAAACAAAGAAATATTTTCAAAATAAATCCAAATATTTTCCAAATCAAAATAAAGCTATCCCAACTGGTATGGAACTTTTAACCTCATCCCAAGGTAAAAAGAGTAGAGAACATGAGTGTGTATTCTGCGATAAGCCCCATCCCAGTGCGGAATGCAGAAAGGTAGTAAATTTAACTTATGAACAAAGAAAGCAAAGCCTTATGAACCGGGGAGGCTGCTTTAAATGCTTAAAATTGAACCATGTTTCTAGTTCGCGTAGAAGTAAATATAACTGCACGATTTGTGGAAAATCCCACCATAGTCTCCTCTGCAGAAATAATCAAAAATTCACTCCCAATACACAAGGTGTTAGGAGTGACAAAGCTACTTCCGTGCAAGACGAAACATTGGCTAATGTTTCTTCGATTCCAAGAGTTTTGTTGCCAACACTCGTTGTCGTTTTGAAGGGTCACAACAGGAGTTTGTCGGTGACAACTACCGCTGTAATTTTGATGTTCTTAACCAGACTACAATTTGTCAAACTATGCCACCTAGCACGCAACTGTGTGAAGATGATTTGTCCGATATGGGGATACGTTTAGAAGATTGCCTTGGCCCCATAGAACTTCTCATAGGTGCAGATGTGGCCGGTAAGCTAATGACAGGGAAATTGAAAAGACTTAAATCTGGTCTTACAGCTGTGGAAACAAAGTTAGGTTGGACGGTCTTGGGTCGTACAAAGGGACGTTCGGAGCAGACTGAAAACCTTGTAGTTACTTCGATGTTAGCTACAGATGTACGAATTGCAGACCTGTGGGAATTAGATAGCCTTGGAATCAGAGATCCTGCCGAAAAACAATCCCAATTAGAACTTGAAGAGGCATCTGGAAAACATTTTGAAAAGACCCTAAGCAGAGATGGAGATGGCCGATACGTGGTCTCATTGGCATGGATAGAGGGACACCAAGTTCTCTCAGATAATAAGGTTGTTGCTGAGCGAAGACTGAAATCAATTTTGAATGCTCTAAAAAATAAGGGCTTAATTGAAGATTATGAAGAAGTCTTTAATGAATGGCTTGGTGAAAAAATAATCGAAGAAGTGAAACCCGATGAGTTAGAGAAGACAAATTGTCATTACCTGCCTCATAGAGCAGTCATCAAGGAGCATTCGACGACGACAATTCGACCTATTTTCGATGCTTCCGCGAAAGAAAAGGGTAGCTTCTCACTTAATGATTGTCTAACTAAAGGCCCAA
This sequence comes from Dolomedes plantarius, assembly GCA_907164885.2. Taxonomy (NCBI): domain Eukaryota; kingdom Metazoa; phylum Arthropoda; class Arachnida; order Araneae; family Dolomedidae; genus Dolomedes; species Dolomedes plantarius. Next base: position 223,774,877 of record OU015491.1, read on the forward strand.
ACTACATCAAGTTAATTCCGAGTGTTTTGAATAAGTTTCGTTTGAACAAGTACGGAGTGATTGCAGACATCCGGAAAGCTTTTTTGCAAATTGGAATAAATGAAGCGGATTGCGACTTTCTCAGATTTCTGTGGTGGGAGAATGGTGATCCTAACAAAATGAAAATTTTCAGACATCGCCGAGTAGTTTTTGGGGTGAACTCCAGTCCATTCCTTTTAGGAGCTACCCTGAACTACCATTTAAGTAATGTTCCTGTTTACTTGCAAGAGACAGCTACCAAACTGAAGATGTCTATGTACGTGGATAACTGTGTTACGAGTTGCGACTCAGAAGAAGAAGTGATTAATTTTATTAAAGAATCAAAAGAGATCATGTCATCAGCATGTTTTGATCTCAGGGGTTGGATGGTTAATGGTCTGCAACCAGAAACATCAGAAACTCTAGAAGAAACTGTCTCTGTTCTAGGATTAAATTGGAATGTTTCGGAGGATACTCTATACTGCGATCCGAAATTTAGTGATTACGAAGATGTAAATTTGAGCAAGAGAATTATTCTGTCTTTAGCTAGTCAGATATTCGATCCGATAGGTTTTCTTTGTCCCGTGATTTTGATTCCAAAAATTTTATTACAAGAATGTTGGCGAAGAAAATTGCCGTGGGATGCCAGACTACCCAGTGATCTCGAGAAAAAATTCCAAAAATGGAAAAATGAATTGAAATTCTTGCAAGATATCAGAATCCCTAGAAGAATATTGAGAAATTCTGATCTGGATACTAATTTGTCATTTCACGTGTTTTGTGATGCGTCACAACACGCTTATGCAACCTGTATATATCTTAGACAAGAAAATAATTTTGGCGCTAAATGTCAATTGGTGCAAGCTCGTGCTCGTGTAGCACCTTTGAAATCTGTCTCAATTTCCAGGCTTGAACTCCTAGCATGTTGTTTGGGAGTTAGACTGATGAACTCTATTAAGAAAGATTTTCCTTACGAGAGAGCTCAGATTTTTTACTGGACAGATTCCATGAATGCTTTGTTCTGGATAAAAAACCAAGAAGCTTGGGCGGTGTTTGTTATGAACCGTGTTATTGAAATCAGATCTTTGAGCAACACAGATGAGTGGAAATTTGTTCCAGGAAGTATGAATCCTGCCGACCTCCCGTCACGTGGTTCTAATGCTGATGTCCTACTCGAATCTGTCTGGTGGGAGGGTCCTGAGTTTTTGAAAACACCCATCAGTGAATGGCCAAAGCACAAAGCGTCCCCTGAAATGCATATCGTTAACTCGGAAAAGAAGAAATCAATTATTTCCGCCTTGAACACAGAAAACACGGGAAAGTTTTATGAAAGATACTCTTCTTACATGAAGTTATTGAGAATTTCAGCATGGATATGCAGATTCATCTCGAACATACGAAATTCCCATCGTACTTCAGGGGAACTTAACAACAAAGAATTGAAGCATGCTGAAATAATCTTGATGAAGATGGTTCAGAGAGAAGAGTTTCCTAACGGAATTGAAGGCCGTTTGCAGAGATTACATCCTATGGTAGATAAAGAAGGACTTTTAAGAGTAAAGTCTCTTATCCTCAGAAGCAAAGATAGCACAGATTTTCGTTTGCCTATTATTCTACCTGGAAATCACTACATAGTGCAGAGACTAATAGAGTGGAAACATAAAGAGTTGAATCACGCAGGTGTCCAAATATTAATGAATAACCTACGGGAGAGATATTGGATACTGAGATGTAGAAGATCCATCCGACAAGTGACATTGCGTTGTGTTAGATGCAGAAGGTTTACTGTGAACTCTGTTCAACCAGAATCCCCTGCTTTGCCAGAAGATCGAATTAGAGATGCAGCCCCATTCGAGGTTACCGGTGTTGATCTAGCTGGTCCTTTACATTTGAGACATGGGGAAAATGTTGGATCGTGCTGTACACTTGTGCAGTTTACAGAGCGGTTCACTTCGAATTATTAACGTCATTGTCATCAGAAGCATTTTTGCAAACACTGAGAAGGTTTGTTGCGAGAAGAGGCAGACCTTTAATTATATACAGTGATCGAGGTACAAATTTTTGTGGAGCTTCGAAGTTATTCGCCGACCCTGCACATGCAAAAATCCGTAACGAAGCTCTTGTAAAGAACATAACATGGAAATTCAACCCTCCAGCTGCACCATGGTGGGGTGGCTGGTGGGAGCGGTTAATAGGCTGTACAAAGCAAATTTTGAGAAGAATATTGGGACGAGCAGCCTTGGACTTTGAAGAACTTTATACGGTTATATGCGATATTGAAGGCTTCATGAACTCTAGACCACTAACTACTATCTGCGAAGATACTGATGATTTGGTTCCCTTGACTCCTAATATGTTTATACAAGGAATTACAGAAACTGGGCTTCCCGACCTAGATAACCTTGAAAACGTGAATCTAAAAAGAAGATTTCGATATTTGTTAAAGTTGAAGAAAAATTTACGTAGCAGATTCAGAGTCGAGTACCTGGGGCAATTAAAAAATTCTAAAGGGATGGCTAAGAACAACAAGAAAATTGCTGTAGGAGATATTGTTCTGGTAGGTCACGATAACCAAAGAAGAATAAATTGGCCATTGGCTAAGATAGTAGAAGTATATCCTGGTAAGGATGGATTGGTTAGGGTGGCTAAAATTAAGACGGAAAACGGTTTTTTAATACGTCCAGTACAAAGACTGTATCCTTTGGAAATTTCTACTGAGGAAAGTGGCAACATTCGAACAAAATGTACTACACTTAGAGCTAACATACCTCCTCGAGAAACTTCGAAGAGATGCACTGATAATTCGAAGCTGTCCCCGAGTACAGACCCCAGTGCTGTCAAGAAGACGGACTCTGTTGTGAGATCCAGTCAGCAACCACGAGTTACTAGAAAGGGCAGACTCATTAAGACTCCAAATAGACTGAACTTATGAACTCATTGACTGTTTTCTTTTCTTCCCATTTATTTGTTTATTGTAATGTTTATTAATGTTTTCTTTTCCTTTTGTTTGATTTTGAGTCCTTATGACCAAAACCAAAGGTGGGAGGATGACCCGTTCTTACCGGCAGGTGACGGGACCTTCTACGTCCGTGTTTTGATTATTGCCTTGGCCTTGGAGGTTTGGCATGTAGGAAAGAACTAGATCCATGGTCATGTGTTTTTTTTTTGTGCTTTATTCTCCCTTTTAGGTTGGAAGTAGTCGCTTAAAAGTGCTATTCTAAAGAAAGCTTTTATAGCTGATGGTTGTAATATTTAGACAGTGGTGTAATTCGCCTCTGAATGTGCTAGTTTCTTCATGTAAATCTTAAGAATAAATGTTTTGTGATGTACAAAGACCATGATTTTGCCTGAATCCACACTGACTACAAAACAACGCCGGCGTAATCGAAAAGACCCGTCAGGTAAACTAAGATTTTAATTATAATTTCTAGTTTGGAATTTTGAGACGGGACAGAGGGTGTTGACTCGGTTTCACAAGATTCTTTTCAAATTGAACATTCAAAACTTTAAACAAACATTTTTTATTTAAATTTAACAAATTCATCAGAACATCAAAGCACTATTACAACCTCTTCTCCCCGAGTACCTCGTATATCTAAAAAACTCAGCAAAATCTATCGAAGTTGCCACACAGTACTTGTAACGTAACAAAAAAATAAAATGAAAACCAAGCATGCAAATGACATTACGTCACACTGAAAAATAGTAATTTATATGAATGCCGGCACGTGGGATAAAATATAATAATTATCACACAATATTGGTGAAACGTGCAAAACTCAACTTTTCTCGCGGGCACGTTTCCTGGACGTTACACTATGCATCAGTAAAAATATATACATAACTTTTTTGGCGTTACGCCATTGTTTTTTTATGTTAATCAAATGTTCCCTACTGTTTTGCCTCTTTTTTGTGTGTGTGTCTGCGGGGGTGAATGTCGTAACGCTTTTTGCTAATTCATATTGTTTCATACTACGCAACGCAATAAGGGACTGTTCCCTCATGATTCCTCCATTCGTGTATTTTCCCCAAACAGTCGAGAAAAACACATGAAAATGCAATTCTTATTGCCAACTTCAATGCCTAACTCCTTATCAGTAAATTCTTCCTTAATCCCCAAAAGGGGGTTGCCAAACAATAAGCTATAAGATTCACCATTTATCCCTTTCCCCTCGTAGAACACACAAAATAATCTTGTACTACAGCGTTGGCGGAATAAGCTGGCGAGCGCTGGATCGCCAATTTCCAGATGTTTTCCTCTTCACGATCACGTGACGGTGCCAGCACAGGAGCGGAGTTTGATTTGCAGAAACAGATATCATCTAGTCCCTGGTTGAAGAAGGATGCCTCTACAATTCCAGCTTCCGACACCCTGGCAGAAAGTACTCCGACGAATATCGGCGATTACATGTTGGCCGCCTGACCCCTTTTTGCTGATGCCAACGATGTAACTTTTTGTAAAAACGGCAATAAGCCACCGGCCCTAAGCCTCATCTAGCTTAATCCTATATATAATAGCCGTTGTCTCTGTATGACACTTCCGGGCTGTACTCATCTTTCAATTGAAGCCCTCAGTAAACAAACCGCCAAATAGGCTTAATTTCAATTTCAGATGTGGATCAGAATTTTTTCTTACCTAAAAACAAATATCTTCTCCATCAAATCACATTTGTTCAGCCTATTTTTCTATAAAACATTCAGAACTAAAAAAAATTGGATGTTTTTAGCTGTATATTTAACAGTTTTTAAAAATCTGTTTACTTTTGTGATGAATTCTGAAAGTAAATAAACTTGAATGTGAATGAATCGTGAAGTGAACTGTAAAAAAAGTTTTTAACTTTCATATACTTTTTCCATTACGACGTCATTTTTAGTATTATGACGTCAAAATGACGGGTTGGATGGCAGTCTACTACTCCAATCGCATGAAAAACTAAATAAATAAAAAATAATGAAAGGGTTTGCTTTTACAAGGTGTCGATTAAATGCAATATTTTAGATAATTCGGGATATTTTTTAACTTTCATATACTTTTTCCATTATGACGTCAAAATGACGGGCTACCTACTAGTTTAAAATAAACATGGAGTACTTCGTTTATAAAATCAACCTGTTTCTGTCACCATTTCTATTTTTTTTTTCAGAATCACAAAGCAACTTCAATATTTTAATGCCACAACTTATCCATGGCCTTCCATGTCACATCTGATGTCGTGATCTCTATTTTTTAATACAACAGGCCCCAATACAGTTCAGAAGCTTTCCGCAAGTTTGTTAATAACCGGAAAATTAAGCCTCAGACAAAGCCAGCCTCAGCAAAATTGTTGTTGAAAAAATGTAAAATTGAACATAAAGATTACAGACTGGCACTCCTGAATTCGAGAAATACTCCTCGCAATAATTTGTCATCGCCTGCACAAAGACTGGACGTCCTACTCGAACTCTAATACCTATCCATCAATCCATCTCTGCGCTTACCACAAGAATCCTTTTCTGTTCAGTGGCGTAGCTACATATTCAGCGCCCTGGAGCAAGTAAAATCGGTGCGCCCACTTGTTCCTTGGAAGAGTTCTGGCGAAATTTGTTTTCTATCTACTCTTATTTCAATTTAAAAACTTACTTAATAACAATTTATTTGAAATTCAAGACATTTCAACAATAAGAAATTCGATTTAATAAATATGAATATAATAATAAAACAAATTATTTAAGTACGGAGTACCCACTAATATTTACTACATATTTTATAAACTCTATTGACAAAATGTATTTGAGCATGTTTAGTTTGCACATAAAAAACCTTCAAAACTGTTGTGTTCTCGCTTTCTCGTTTGCAAGTCGGTCAATAATTTTCTCCAGATCAAGTTGACAAGCTATTGTTCTTTCAATTGATAACGTGGCCAAAGGGCTAAGACGGTGTTGTGACATGTTGCTTCTTAAATATGTTTTGATTAATCTCAGCTTTGAAAAACTTCGTTCTGATGTCGCTGTCGTCACCGGTAAAGTTAAAAAATCATGCATGTCAGAGAAGCTACTTGAGGCTGCGGTGGGAATTAAAAATAGTTCAGCAATTTCACGTTTAGAAGCAATTTGTTTAAATTGAATATAAAGGCACAATTTAAATCGAAGCAGTTGAGGTCCCAAACTAGGTGAAATATCGGAAAGATATGCCGATTGTAACAATTCTGATCCTTCTAGGATACTTTTATCAGGTGACGCGAAGAGATATGCAGGTGATAGACATTTAAAAAGTGTACATAATTGTCGAACAGATTTAAATCTAATAGTTAATTGATTAATTATTAAATCCATTACTCCATAAAACTGCTCGACTTTGAACACATTATTCACTGTTTTCAATGCGTTTCACTGGTTTCAATCGTGCCTCCTGCGGGATATCGTGCCCATCTACTTGTAATTCATCAAAGAATTTTTCCACACGACGCAATCTTTTTTGGGGAAAACAATGTTCAGTATTCCATACACCTGATAACACAAGGGCGTCGTTTTTAATAAACTCCCAATTATTCCTTAAGTTCTGGAATTGGGTTAGGAGTGATGAAAGCATCTCAATGGATTTCTCTATATTTTCATGAGTACTTTGCAGCATTTTCGAGACTGTATTAATAGGTCCGAATATTTTGCTTTGTACAATTATCAAAATTATTGTTGAAAATTGTTCAAAATAATGTATCAAATTTTTAGCTTCACGTTGCTCGTCATAATTTTTTCCATTCAATAATAAATACACTCTTAGACCCCCCCCCACCCCTAAATTAAAAAAAAAGGGGCGCACCAAGGGGTATTGCAAATTGGACACAAATTGATATGCATACAAATTTTGATGGAAAATGCAAAATTTTAAAGTTTGGCGGCCAATGAATGAACATGTGACGCTGCAACGCATCTTAACTGCTCAACTGGCAGGATACTAAAGAGGAGAAATTTCGATTCCAGGTCATAAATTCTTTGCGAATTTCATTCCAAGTACTCAGGTCGACAGCAACAATGCCTCGCATACAGGTGCGTGAACAATATGCTCAGATTTGAACATTTTAGAGAGGACGTGTAGTTGGGCTCAAAGAAGCCGGTTGGTCTAATCGGCGAATCGCTCGACATATGGATAGGAGCGATGCTCCTATTAGACGATGTTGGCAGGAATGGGTGAATCATGGCCGAACACAGCGTCAAGAAAGAAGCGGTAGACGTAGAGAAACGACCGACCGTGAGGACCGAGCAATCGTCAGAGCGGCACTCACGGCCCCAAATTCATTATTATCATCGATTGTATGTGCAACTGGTGCTTGGGTAACCGCAAGGACCATTCATAGGCTGCTCAGAGAAAGGGGGTTGAGCTCACGGCGCCCCTTGCGCCGACTACCATTAACCTCTGTACACCGACAAGCCCGTTTGCAGTGGTGTCGGGCACATTCGACCTGGAATGTCACTCAATGGAGTAGAATTGTCTTTAGTAATGAGTCCCGCTTCGAAGTGAGCCTCAATGACCAGCGAATACGTGTCTGGAGACGCCCCGGACAACGGTGGGATACCAACCTGACTGTCTTCCGCCATATGGGCCGACAACCGGGAGTGATGGTCTGGGGTGCCTTTTCATTTCATAGCAGGACCCCTTTGGTAGTCATCTAGCTCCTTACAGCACAGCGGTACGTCGACGATATTCTACGCCCCGTTGTGTTGCCTTTCATATCACGCCATCCTGGGCTTATATTTCAGCAAGATAAGGCCCGCCCGCACACGGTGAGAGTTTCTACTGTTTGTCTTCGTGCTTGCCTAACACTACCTTGGCGAGCAAGGTGGCCGGATATCTCCCCCATTGAGCACGTTTGGAACATTATGACCAGGGCCCTCTAACCGGCTCGGGATTTTGAAGATCTAACGCGCCAGTTGAACAGAATTTGGCACGATATCCCGCAGGAGGACATCCGCCAATCAATGCCAAGCCGAATAACAGCTTGCATGAGTGCCAGAGGTGGACCAACGCGTTATTGACTTTTTCACTTTGGAAAGCTCTTTCTCTGGAATAAATCATCCAGTTTTTCTCAAATTGTAATCATTTGTTTTTCTGTACATGTACATCACATCTACCGATTTTCATCCCATTCGGATAACTCCTTTTTGGTGCGTTTTTTTTTTTTTTTTTTTTTTTTGGTCGAACAGTGCATGTCAATATTTTAACTACATCAAAATAACGAGAATGTGGAGCATCAAAGACCTGAACACAGGAAGACAATCGTGTTGGACAAACTTTTTTTAATGTTTTTGCTAAGTTGGTTTGATTCGTTTCCTAACGCCTAATGGAACTGAAAAAACGTAAATTTTTTCTAGCTGTTCATAAAATTGTCTGACTTCCTGTACATTGGTGATACTGTCAATTCACTGTTAATTACCCGTATCTAATAAAGAGCACTTAATAAAAAGTGTATTTTAATTTAATTAATCGCTAGTCTGTCTGTTAATTTTATTTCACGTATCCTGTGACACGCGCTACCTGGGGTATTGAATACAACTCTAAAGTCACAGGTAAAATACGCTACACCCCTTAAATATTTCTCTTTTTAAGGAATTCTTAAAGATTTCTTAAAGATTTCTTAAAGAATTCTTAAAGACTTTACCCTATAGCTCAATGTTGTTTACTTTTGGTGCTTTCCTCGGCACCACAATTTTTGTTTAACCTTTCAAGCTGCTGACTACAGCTCCCATGATGAAGTCACATGGGTGATTTTGTTCGATAACACGAGAAGATCTTTGCTGTACGGCCCAGTTTTAATACCTGTTGTTCATGGATTCAGCTGGCGAGAATTTGTGCATGTCACGGCGAGTGAGATTGGAGTCAATACCCCAATTACCAAACATTTCATTTTTTTCATCATGAGAATTTTTTTTCTTGAGAATACTTTGCGATGTGTTCCACATTTAACAACGATTTCCAGACTTTGCGGAATGTGCGAGTTTGAGTTTCCATCCACAGAGGGACGTGCATCTTGTTCACCTTCATAGTGATCGACTAGCTTCAGCAGTGCTCATTCTCATCGGCTGTGCGCTTACAGATTGTCTTCAAAGGGGTTGTCTTCACTGGAAAATCAATGATCCACTCTAAATTTGCCACTTCCGAGGTAGACGTAAGCGGTTTTTAGAATCGCACTTTCATTGCACGAACTGAACTTACCTGTGAGCCAGTTGAAATAGCGGTCTTTTCAAGAACCCCCATGTCGTCGATCTCCAGTAGATTATACAAGTCTCTATACTTCTCCGACGTCCACTACGATGTTCGATTAGTTCCAGAGGCCAACACTTAATACATCGTCGCTCGTGCTGCATGGAGTGTGATCCTGTACTCATTGATGATGACGAGGTGGCGTCCACGAACTTTATGTGTTCACCAGAGACTAGTTATAAATCTGTCGACACGACATTAATTCTTTTAATGCCAGTTCCCTATTTTAAATAGTCAATTTTTATTTGCACTTTATATGTTATTATGATGCTTTAATTTTTATACCCATTTCTTTTGCATACCTTCAGCTCAAGAATTAGCATTAATTGCTTTTAGGTACGAAATGTTATTTATGAAGGTTATCAGTATTGATTTTACTAAGAATTTTGGTTTTATCATAGTTCCCATTGCATTTTTCGTCTATGCTATTGACAATTTACTTTCCAATCATTTACACTCTGGAAAATATTTTTTTATTATATATATAACTCAGTATTTTGTGTTTAATTTTTTTAAGCAACTCATATATATTATGATTAGACTAATTTTTATACTCAATTTTTCGTGTCTTTCTCAAGCCCAAGAGTTACTTTTAATTAGATTTTAGCTACAAAATGTTATTTAGGTTGGTTGCAAGTATTCATTTATGCTACGAGTTTGTTCTAGTAAGCCTATTTTAACATTGGTTATTTCAATTTTTTTTAGCAACTCTTATTTTTGTGTGGGTGTTATTTATAATTTTATTGTACTTCTTTAATTTATTCATTTTTATTTCTGTTTTATATTATTTATGATTGGTTAATTTTTCCCTATATTAATACCTATTTCTTTTGTACACTCTAAGCACAAGTGTTACTATCATGATTAATTCTAGGGGGAAATGTCATTTATCTTGGTTGAAAGTGTTAAATTATGCTAAGAATGTTATTCTAACGAGTCTACTTTCACATTGGTTAGAATTTGATAAATTTTATTTATATATATGTTGGAACCCTAGTCCGAAATCGGACAATGTCCGAAAAAAATGCTCACAACGCGAATGGATCACAGACAAATGCGCCAAGTCCAAAGTGTTACATTATTTCGGACTTGGGTCATTTACAAATGATCATTTCGCGCATGGGCAAATCAGAAGTGCGAAGAGTACGAAACTTAATTTCATTTCGCACTTTGAGCATTCTAAATTACTCACTTTGCGAATGGGCAGTTGAAGAATGATCAAAGTCAGAAAACAATCATTTTTAACTCTAATTATTTAATTAAATAAAATCAATGAAAAGATTTAAAAGATCATATTAACGATATGTACTGACTATCTTAAAAACCTCACAGTTAAAAAAAGTATGTTCATAGGGGAAAAAAATGTAAACATAGTAAATAATAATAATAAATGATGCAAAAAATTATGAAAAAGCTCTGTTACTTATTTTTGCAGGCAAAACTGTTATGGCACTTTGAGTTACATTTGATGCCAGTTGATAGGCACTTGCATCTTTGGCTGTCACACTGCTTTCTACAATTGCAGTGGACGAAACCTTGTGAGCTTCCTGATTCCAGGGTAACTGTGGTTCGAAGTGAGTGTACGAAACTTGGAACGTCTTTTCAGATATGAAGTTGTCTTCAGTCAGTTGGAATTCATTTCTGGAATATAACTTCTCCAATATTCCGGATTTCGTACCGAGTTTGTACAGCCCATCATTGTTCACTTCCATTATCACAGCTATCACTCTTCCTCTGTTGAGTTCTGGAATCCGTAACACAACGTTCTGACCGACGCCCATGGGAGGAAATTTAGCGTCACTGCCTCTTAACATTTCGTCCGCTTGCTTTTTAATTTTTGGCACAATCAGCTCGTTTCTCTTCAGTTAACTTCTTCCTTTTTTGTAAGATGGACACATCAGAGTTTTCAGAATCTGATGAATCAGTTTCATGTTTACTTTCGGGAATGTTGGCCAAAACCTCTTCAAGTTGTTCTTCAGTCTCAAGGTCCGTTGAACAACACAATTCCTGGGGAAGTCCGTTAGTAAGTTGAACACCAAACAGAGCTTCGTATGGGCTTCTGGTGATTCCACGGTGGTAGGTACAAATTTTTTTCATTTGAACGATTCGTAAGCCTTCTGCCTACTGACTTGTTTGATTGTCTGCCATCCACGTCACCAACATATCACGCACATCTTGGTTTGCACGTTCGACGGAGCCTTGGATTTGAGCGTGTCTGGGTTTTCCATGACCAATTTTTGCTTCAAACATATATGCTAGCTCTTTTATGGTTTTATTTGAGAACTCACGGCCATTATCGGACTTTAAAATAGAAGGAGCTCCTATGATACAAAAAATATCCATTAAATTATAAGAAACTTCTTCAGCTGTTTTCGTTTTCAGTGGGCGTAAAAAAGGGAATTTGGTAAGATGATCTTGATAGCTCAAAATAAATTTATAAACGCTATCAGGCTCTGATTGCATGCCAATGAGGTCAACCTGTCCTCGTTTTCGGAATGCGTTTGTAAGTATTGGTTTAACAACGACTCCCTTGTTTTTACCCTTTTTTCTCAAGTGACACTGTTTACAGAGAGAAAGGTACAGCTTGATCACTTTTTGAGGCACATTACAGTATTTCTGTTGTAGTTCCTTTTCCATACATTTTATTATTTTTTTTTTGGTGACCCAAATTCATGTGAGTTTTATGAATAACTTAAAAAATTTCGTCATTATGACAAAAGTATTTTATGGTTTGGTCCTCCTCTGTTATTTTTTAAATTAATTTTTCGATACCACAAATAGATACTACCTCATACCTTTTTAGTCTTCTATGGTCCTTAGAGGTGAGGGGCTGCTTGTTTTTTCTTTTCTTCACACTGCTTTTCATTTCCGCAATCAACTTTTCATATTTTTCGAACGGGAAAACACAACTGTTGTCGTCCGAACTTTCTAAAAAGCCACCCAAAGAGTCGAGAAATTTACCTTTCATTTCATTTGCACACGTAGTCGTGGCTGATTTAACAACGTCGTCAACAGAGGACATCATGAACAGTTGCACTTTGTGTAAAAATGTTCCAAAGTAAAGATATGGAACACAACGTGACAGTAGTTAATAAATGCAACCCATCGCACAATAATGTTGCTCAAGCAGGAGAATGCATTTTTCTGATCTGGTATGGAGCACATTCCAGTGAACAGTCCCTAAATAAGTTTAGGTACAAATTCTTCACAAACTTTGGCACTAAAATAAAACCATGTATTTCGTTTCTTCCCTCAACTGAAGAGGAAACCAGGCTACATTCGGTTGTATAACCAAGTGCAGAAGTGGTTTGGGAATGAGTTGAAACCTGAAATGTGGGGCTGGAAACGTCAAGAGAAAACCCTCGTGCCCATCACAACTATGTATACAGTGGCTCCCGATTCAGTTTTAAGCATAGTGTTTTGCAACTGTAAGACTGACTGGGGAGAAAGATGTGTGTGTAAGAAAGCAGGCATCAACTGCACAACGGTCTGCAATAACTGCAATGGGGTATGTCACAACGACATACCCCATTGAAGTTATTGCCCTGAAGATCATGACGATCCAATAAAAGGAATTGATGAATGAGGTGATGCTAGCTGATCCATAGGCGATCTTTTCAAGACTGACAACGCGAACAATCCCGTACCGAAAAAAGCACGTCAACTATGAAGTAGGTAAGCTTAAATTATACACAATGAAAATACCGTAATGAATACATCCAAGTTTATTACATTCGTTTATAAAATTAATAATGATCAATTATCTACATACAAAAACACATTAAGTTCTATTTTCCTGTGTTTAAAGAAGGTCGCAATGAGAGAGTGGAGATAATTCAAAGGAAAGCGCCTGCAACGGGACTTGGACGCTACCTCATAATCAACGCGCATTTAATATAGTCAATATTTTGGTACGTGTTAGGGTTACGACAAAATGCATTTAATATTTTTTATACACAATTTAATTTTCTTTAATTTTTGTATAAACTTTTTGTTACACAAAGTTAATATTTCCCAAGTTATTTGCAAAAACACAAAATAGCCTTCAAAATCTCTGAACACCTCATGGAGATTATTGTTTTTCAAATCAGATATGTCCATGGCGTCAAAAATTATTTTTGCTAAAGATGTTTGGGTAAATAAATGAGCTAGGATTTTTCTAGCGTATGCATGGACAGGCAACATTTTTCTATTACCGTAATTACGTACATCAAAGATAGTATTTATTTTAGCCCACCACCAGCTATTATGTACCCAATGCAGCCTAAGTATGACATAAAAATATAGAATCCACCAAGTCTCAAAATACAACCTGATAACAATGGATTGGATGTTGTTGTAACTTTCTCTTGACCTTTGATATGCAGAGGTTTGACAAACGTGAGTATGCATGACTTTTGGCGCACATGCGCGGGTCATCCCCCATCGCGATGGGGATGACTCGTGCATCCGCGTCCCAGGTGTAATGGTTCGCTCCTTTCAAAATCAATTATCTTTGTTCGTGTTCGACTTATAAAAAATGTAAATAATGCTTTTGTTCACAATTTAATGCTCTTCAATTTTTGTTTTCAAATTTTTTACATAAAATCAATATTTCTTAAGTTACTTGCAAAAAACCAAAAAAGTGTACACATTTTCCAAGATGGTGGCGAAAGCTCAAGTCTGATCGATGGGGAGTTTTAGTATGTTCAACAGTATGTCCAAACAAACATCTCCACCAGTTTCCAAAACTTTCATATTTTTTTTAGTCATAAAACCTATTTTGACTGGGCTAAAAAGTCAATCCACTGAATGACTGATCACTGTATCTCCCGAACCATAAATCCTAGGAAGCTGAAATTTTGCATAATTGTTACTCTTGGGCTCTAGTTGCTCACTAAGAAATCTTTTGTAAAAATCCAAACATTTAGGATGTTAAAAGAAATTTAAACCTTCCACCACCACAACAAAAAGAAAAAAATGTAAAACCCCTATTTAACATTGGATTTTAGCCGAATTACTTTTAAATGAAAGTCAGGCTCAAGAAACATACACATACCGAGTTTCATTAAAATTGGCCCAAAACAGACAGAGCTGCACTTTTTAGAAATTTCATTTTTTCCCAAATGTGTATCAATGTATTATCGCTCACTCCTTTCAACAACGTCATATCTCAAAAATAGGAGATTTTTTTAGTTATGCCTGTTTTAAGAATGCCATGAAAAGGTAGTAATCCCTGCAAGATCGTCAAATCTCACCGCACAGTATTTAGCTGCTAGAGAGCAGAATTAATATTTATTTTTAATACATTGTATTCTACTTTTAAACTTTAAAATCACTCTCCTGAAAAATCACGTTTTTTGAGATTTGACGTTGTTAAAAGGAGTGAGCGTTACGTTTTGCTATTTTAAATCTATGTATATGAAAGCCAAATACCACTCACTCACTCACTCACTCACTGATCACTGCATCTCTCGAACCATAAGTTCTAGGAAGCTGAAATTTTCTAAAGTGGTTACACTTAAACTCTAGGTGATCACTAAGAAATGTTTTTTTTTAAATTCCAACTTTTAAGATGGAAAACGAGATTTAAACCCTTAAAATAAAACACTGACTGAATGATCACTGTATCTCTGGAACCATAAGTTTTAGGAAGCTGGAAATTTTTAAAGTGGTTACACTTAAACTCAGGTGATCACTAGCCTTGGGCGATGTATCGATACATCGTGAAAAACCGGTGTGAAGCCGATATCGTCACACCGGTTTCATAAATTTCAAATCAGTAACACATACATCGTAACATCGCGATTTCCCGGTGTCATAAACCTAGCGGTGTGCGATTTCCCGATGTCACACAAACGGTTCCGATGTTTCTGTGTGCGCATGCGCGATGTTACGATGTCGCATCGCCTCGTCGACGATTTCCCGGTGTCCGATGTTTGTGCGCGTGCGCGGTTTTACGATATCACATCGCTTAGCTTGAAGGGACGATTTTCCGGTTACACACCGTTAATACTTAGACTAACGACTTAAAGTACTTGCTAGAAAATATTCTGAAATTCAAGGTTCAAGTGTACCTTCAGAGAGAGAGTATTCAGCACAGACGGGAGTGTTATTTCAAGATAAAGAGCTGCATTGCTTAAAAAAAAATGCAGAAATGCAGATATTCTTGGCTCAAAATAAAAGATATTTGAATGTTTAATTAGTTTAATCTGTTGCAGGACAACAACCTGGTCTCATTTTTATGTATGAATCTATGTCACTTTTTTTAGGGAGGGACGCTGCCACCTGCTGGCTACTTTCGTGGTTAACATCGCGATACATCGTCACATCGCGATGTTAGACGATGTATCGCGATGTCAAAAATGTAACATCGCCCAGGCCTAGTGATCACTAAGAAATGTTTTTTTAAATCCCAACTTTTAAGATGTTAAACGGGACTTAAACCCTCAAAATAAAACACTGACTGAATGATCACGGTATCTCTGGAACCATAAGACCTAGGAAGCTGACATTTTGCATGGTGGCTCATCTACGGCCCTAGGTGCTCACTACGAAAGCTAAAATATATCCAATCATTGAGTTTAAAAGAGCATAAGATCCCCCCCCCTCCCAAAGTTAAAAAATATATATAAATATAAAAACAACCCTTATTTAATGTCAGATTGAGGTCATTAAATTATAGGGTGAATTCCTCTTAGGAATGACAACACTTTTCTTCTAAAATTATGTCAAAAAATATATTTTTAATATCTTTTCTGTAACAAAAAGCCTAGTAAAAACTCCTAATCAAACTCCGGGACGTACTTTTTCGTCCACTACTGGTTATCATCGAGATACCATTCAAAAGCGGTTTATTCTTGTAAAGGGGAAAGGATCGGCTCGTTTTCACCCCCTATACAGAGACAGTCATATCAATCTCTCAAAATGTCAGCCCTAAATGGGGTGGGGTGAAATTATCCAACTGTCAACTCGACTGTCCCCTTGATTCAGACTCCCACCACAAGAGTCTGAATCAAGAGGACAGTCGAAATACGATTTCTGTTCTTAGAACATAGCAGCCTTAAATATATTTCAATAATAGTCCGGTGGCTTAGCTGTATTTTAAGATTACCGTTACCTGGCGGATAAAAGCACCAAATTTGGTATGAAGGTACCTTAGAGTATACTAATAAAAGTTAGCCTAGGAGCCCTCTGGAATTTCTAAAAATTTTCATGTAAAGAACTAAAATCCCAAATTGCCGACAACGACCAAATATCACATGTGAATCTTTCTTTTCAAGCACCCGTACTGCAAAAACCATAAAAAATGGGATTTGTGATGTTGTGTTGCAGATATTGACCATCGCAACACATCGATTAAGCATGGCATGGATGTCATTAGACGAGCTATTCAATTCCTTAATCAAGGGCAAGTACCAGTAATTACATTTTATCAACCTCTGTTTTTCCTGGCTAAGTTTGTACAGTGGACATGGCCGAACACTCATGATGAGCGACTCCAAGTGGTTATGCTAGGTGGACTGCACATTGAAATGGCCATCCGAAATACACTGGGAGATGTCTTGGAAGGATCTGGCTGAACTACTGCCCTTGCAGATTCAGAAGTAGCATCCTTTGGCAAGGCTGAATCTTACCTAAAGGCAGCACACTTAACTCGAACTAGGCATGCCCATCAAATCATTTTAATGGCCCTGCACAATCTCCAGCATGAAGCTTTGCTACTCTTTTAGTACCCCAAAGATGAAGAGTCTGAAATAGACTGTAGAAACGGCATTCGGAAAAGGAGTCCAACTTTCATGTATTGAGACCCTTATACTAATTTTCATTAGAGCTCACAGGTACAACTTTAGCCTTTATGTTGCTGTCTAAAAGGAACTTATACTATTACTTTTTGCCTTGGATCATGTAAACTACTCAAGATGGATGCCTATTAAGTCTTTTGTCTGAGTCTATCAAGGATCAGTTTGAGCGGTGTTCTAACTGGGTCATTTCAAAAGCACGCAACATATTTTCTACAATACCATTCGATCAGGCTCACGAACAAGAGAACAAGATTGCGGAAGGTTCGGACGGGTGGTGTTGTTGGGATCACAGAAAACGCTGTTGCTTTTCCACGACGGATGCTTTCAGGGCCTGAGATTGCCAGAATGATCAAACAGTTTGAAGAAGAATGCATTCTGGATAATGATGACATAGATACTATGTAAAACCATCAATGAAATGGGCAATACCTTCTTGGATGATTTCTCTAATCTATTAAGTCTTTACGGTCACAACTGCGCAAGTGAGTCGGTGGTTGTAACCTCATGCACCTTGGTTGACATAGGCAAACGGCAGTATCAGGACTTTGTCAAGAATGTGCTTGATGAGCGCACCCTCTCTATACATGATCCAATCAAGAAGAATCCTCTTGCACTCTTCAAGAGACCAAAGCATAAAGCAATATCTAATCAGGGGAAGAAGCTGAAAGGGCTTCAGAACAATGTGGAACTATTTAACCAACTATATATATTTATGCAGAATGGGTAATCTGATTTGGATGAGTTTTTTGCGCATGAGATACAGTCATTCACTCTTTCAATTTCAGACTTTGAGAAGCTTCCTTTGCCAACCAACAAGGCTGGGATACTGCACTGTCTTGAGCAGCAGCTAGGTCAACCAGAGCCCCCTTCAACCTAGGACTCCAAATTTCTGGACGGTGGTGCCATCGTTCACTGTCTGCCCACTACTAGTGTAGACATCTTCAATCAGTATGCTGATAAGATACTGATTAAGATCAGTATGCTATAAGATATTTCTACCTTACCTTCATAAGCAGCTGGAGAATGCCCAAAGGTTAGATGTTGTTTGGGACGTCTACATTCCAGACAGTTTAAAGTGTCTACCCGAAAAAAAAGGAGGTGAGGGGATTCGAAGGAAAATATCTGGCAACACGAAACTGCCAAGAAATTGGATGGACTTTCTCCGGGACGCAGTGAACAAGAAGGAATTGTTCAATTTTTTGACTTCCAAAGTTTTAGAGTTCAACTGGCCACCAGGAAAAGGTGTATATGTCACAATAGGGAAAGCAGTTGCACAAATCGGTTCGAACACATCCACGGAAAACTGCAGTCATGAAGATGTAGACACAAGGCTTGTGGTTCATGTACTCCATTCACTACAGAAAGCGGCAAAGAGTATCCTTGTGCGTACTGTAGACACAGATGTGATTATCATCCTTGCTGGAGCATTCTATGAACTAATAGTGACTCAACCTTTGGCCGATATCTGGGTGGCCTTTGGCATGGGCAAGCATTTCATGTTTTACAACATCAACGCCATCTGTACAAGCTTGGGGGAGTCAAAATCACGAGCACTACATGTGTTTCACTCATACTCTGGTAGCGACACAACCTCCGCCTTCAAAGGTAAGAGTAAGAAGTCCATTTGGGAAGCATGGTAAGCATTTCAAGACATCACTGATACATTTGTGTATTTGGCCACTCATCCATTCCAACTGCTGCAAGCCGACTCTGAACACTTCAAGAAGGGGGAACGACTGGCTGTTGTTCTAAATGATAAAACCACTCCTCTCAGCAGTATCGATCAGATAAGAAAGGAGTTTTTCTGTCAGAAGAATCGAGCAATGGACAAGCTTCCACCGACTGAGTATGCTCTTCTACAACATATCCGAAGGGCAGTTAATAAAGCTGGTATTTGGACGACAGCACACAAACACAGCAAGTGATTCATTCCCCGCAGGATTTTACTTGGTATAAGGTTTCAGAGTCATGGGTACCAGTTTGGATGACAATTCCAGAGGTTTCCCTATCACGCAGGGAATTGATTAAATGTTCCTGCAAAGGAGACTGCAATAACTGCAAATGTGGTAAAGACAATCCGGACTGCTCACCACTTTGAAAGTGCAAGTGTAATTTGCAAGTGTAATTTATTATAACTCTTGCATTCTGAATTCTATTGAATGAATAGGTATCAATATTTTGTTTTATTTTGGGAACACTTATTAGCGTTATATTTGTACTCATAAATTACTATAATAAATGATATGGATATATTTTATTGTATTTTATTTAATATGTAGACTACCCTAAGTTAGGTTTGTAGTGTAATTAGTTGGCTCAAAGCTGTAATTGGAAATTAACAGTAAAATAGATTGTGTTAAAAGTGATATTTTGTCGTACTTGTCGGCCATTTTGGATTTTAGTGCCGTACATGAAAATTTTTAGAAATTTCAGAGGGCTCCTAGGCTAACATTTATTAGTATACCCTAAGGTACCTTCATACACATTTGGTGCTTTTATTCACCAGGTAACGGTAATTTCATTAAGCCACCGGACTATAAGAGTAAGGGCCTGTTCACATAGGAGTCCGGTAGCGAAGCGTTAAAGGAAAGATGACGTTGAGACGAAAATAAACCAATCATAGGCGTTAAAAATTTCGTTGCTAATCGTTTGGAGGTTTGTCATTGGTTAAATATATTTCAATACTTTAAGGGCCTGTTCACATAGGAGTCTGTTGCGTAGCGTTAAGGAAAAGATGACGTTAGGACGAAAATAAACCAATCATAGGCGTTAAAAATTTCATTGCTAATCCTTTGGAGGCCTATGATTGGTTTATTTTCGTCTTAACGTCATCTTTTCCTTAACGCAACGCAACATACTCCTATGTGAACAAGCCCTAACACCTCGCTACCGGACTCCTATGGGAACAGGCCCTAAGTGCTCTGTGCAGGCTAAGGGCCTGTTCACATAGGAGTCCGTTGCGTTGCGTTAAGGAAAAGATGACGTTGAGACGAAAATAAACCAATCATAGGCGTTAAAAATTTCATTGCTAATCGTTTGGAGGCATATGATTGGTTTAGTTTCGTCTCAACGTCATTTTTTCCTTAACGCAACGTAACGGACTCCTATGTGAACAGGCCCTAAAAGTGCAATGTGCCACAGAAGCTTCATCTCCTCCTTACTCCAGGGGTAGGTGAACGGTGAATGAATCTTCACTGAACGACACATCATAAGACCAAACACCAGACGAAAACAAAATCTTGGGAGCGAAGAGATGTCTGTAGTTGTAAGCGACAGACCAAATGTTTTAGAAATTTTAAAGGAGGCCTCAGCAGAAACACTTTTAGAACTTTTGAAATCAGTAAGATGCGAACGCCGTTTCATGCCGATACTTTTATTTCTCTCTGCAATCTGTAATAAATACTTCTTCAAAACCACTATAAATTAAAGTGAATTATTCTTAGTGACAATCACACATAATGTTCCACAGCTTGACAGTGAACTAATAATTAGTTCGAAACATATAGTCCTCCTTGTAATTTATTGATGATTTGAAAAAGTATTTATTACGTCTGAGTTTACCACAAGTTTCCTGTAAGTTACAATTACCTCTGCCTAACGGGAAATATCATGTTATTGTTATGATAGTAATTTTAAATTTTTCCTCGATTTTCTTGAATTTTTGGTCACGGATATTACCTTATTACAGTAATAGGTAAATAAACTTGCACATATGTTAATATAGAAGGTTTTATTTAGTTTATTATTTTGCTCTTTTAAATATCAGGGGTGCAATCATACAAAGGAAAAAATTTTAGAACTTGCTTACTTTGTATGTAAGGAAAAAGTAAAGTTTATAGTTATTATCTAGCTTATCTCACAAAATATTTGACGACTGAAACGAAGTTTGATGAGAATTAAAAGTTCCTAGTTTATCATCTATTTAAGATATTTAAACTCGAAGCAATTTTTTTTATAATTTATTATGTAAGTGAAATATCATGTGCAGTCTTTTATGAAATGTCTTTGTGAAGTTCTCAAACTTAGACAATAACTGATAAATATGACCAAAGAGATTTATTTTGAAATTTTATCCTTCAAAATAGAAATGTATTTCAATCCATGTGATTTAAGATTCAAATGAATATTTAGGAATTTTTAAGTTCTGTGGTGTTAAAAGTGGCTGAAATCTGCTTTCCGTTGTGCCAAGCTCGGTTTTAGATATTTTCTAGGGCTAAGCTTCCTCTATGTATTATGTGGTGTTTGTTTTGACTTTATATATACATATTTATTGACAATCTTTTAATTCTAAAATTTGTATTTCTCCTTTAAATTGTCACAAATAGGGTTATGAAGTAAATATATCATTGGCATACAGTACATATTCAAATTGGAAGAGAGCTGATTGACTGTGACTTCTGAAATTTATTGATAACGACTTGAGGAACTAATTTTTTTCACAGATTAGAAATTAGTGATGGGAAGGTAGTTCACGGAATTATCCATTGAATATAAATCTTACAGAATTATGTCCAAGAATGTTGTTTTTAATCAATATAGTTATACATTACTTGTAATAATTTAATTATTTTAAAAATATTTGTAAATGTATGCAAAAGTTAGAAGTCTGCATGGTGACTCTGTATTCTTGGAAAAGTTCATCTTTAAATGTCATATTTGATACTAATTTGTTACATAAAGATTTTATGTTAATTTGTATATTTTAAAATTAAGATGTTAAGTATTTATGTATTTATTTATGTGTTTTTGCAGATTGAGGGCAAAAAAGATTTAGTATTAGATAAAGAAATTATTTGTTCATTGGACTACATAGCTAATTTTACACTTCTCAAGGTATGTTTTATTAATTTTTTATTTAAAAAATAGTTCAAGATTCTTTATGTATACTTATTAAATTCAGTTTTGTAAAAGGTGTGAATAACGGTTTTCTTTGTATGAGAAATCATTTCTAAATTTAGTTAATGTTTAGCTAATCTTTCTATTAAAGTCTAATCTGAAACATTTGGCTAATTTATTTATTTGATCAGATTAAATATCATTTATATGGCCAGCTATGTTCATATCAAATTTAATATAGAATAAAAATGTTAAGGAGCGGTATCTGAATAATAGGCTTACTGTTAGAAGATATAATTTTTATTCCTGTTATATTAATATGAAATATAACCTTTAAGTTTTTCACTTGGGATTTTTAATAGAATTTCAACTGAAAAAAGTAAAGTATTAGAATGATCCGTTGATTTGTTATATTTGGTTTCTTTTTAATAAAGTCAATTTATGTAGATTTGTAGATTTTACATCTGTATAGGTTTAGTCATTTTTTTTTTTAAATTGATGCTTTTTAAGTAAACCTGCTCAGATTTTAAAAAAATTTGTAACTTTAAAAAAAAATTATTTTTGTTAGAAAACACATAAATTTTGTGAGAATCATTCTAAATGTATATCATCCTAAACTGCAGAATTAATTTTTCTTCAAAGGGTCTTACAACATGATCTTGTGCTCCCAGAAGCCAGAGTATACACTTTGATGCCCTTTACATAAATATCCTGTCTTTCTATCTAGTGAGGTCTAGAGTGAATATATTAACCATTTTTAACTACCTGTAAATATCAGTATTTAAACATGCTCCAAGAAAAATGAGTAAAGTAGTGTATAATCAGAATTAAAGTAACATACCTTGCTTAAATTATATATTTTATCACTGTAAATATGTTTAGAAATAATGGAATCATTTTGCAATTTTGTTTTAGACATGTGGTGTTGAAAAATGTTTCAAGTTAGAACCTGGATCTTCTCCTGGTCAAAATATAAAGTTAGTTCTTTGATTTTGACTTTTTAATGCCTTTACTGTAGGTTATATCTACTATTTAAAAGAAACTGTATTTTTCAAATATGGACTTATTTTTTTACATGAGTATTTTGTCAGTATCTCTAACTTATGTATCATAAGGCTATTTCTGAAACAATTCTGAGTGTAGGTTTGTGCAAAATGTGGCAAATGCAAGTGCTGTACCACTGATCTAACTTATAAAAATTTGCCAAAATAGGGAAATATCAGGAAATGGGTGAAGCAAAAAGTTTTTTTTTTTAAATGTCCCTGTTTCACATGGTTAGTTCAGATAAATAGTCAAAATTTGTTGGTTGCTTGACGTATTTTCTTCGTGCTGTAAAATTTTAGATTAAAAACTATAAAAATTTTCGGCTAGACTGTATAATTAAAGTTTTCCATCTTCATACATATGTTCATACACACACATATGTATGTGTGTGCGTGCATATATACATTTTTCTCTTCTTTGCAGTGGTATATATCATATTGAGGAAAGCTTAAAATACTTTTAATTAATGGTAGAGAATATGAAATTTTCCATCTTGAAGTAAAGTAATTCTATATAATTGTTTATTACTATTTCTAGCGCTTATCTTTCATTTACTTGTTATATAAAATGAAATATAAGCTCTAAAAGTCATAATCATGATTGTCTAGAAATAATAATTATCAGGTATCTAGAAATAATAATTATCCTTGAGGACAATAAAGTTAATAGTTTGTTTGAAAATTCAGTGGTTTGTTGCCAAACTATTTCCATATTAATGTAAAAATTAAGATACAAATTAAAAATTTTCCTCTTAGCATAGCTTATATATTTATTAGTAGCTGAATAGCCATGCTTTGCAACAGAGTACATTCAAATTAAATACAACAGCCAATATATGCAATAAATGCCAAAAAAATAAAAGAAATAAATAAATAAAAGAAAAAAGTACCGGATATTTTTTAGACAAAATAATGTAGAAAATATTCAAATTAAATACAAAGGTCAATGTATACAATTAATTTGCATGTTTAATATCCATAAAATATACTAATTTGAATTAAATTCTTAAAAAACTTCCATCTCAATAGTCTAATTGTTAAATTTTATCTTTTACTGTAATTACTTTTAATATTTTTTTTTTGTCAATTTATTTCATTGTTATGCACGTGACGCAAAATTAATTTAAAGTATCACCAAAAAGAAAAGAAACCACATGATCAGCATTTAAAAAATTAAATTCTAAAAATTAATCTTTAAAAATTTACCAAAAATCAGAAAATGGAGGTAAAGATTCGAAAAAGATTTCATTTTAAAGGAATTTTTATGATCTTTCTCTTGATAAAAATTTTATAACCTTCAGATTATTATTTTAATTGCATACTTAAAAAAAGTTACAAAAACAGCTTAAAAATTTAATTTTAAAAAAATCTAAGAATTTTTCAAAATTTTTTCCTAGTGCACCCCTACTACACTATAAGAAGAATCACCATGCAAAATTTCAGCCCTTTAGGTCCAGTGGTTTGGTCTGTGCGTTATCTGTCAGTCAGTCAGTTATGGAACTGTTTTATATATATAGATACCAAATGTCTGAAGAAAGTTAAGATAACCTGTTATGGACCGACAAAATGCAAAGTTCCATGAACTGGATTTGATCTTACTTGGCCATAATTACAACGTAGGAAAGGAATAATTGTGCTATCAAAGATATGCCTCCAAAACATGAACATTTTTGCCTTAATGTAAAATAATCCTTTTTAGTTATTTATTATTATTTCTAATGTTTATGTACTATGTAAGCATGCTAAAAATAAGAACTTAATAGATAACAGATTAGCTGAACTTGTAACTGTAGAAATTCAGAATTTTGGTATTAACAATTTTGAGAAGTTTCTTTATTCAGGGCAAAATCTTGTTATTTTTAATTTGTTATATATTTTGGCTCATCTTCAATATCTAACATATGTAGCATTTCTTATGGTTTTTTACAAATTTTTTATTCTGTATTTTAATGAGTATATCAAGTTGTTATTAATATTTATTTTCAGATGTGTTTATTTGATTCGACCTAAGATACAAAATGCAAGAATAATATCTGATCATATTAATGCAAACCTCAGTATTGGAAATGAGAAGCAGTATTGGGTTATTTATGTATCAAGAAAGGTAATTAAATTTCTATGAGTGTAATTCTATGAGTTTAATAAATCCATATTATGTTCGATGCAGGCTGTTTTATTGGGCACTATGTCCAACAGTGCCTATTCTTTGATGTACCCTGCCCTTATTAGTTATCCCTAAGCATATATTTAGGCTTTTTTTCTGTAAATATACCATTTCTTAAGTAAACATCTTAAACAAAATTTTTTTTCATTTACATTTTTTCATTGTCCTCTTTAAAATTGAAATAACCTATAAAGGCTTTATTCTCCATCTCATATTGTAACTGAACAGTCTACAAACTTACCCAAATAACTGGAAAATGGTGATAAACTTATTTTTGCTAAAATTTCGAAAATGTTAAACAGTTTTTTAATTAAATTCCCTCAGTTTTTTTTGTGAAGTAGTGGTGATTTTTTTAAGCTGATTTCAGTGTTAATACAGAGGCTGTTCACACATTTTTTAGACGATGTATATTGTATTCACAAAACTAAATTACATAAAATTCTTGTGTTTTAAATGTTCTATTTGACATCCCTTATTCTGAACTATCTTTCGACACCGCAATTTCCAGGATAATAATGCCTTTTTAAGTGTCAGAAGAGGTAATCTATCCCATTCCTCCTGAACAGCTTTCCAGAGTCCTGTAAGGGTTTTGGGACGACGTTTGGATAATGGAAATTTTAAAAGTCCGAAAGCACAAAAATCCATAGGTGATACATCGGGAGATTTAGTAGGGATATCAGTGAAGGGTATGGCCTTGATACCAGTTTTTTGTTCCATTTCTTTTAGGAAATTTACAGTGGATTTTGATGTGTGACTGCTAGCTTTGAACTGATGGAGTCTCACAGATTGATGGCACTGTGGGTAAAGCGATGGTATTTCATTCAGAAAAATTGATGATAAAATATGTTCCTGATAGTATTTGGAGTTAATCTTGACATTTTTTTCCACTCTCTTTATTTTTAACTTGCCATTATAAGAAAAACCAGCAACAATCATGAATCCCTTAGAAAAACTTTCTTTCGATTCTTTCAACCATGTACTTAAATTTTTTTTCCCCTTTTATGATAATAAATGGCTCTTTTTTTGTTGCAATCATTTAAATACACCCATGATTCATCTATTGTGACAATTGTTTTCCATTTTTCTTTGGATAAGTGTTTCTCATATAGAATTCTGCAGCATGTCCTGCGTTCAGCGATATGATTTGGAAGAAGACATGCACATTGCATTTTTTCACTTTCTTAAGATTTAAATCAGCGTTTAACATTTTGTTTACAGTGGACGCCGAGCATTTTAATAATTTTGCAGATGTCCTTTGACTAGGGGGATTTTCTTTTAACATTAAACAACGTACCTCTGCAATAGTCGAAGATGTCCGTTTTTTCCTTGGATACTTGTTTGGAATTTTTGTCCCACTTGAGGCTCTAATTTGACGTTTTTTTCCTTTCTTGTTGACGATATTACCTATTGATGCTTTAGATATCACAAAACCATGACTCTCACATCGTTTTTGGATAACGGAGTATGCATATTTCTCTTCGGAAAGAGCATAAATGTAGCCTTCGAATCACTGCTTTGTTAAAAACGCCATTTTGAATAAAAACAAAACTTTCAAGCCACAGACGATAATTTTGACTTTTAAAAACATAGTACAATTACAATTATTTCTTTTGAAGCAAACGATTTTTTATTACGGCTTACCAAAATCGTCTAAAAAATGTGCGAACAGCCTCTGTATTTTTCTATGGTCAGTTATTTGATAAGAGTATAGCATTATTTCAAGGAAATGTATAATAAAAGCTTTTATGTGTTACTTTGTTTCTAATTTTTCTAAGTTTCTTCATACCAGACAAATGTTAGCAATCAAATTTTGTAAAAGACACAATTGGATTTCAAATTTTGTGTCATGAGATTTTCAAGCTGCCCAAGAAAATCATTTGTGTATTTTGGTAAAATGTATAGTACAAGGTTTAAATATTTTACTTATGCATATAGGAAATATCATTAAAATTGAGCATAAGAAATGTTACAGAATTTTCTGAATGTTTATTGAATTTCTAAGAACACATCAAGTTATTGTGTAAACAGTTGGATGAAAAACAATTAAATTTTTTAAAAAATTTAAATAAAGTTTTAGGAAATCATCACGATTATCTTGGGCAAATTTTGCATAGTTATTAAAGTACTTTTAATCTTTTGGTTACCCCCTTTTTTTTAAAGATAATTCATGAAATCTTTTTACAAAATTTTTGTGATATTTTAGATATTGTTTGCTGATTGTATGCAGCAATTTTTTTTTTTTTTTTTTTTTTGGGGGGGGGGGGGGCACAGGTTTTTTTCAAAATATCTCTATTGAAGCAGAGCTTTTGCATTTAGTTTTCCTGTCATTAAAATGAATAAACGTTTATTAATTTATCACATCATCAAAATTTTAGAAAATTACAAGCTCAAATGTTTGAATATATGAAATTTTTACTATTTTCAATAGTTTATCCTTGTTGTGCATCATTTCATTCTTATTAAATGCTTTTCATAAAATGTCCTTGTGCACCTGCAAACAGAGTAGCTCCTTATTTTTCAATTAAATGTTTTACATTTTGTTGACTTTGGAGAAATCACATTTTATCAGGATACAAATTTTAAGAACTTCTGTTCTTAATAAAATATTTGATGTAATGAAAGCATGTCATAAAATTGGTAGAAAAATTAATTTTTAATGTAATGTTCTGTTGATCTTCTATACAAAAAATTCTAAAAAAAAAGGTTAGTTAAAAAAAGTAATTTATTGCAAGCCTATCAGTTATAAAAAATATACAGTGGAATCTCGCATAACGAGCATAATTCGTTCTAGAATCTTACTCGTAATGCGAAACACTCATTAAGCAAAACATTTTTTCCCATATTAATTAATGTAAAATATGATAATGTGTTCCATGCCAAAATATACTCAAAATTTTTTCCATGTAACATTTATTATTTAAGGAAAATGACTTATACATAAATTGTTAAGGAGCAAATTCATCCATATGTAGTTTATTATTTATGAATTTATGACACATATCTAATTCTTTTACTCGAAAGCTACCTGGCGATATTAGTTTTTCTCGGTGCTACAATATTTGGTGAATATGTGTCACCGCATTATCATTGAATAAATTTTTAGCGCACATAGCCACCGTCTTTATTAGGGTGATGCTTTTCAATGTACAATGCAACAGTTTGCAATGCTGTCATCATTTCTTCTATTGTGCCAGAAGATTGTTGCTTTGCTGTTTCTTCGTCCTTCTCCACTGACAAACTCTCCTCTACATTTGCTTGCTGTGAAAGACACTGCAATTCTATAAGCTGTTCGATGGTCAGTTGTTGGTTGTACTTTTTCACAAGCTCATCAATATCATTGTTATCCACCTCCAGTCCCATGTTATTGGCTTCTCAAACCATCCATGACTACCCTTAAATACTTCTTTTATGGCCGTTGATGATTCCGGCATGTTCTTAATGAGGTCTACGAAAATAACTTTCCCTTTCTGACAAATGATGTTTTCGTTGATAGTATCGTCTTGTAATTTGCTTTTCATTTATCCATATGAGAAGCAACCTTTCAATATCATCAAGAATACGAAATCATTGCGTAGATATTCATGTCATTGCCTTTGAAGCATATATCTCCTTAATCTTGTCCTTGTTCTTGAGGATAGGGCAAATCATTGATGTAGACCGATTGTATGTACGTGCTAGATCAGCCACATTCACATCTCATTCTAGCTGTTCCACGATTTCACGTTTCATAACTACGGTTATTTATTTTTTTTTCTCTTATAGCTGCCTTCTTGTGGTTTATTCGGCGGGGATATTTTTGCAAGGGTTATTTAACTTTACACAAAAAAAATCACAAACAATGTCTAAACTCAAGTTTTGAAAATACGTAATCACAAACTGCACTAACATGCTAACACAACAAATCCTAAACACAGATATCAATCTGTGTTTAGGATTTGTTGTCAAAATAAATATCCTGTTTTGTCAGACTGTTGTAGCACTGGTGATGAAAGTTCCTACACACGTGCACAGGCGAGTGACGTGAAGAGGGGACTTCTTTCCACGTCACTCGTTATGCAAAATGTTGCTGCTCATTAAAGGATACATGTTTTTACAATCTATTTTGCTCGTTATGCAAAATACTCATTATGAGAGGTGCTCGTTAAGCGAGGTTCTACTGTATATTAAACCATCTAGCTATGTGGTCATCCAAAACTGCAAAGTTTGATTTTTTGACAAAATGTGAATTGAAAAATTACCCCGTTCTCCTTTAAGCCAAAATAAAAATTTAGGAATCCTGTTTGGTAAACATCCTGCTCTCAGTGAGGTTTAAAATTAACATTAGGCATAAAAAGATACATAAAATTTTAAAAAAGAAACTAGCATAACTTTTTTTTTGCGGGGGGGGGGGGGGGAGAGTAAAGATAGCATATGAATGATGTTACATTAAAATTTCCTCAGAGTATTTAACAATTTCTATTTGACAGCAGTAAAAATAATTTTTTTTATTTCAAGAATCGTGCATGTATAATCAGTTAGGTTAAATATGGAATTATGATGGTTTATAAAGGTAATAACATTATAAAAATAAAATTATAAAGGAAAAAACCATAAATTAATTTTCTGACAATGTTATTTTGTATTAACATATGTTCTGTATGAGTATTTAAAGTATGAACCAGAACCACTTATTCTGCCTCAAAACCCCATCGGAAAGAAAGATTTTTGGGTTTGTACAGGTCATACTCAAAATGTTTGTAAAAAGAACTTAGATGTTATGGTTTTGAGGTTTTGTTTTTGACCTGCAAGACTATCGACGTGTTGTATCCTGAGCTGGATTGGATGCATGTTTATACAGATGGCTCTTGTATGGAAAATTGTGTCAATGCAGGAGTAGGCATCTTCTGTAAGCTTTTCTCGCTTTTCTACTCCGGTTGGAAAGGACAGAACTGCATTCGATAGAGAGGTCTTTGTAATACATTTTGCATTGTCACAACTGCATTGCCATCTAGACTGTTTCTCCAAAGTTGTTATATTTTGTGACTCTAAAGCTGCTTTATCTGCAATTGATTCTTATAATACACCACTCTGCCGATGTCCTGGAGTGTAGGAATCTCTTGCTTTGCTTAAGCATTCACCATAAAGATGCCCCGAACCACTGTGGAGTCTTTGACAATGAGTCTGTCAATCTTCTTGTCAAGAGAGATGCATTCATTTTGCAGGTTGTCAATGATGATGTCCCTTTTAGTACTGTAAAGTGCCTTATCCGTAAGTCAGTCAATAAAGCAACCCTACAAATGCTCTTTGAAAACAACTGTCTCAAATCCACTAGTAGCCCTGGTGGATTAGAATGAAAGACATCCCTAAGTGGCCAAGGCGTTGAGCTGTTGCTGAATTTCACCTGGCAATTGTCCACAACTGTTTATCAAAATATCTGTATTACCTCAATATCGTCGCTGATCCTTTATGCGGACTCTGTGATCTTCAGTAGATGATGGATGAGACTCGTCTGTTTCGCTGTCAAGCTCTTTGGAAGATTTCCCTTTCCGAGTGTTATTTGGAAACAAGGGACTTACTGAGTTCATAGACTATTACTGTAGCTGACTTTTATTGTTGTGTTATGTTTTTGTTCTCTTTTTATTGGCTCAGTTGTCTTTTAACTTGCTGTTAGAAATTTAAAAAATAAATGTTCTAATATATGATGATATTTAATATATACATTTCATATTTAAATTTCTTTTTTGTTCTTATTGTCAAAACAGTTCAGAGCCACTTTTAAAATGATTTTGTTCTGTCTTCTTATTTTTATAACTTTATTACATATTTTTCTAAATATTAGGTAATAACTAAAGAGTTTTTGATGGTCATGTTTTTTTTTTAACTGCTGCCACAAACTAAAATGTTAAAACATATAAGATCATTTGTTTTCTTATTTAAGATTTTTCTCGTTAATTTCTTTATATGTTTTGTTAGTGAAAATACTTATTTTGAAATAATCCAGTTAAATTGTAAACTTTGTTAGCAGACATATTATTATGTCCCTGATAGATTCTACATAACTGATACATTTTTCATGCATTTCTATTTGCAGCTTTTTACTAGTGAGAAAGTTTTGGAAAGAGAAGGTGTCCATGAGTATATCACACAGTTAGAATTTCCTCTTGGTTTTGTGACACTAGATAAAGATCTGGTTTCTTTAGAAATAAATGATTTCTACAAATCTTTCTTTCTGGTAATAAAAAAATTATTTCATAAAATAAATTATTTTATTTTTGTATGGTTTTAAATGTTATCCTCTGCAGATATATATTTTGTACTAATACATGTTTTTTTTTTTAATGTCTATTTGCATTTTTGAAGTCAGTTAAAATGTTACTGAAAGTTAAATAGCATTGCAGATCTTATTTAAGAGGAATACTTATTTATTTGTGTATTATATTATTTTTTAAAGTAGTCAACAACATATAAAATGTAAAAATGAACTCACTAGTCCCCAGTTAATTTATATTTCAATTTAAATTAAAATATGTTATAAATAATTTCTTTGAGTTGTATACAAATTTTTCTTATTCTGTTCAATTAAAATTTGTCAATTTTTATCCCCAAACCTTTATTCTTTATGTTAATAGATTTTTAATCCCTTTTTTTTCAATAAAATCATTTCCCTTGTTTGTAATTACTTTTCAGTTTTACTGATATGTTTAATTACATTTTAACCAATGGAAATATCAGAATCCTTTTTTATGCTCATTAAAATTCATGTTATTCCTTATTGTTATGTATTGTGCTTTGTTATTTATCTACATTTAATTTATGAATTTGCTTTTGGGCACCTTCATTCTTATGTGAGCTTTAAACTAAATTGAATCTGATTTCTTGTTCAGGCTGCTCCAAAACATGTATTTTCTGAAAATTTGGTCAGAATTACATCATTTTAATAAATTACGATTTAGATATTACAAATTTGAAAAAAAAACAACCTGAAATTTGATGCTACTGTTTGGCAAATTGTCACTGAAAATGCAAAACTAATAGTTTTTGGTCAGTATCTTTATTGCATGTATTTTTCTTTTTTGTTAAGAGAGTCTTCCAGAAACGTCCCATTTCTAAAATATTCTGGCTTTGGAAACAAAATTATCACAATACATCAAGCCAGCATAGAATGCTATTTGGTTTACATTATAAGCTAAAATAGTAATCCTCCAAAACTGGTTCCATAGATGCTCGGAATGAAATGTTATAGTTTTTAATTAATAAATTAGCAATAATTTAGTTTCATTCAGTTTAGTGGAATACTTCATACTACTCTACCTTAAACAATGCATCTAATTATTTTAGTGATCTGCTTTAATGAAGGCTTTTTTTTCAAAAGAACAGTTAACTTTCCATATATGTTGTTTTCCTGTTGTTGGTGTTGTATTCCATTCTTTGAAATTTTTGTTTATAAAAGTTTTTATTTGTATACTAATTTTTATATTAATTCCCTCTCTTATTTAAAGTTAGATTGCCTTTAACAAACTTTGTGTGAAAGCTTTAAAAGTTTTTTTCCCCTAAATTGGCTATTTTACTGCTCCAAAATTGTGATGTACAGCTCTAAATTTTCTTTTTTGCTCAAAAAAATAAAAATAAAATCTGCACTACTTAAAAATGCTTGAAGCAGAGCAATGCTGAACTAACAGAATTCAGAAATGTACTGGTACATATGCATGAAAAAAATTGATATGTGCATGTATAAAATATTTATATCATTTTATGTATACAGTCGAACCCCATTATAGTAAACCTGGTATATAACGAACGAAAATTTTGGTCCTGCCATTTTCCTGTTGTACATATTTTAATTTGTATTGTGTCAGTTTAATGTAATCAATTTTAGTTGATTTAATTCATTAATGATAATTTTTAATAGATTTTATCATTTTTTAATACATCATTATCGAATACACCATGCAATTAATGAGTTGTACATTTTGTGAACTCTAGCATTTTTCTCGACAGTTCGGATATAGTGAACCACCGGATAAATCGAACAAAACCTTTGGTCACTTGAAGTTTGTTATAACGGGGTTTGACTGTATAACATTTTATAGACATACATGTAATAAACATTTAATAAGTAGATACATATAAAATATTTATATACATGCACATGTACATACAAAGAGAAGGAGAATTTGTATCCATAGATTATAAAAAGGTTCCCGTTTTTTAAATCTCTATCAAAATAGATATTTGTTAGATATAAGTTTACTAATGAGTTAATTTCTTTAAATCATTTTCTTAAAAAGTAGTAGTTTTAATTAATAATATCAATAAAACTGCTCCTATTATTGTGGTAAATTTTATCATGAGATTTTTTTTTATTTCCAGAAAAGTGATTTAACTCATATTCATATTGCCGCTACATCTTTAGTACAGTTGTGTAAAATATGCGGTCCTATACCAAAAATATTTGGCCAGGGCAGATGTGCTAAGGTTAGTGTTGTTTAATTATTTAATTGGTTAATTTTCCATCTGTTATACTTTTTGCTTGTTTTAAAGGATATGAATCTGTGAGGAAGCCAGAAAATTATAATATTTTGTAAAGAGGTGGTGGTGAAGAGCTGTAAATTCTGTTTTATGGTTAATACTATTATTATAATATATCATGGACTTAAATTGCAGGGGTGGGATGGGCTTAGGTCCTTGGGCATCCTCCTGTGTCTAGTTCTGTGATATGAAGATAATTAACTTCAAAACATATAATGCTAATATTTTAATAGTAATGAGTGAGAATTTGGTAATAAAATTTAAAGTATGAGATAAAAATTTTCAGAAAAAATGGAAAATGTTTGTGTTGGATCTGAAAAGGGTAACAATGAAAAATTTTGTTCCTATTAGGGAACCTAATAAATAAATTTTTATTTATAGAAGCAATTAGAAATTAATCAGTTCATATTATGACTAAAATCTTACCCCACAGTATTATAATATTGAAAATATTTTATTCACTTGAAGGATTGTGCCACTTTGGCCGAAAAAGTCTCTTTTTTGTGGCTGACAACTATCAATCAAGGTCTATTTTATATTAGGTTAGATGTAAAAAGATGGCCATTCTCACCTTTCCTCTGATAGAGGGGGGGAAAAAAACTGACAATATTGAAAATTTTTGCGGGTGGTTCAGATAACATTAGCTCCTAAGAAAATCTATTAAAGCCAGTTAAAAGCTGTTTGCAAATAGTTAATTTATTTTGAATCTAGTTGGTCATTTAGCTAATTATTTTGAATTACTAATTAATGTAATATCATCTTCATATTTACTTGTCATGAATTTTAAAGTAAAGTGGCACTGAGTTTTAATGCAATTCAATTTCTTTGGATAAAACATCTAATTTTAAGGTTGTCATGATCTGGACTACAAAATTTTTATTAACATCTGTTATATTTTAAATCATAAAACTGTAAGTAATTGTTTTGAGTAATATATAAAGGCTATCATTTTTTATGGTACAGTTCTATATTATGTGTGTTATATTCAGTTTGATAAACTTTGTTTATCCTTGTATGTGTTATTTAATATATATATATATTTGCATAGTAAATTTAATTACAGTACGTTATATAATTTGTTTACAATATAATATGAACTATTACACAACTTTAAAAAGAAATACAGTATTTAATGGCTTATTTAAAAATTTAAATTATATTACTGTTCAATATTTGATCTTTATTTATTTAGATGGTTGTTGATTTGATGACACAAATGATAAATGAAACAGATTTTTCTACAGAATATTCAGAAAAAATTTCACATTTGATCATCTTAGATCGAGGTATATGAAATCTTCTATTTACATTTATTCATTATAATACATTCTGTGCACATCAATGAGGTATCCAAATGCTCTGATTTTCTAAGTTTATTTTATTTTGTTTTCTTTTAGTTTTTGGAAGGAACCACATGAAAAGTTTTAATATTCATATAATTGTAAATATGTTTTTATTTAAAGTAGTTACATACTTAACTCTTAAGTAGTTACATGTTACATAATGATCACTTGTTGGTAAAATATCCACTCTTTTAAAAAGTAAGGTGTTAATGATGATTCTGATTAAAGTATTCTGATAAATTATACGGTAGAAGCAGTGTATAATAGAATCGCAAGGGATACAAAAGAATTAATCTTTATACCTAATATTAAATATATTTTATAAAAAAATAAAAGTAAATCATAAAGTAGCTAAGTAATAATGATTATTATTATAATTGCAATAATATATATAATGTGTCTGCCTATCTGATTTATTGCTCTATAAGGATTCATAGTTTTTATCTCCTTAGTAGTTTAACAAAAAATAAACTATGAGAGTTTATTTTCCATTAAATTTTAATATTCATCATAGTAAATACTCTTCCGGAATAGGCAAATTTTGAAGATTCTTGGTTGTGTATTGTTTTAGAAGATACTAAATGTACTTAAATGCTCTGAATATTAAAAATAAGATTTATCTGAATAGTGTATAAATATATATATCTATTTTGTTATTATTTTTTCAACAGATATTGATTATGTATCTGTGCTCCTCTCCCAACTTACTTACGAAGGAGTACTAGATGAAACCTTTGGTATCAAAAGTGGTAAGAAACTACTTATTTGTTTCAAAATTCGTATTACTCAATTTAGTTCATTCATCTCATATAATTTCATTATTTGTTGGGAACTACATTCTAGCATTCTATTTTTTTATGAGGGCATTATTTTAAAAGCATGCAAGTAATTATTTTTCCATAACTGATTTTATTTATAAATGTCTGTATAGAGTGGGGGAATGATAGAGTATTAGAGATGCCAACTGTAACAGATTTTCCAGATTTGTTCAGGATTTAAGGTCTTTGATTGGCATGTTCAGCTTCATTTTTCATGACTGTACCCATATTTTGATGTGAAATTAAAGTTAAAATTAAGAAAAGAAAAAAATTAAGTTTACTTCTTGAAGCAAACATATCTAAATTACGTAAGCCAACTTAGTATATTTTGTACATATTTATCTATGTGCATACATTGGAATTGTATGTATCTTAATAAATGTTTGTATGTGTTTCTATTCTAATGATATAAAAACAGAAAAAAAAGTAAGAGGAGTTTGATTGCACTTAACATAGGCATAGCGTGCTTCTAACTCTTTTTGGGGAGGGGGGGGGCATGGATTGAATTAGTTAGGGCCTCAGTGCATTGACTGTCAGACGGTCCTTAAAATATGAAATATTATGATTTTTTTTAATTGAATAACAATAGAATTGATGTTTGAGTAGTATTCAAAAGTTATACAACGAGAAAAATATATAAATAAAATAAGAAAAAAATATAGCATCGAATTTTTGTTATTTATCATTTCATTGTTAAGAACTGTGTTAAGGCTAAAGACATAATTGGAATCTTCAGTTTCACAGTTTGAAAAGGTGGAAAAAACCAACTTTCTTAAGAGTTTACTACAATTTTCTGATTTTAACTGAACTTCTATTAACGTTTTAATTTATTATAAGTTAAGTTAAGGGGACATGTGCCCCGCCCGCCTATGGCACTTGATATTTGATATCCCTGGAGAAGGAAAATGTTATGATGAGGTATAAACCTGTGAATTTTACCTGAGAGACTTTGTGTATGTGTGTATGTAATCTGCCTTTTTCTTCTGTAGATTTTTTTATAATTATACTTTTGACTTTAGATATGCATTATATGAGTTAACTTTAAAACAGGTCGCGTAACTTTTCCAAAGGAAGTGACTGGAAAAGAGGAGCCAATGAGAGTGATACTGAATAGCAGTGATATAGTGAGTGAAGCTTTTGCTTTAAAATACCGATTCTGTATTATTGATTTAACCCTTCAGCAGGCATGCAAATTTTTTTAACACCAGCAGGCATGTGTGGCACAAAGTGCAACATCTCTTTGAACCTTGATTATTCCATTTGAAATAAACTTTTTTTTTTCAAATTGAAGATAATAATTCTTCATTTTATGGCAAGATATAAAATGTTGATAATACTGAGATATATTTATAATTAAAGGTCAAAGAAGGCAGATACAATGACCGTATTTCAAAACTGTCCAGTTTATTGGATCTGAGGACAACTTGCAAATGGATTCCTATTATGTCCAAAAACCTAAAAAACAATGAGATTGTCCATCTTCGTGATATATGGGATACTGTGTAATAGCTGCACGTTGGATCGACTACATCAACTCCTTCTTTTGTTGTATTGTAATCCAGTATAATCGCTGGTTTACCACGGTTAAATCATGACTAACAATGAAGGGAAAGGAATACAAGGGTCAGAAAAATCACTCCTGCATTAGAAAGGGTGTAGCTATGAATAGGAACTGCTTAGAACATTCAAACCTTACATGTAAAACAAACCATTCAAAATTATGAAAATGTTGAACTTTGTACATGGGCACACCTGCTGAAGGGTTGAAACAAATACTGTCCTTTCAAATAGACCAGCTCGGCTTGGTTCATGCAACTGCTTTTTAATTGTTTCTATACAAGTAAGGCTCTTGGATGTCAGAAAAATCATATAAAATATTTTACTTGTGTAAATGGGAGAAAAATTGATTTAAGTGAATAGTTTCTTCTAGGTAAATTTGAATATATATAAGAAACTGTATCTGTGGTGAACTAAAATTATTAGTCTTATTTAGAACAGAGTTTAATAATAGCTGAATGGTCATTGCCACTAAACAAGAAACTACAAAACTCTAATGTGTAAAAGCTCATTTGTATGTGTTAGTCAGTTTACTGTTTACACTTTTACACTAAAAAATGTTTGGGACTTCTAATCAAAAATTAAATTAAATATGTGTTTCTTATTTAGACATATGCTGAATTAAATTATTTGGTCAAGTTAGAAGCTAAAAAATTTCGAGTAATAAAGTTAATAAATTAGATGTTAGCATTGCGTTTCAGAGAAAAATAGAAAATTTTTCTCAAAAGCTCACCTGATTGCAAACCTAGAAAATTTTATGAATATTAAGATATGGAATATACATTTAACTCTTTGGGGACTGGAAACAAAATTCTGTCCTTCTGCTGCCAATATTTTCAAACCAGAGACACAAATATTTGTTCTCTGTGATTGCTTTACATTTTACCTCTGTTGTTTTTTTCAGTCCTCTAAAGTTTTTATGCATCATTTTGAGTAGAATGCATTATAAGAGGTAGTTGTACAATACTTTTAATTATTATAAAGTTCAGAATTCATACATGTGTATAAATTATCTCATTTTTACCCACTATAGCAAACACAGGGATCAAAATCAATATGACTACTGAAAGAGATGAAGATTTTAATCAGATTTTTGCAGATAATTTGTTGCTTATGTGTTTAGAGATACTGGCAGAGAAATAGCCTCTTCTGTTATCAAATTCTGTTTTTTTTTATAGAAAACAGTGCTTTCATTATTCTTTGAGGGATTTGTCACATAATTTCCAGCTAAATTTCTTTGTGCAACACAATTTAAGTTGGGTCTTTTTGAAAAAGATTTTTAATACTGATAGCATTTACTTCAAATTTTTTAAATAGAGGAATGATTTAGGATTTTTAAAGTTACTATGTGAATTGAGATTTTTACATGGTATACTTCCTTTCTTAAGGAATTAGTGCAACTTCATTAGAAATTTTTTGCTGCATTTTGTGACGTATTTGGTTGTTAAATTTCTTTGTGTATGACAAACCAGCCCAAATGCTTCACAGTTTGAATTTGTATTGATTTGGTAAATATACCATTAATTAATATAAAAGATTCCATTATAATTTTTGAATATATTTTTTAACTTTTTTTGATGGATTATAATGTGACATTTCTTTTATATGTATTTTGTTTTCATGTCTTAGTTTTTTTTTTATAACTTTTTTTTTACAAATATTTCTTATGGTTTTATGGAGTCATGAGTAAGCTACATAGAGTTTTATATGACGGGGAAGTGTGTTGTTTATTTGTGTATTTTATAATTTTTGAAGTTAATAAATTATGTACTTATTATTTTTAGTTTTACAGGTATATGGAGAGATAAGGAATGCTTTTTTTGCCAGTGTTTTTGAATTCTTGCATGAGAAAGCAAGACAACTTCAAGCCAAAAAAACTGTAAGTAGATTGAAGTGTGATTGTTTTCAAATATTAAATTTATGAATTTTATTGTTAAAAGTTAAATTATATGGCATTATATGGCATTTGTATCAGAAAGAAATTGTGTTACTTAAAAGATATTGGACTGAGTTTGGAGATATCAAATAGGCATATTTATTATTTAGTATATTTCAAAAATTTTACCATAACTACTGGAGCTATTTTCATAGGATTGAAGAATTTATGTATTAGCTTACCTATTGTTTTGTTAATATTGATCTCATTAGAATTTGAACTTTTTAGTACTTATTGGGTTGTTTTTTTAGTATCTTTATTATTATAACTAGATGAATACCTGTGCTTTGCTATGGAGTACATTCAAATTAAATACAACAGTCAATGTATGCAATTAATGCTAAAAGGAAATATAAATATATATATATATATACAGTAACCACCGCTTATAGTGATCAGTGGTTATAAGAATCAATATCGCGAAAACAAAAACAAATGTATTATTTCCATGTTAAAATTTTCGCTTTAAAGAATCAATCCACCGGTTTTAAGAATCAGTTTACACTCTTCGCTTTCCTTTCATTTTTCCAAAAAAGTCACTTAAACCCTCAAAAGGCACGAAGTTTTTTCTCTCTTTTTTTTAAAGAAAGCTTGATAAGATGGGATGGAATATAGTCGTAAAATTCATCCCTTTCTTTGTGAGACATAACATAATAGGTTCCCCTTAAACACTTTAGCACAATATTGTCCTATTAGCTTGACCCAGGGGCATCTTTACCCGTCCGGGTCCAATCTCACTTTTCTCCACTGCCAAAGAAAAATAGGGACTCTTTTTTTTTCCCATCTCCCACATCCTGGTTGCGGCTTCATGGACCCTGAAAGACATAAATCTTCTGCGAAGTGTCCACTATCACTTAGGCAAACGTGACAGCACGTGAGATTCAGCACGTTATCAAACCGTGAAACGTAAGCTAGAAGGTGAATCTTCGTCTAAGACTATTAGTATTGAAAGAGGTATAAACAGCCTCCTGAAATCTTCATTACATCAAACTACCATAGAAAACCTTTTCTTGCCCCCTTCCTGTTGTTGAAATGTTAAAACTGCTAAGCAGGTATGTGGTAACAAATATTGGATTTTTTTCTTCTGTTACTATAATCATGTGTATCTACTTATAAGTCTAGAAATTAAGTTGTATTTTTAAAATTATAAAAAATAATTTTAATAAAAGATAATTAACATAAATTAAAGAGTATTTTATGGTAAATTATCTAATATATGTATATAGGTGTGTGTGTGCCTGTCCAAAAACCTAAATTTCGGCTATAAGAATCAAAAACAGTAATAACAAACGTGATTCTTATAAGCGGAAATCGCTGTATATATAAATTGTAACAGATATATTTATAGACAAAATAATGTAGAAGAAACTATTCAAATTAAATAAAACGGTCCATGTATGCAATTAATTTGTATGTTTAATATCCATAAAACATACTAATTTGAATTAAAGTCTTAAAAAACTTCCATCTCAATTAGTCTATTGGTTAAATTTTATCTTTTAACGTATTTTAATATTTTTTTGTCAATTTATTTTGTTTTTATGCACGTGATGCAAAATTAATATAAAGTATCACAAAAAGAAAAGAAACCACGTGATCGGCATTTAATAAATATAATTCTAAAAATTAATCTCTAAAAATTCACCAAAAATCTGAAAATGGATGTAAAGATTTGAAAAAGATTTTATTTTAAAGGAATTTTCATGATCTTTCTTGCTATATATAAATTTTATAACCCTCAGATTATTATTTTAAATTCAAACTTCAAAGAATATTACAAAAAAGCTTAAAAATTTAATCTAAAAAAAGTCCAAGAAGAATTTTTCAAAAATCTTTCTTAGTGCACCCCTACACTATAAGAAGAATCGTCATGCAAAGTTTCAGCCCTTTTTGGTTCAGTGGTTTGGTCTGTGCTTTATCTGTCAGTCAGTCAGTTACGGAACTGTTTTATATATATAGATGACACACATGAGGTTTTAGATTATTTGTTTTACTCTTTTTAAAAGTGTCTCCAGCTTCAAATTGAAATCTGGTGTATTCTAGTGCCGAGTTCAAGGAATTTAGTTGTCCACATGTAGTAGTAAGGTTTGAATCTGTTGATGATTATCCTTTTCTTTTCTCAGTCATTCAGTTATACATTTGTAAATGCAACTATGAAAAAAGTGAGTTTTTATCGTAATCTTTTATGTTGCTCTCTCTGGATGTCTTATAAAACACACATCTTTCTGGGTGCTACCTGTTATCTCTCAATGCACCAATTAATGCTTTAAAAGGGTTATAGTACTGGTCTTCAGAAATATGTGTATATTCTGATACTTTGTATTTTTGTGTGTTCCTATTTACCTCAGCTCTAAATCTGAGTTTATTCTGTTTCCAAAAATTATTGATCATTGATTGATTGGAGAATTATTGGTGCAATAATATACGTTAGCTAAAACTATATACAGTCGAACCTCCATATATCGAAGTAGCAAAATGCCGGTAAAAAATTCGATATATAGAAATTTCGATATATAGAATTGATCTTAGTTTTATCATAATTCTCAAAAACATTAAAATTAAAGCTAATTTTCGTATACGAAACTCCATTTCTAATTTATATGTGAATCACATTAAATGAAAGTTAATAACTAAAAAATGAATTAATATGAAAGATTTATTGAGTACTACATACCTTAAAAAAAACAATAATCCAGATAGTGGTTACAATGATCACAGTTACATTCTTTTAAAAAACTACGAATATCTTGCTGAACAGCCAGTTTTGCGGAAAGTTTATCGAAGAAATGAATCACATTTATTCAGTCCATTAAAAACTTCATCAGGGACATTTTCCACGAATTGAAGTCCACGACGTATTGTTTCAAACTCCAAATATTGGGAGATTTCATTCTAAAGTGGAATAAAATCTCCCAATATGTCGTGAAAAAAATTTCGATATATAGAGATTTTTTCGATATATAGAAACAGTTTTTCTATGTAATGGACATGGAGATTTGCTAAGAGTTCGATATATAGAAAATTTCGATATAGGGAAGTTCGATATATGGAGGTTCGACTGTATATGCTTATATGTTTGACTTAGAAATTTTTCTTGTTTCTCAGGAAACATCC
This sequence comes from Dolomedes plantarius, assembly GCA_907164885.2. Lineage (NCBI taxonomy): Eukaryota > Metazoa > Arthropoda > Arachnida > Araneae > Dolomedidae > Dolomedes > Dolomedes plantarius. The sequence continues at coordinate 223,817,233 of OU015491.1, forward strand.
TCTATGTCTGTAGGAGCTATGAAGGAATTTGTTACCAAGGAAATAAGAAATGTCTGCCAACAGCATACGTCTGTGTCATTACGTGAGTTTTCATATATTTTTTAATTTCTTATTGATGTATGAAATAAATAACTTGAATAGATCAGATATGAATATTTGAATGTTTGTAATATTTATATAATAGAGCATAAGGAATGGTGTTTTGTAAAATGGAACATGCATGTTAATTAAAGCTTTTTACATACTGTAGAAATCTTAATTCATTTTAAAAGTACTTTATCTTTTGATATTCTGATGAGCAGTTTATATATGTGGTAGGAAGAAGGTTTATTTGCACCAGGGGCAAATATACCTTCTCAGGCTAATGATTAGTGCATAAGAATTTAGCACTGGGGTTCAAATCCTGACAAGTGCCATTGAATGCTCTTGTGTCTAAACCAAATATGGGCACTTATTGGGTACTTTATGGGTACTTTTTGGGCAATTATGGGCACTTATTAATGTTTATTTAAATCTGTAGGCTGGAAAGTACCTCCTCAGGGTTTGTAGGGGTAGGATCAGGGTATCAGCCCACCAAATGTCATCCCTGGGAGTGCTGGGCCTAAATTGTGGTAGTATCGGGGCAGAAGTTAGATTCCAACCCTACTGGTGTCCAATAGCATGTGCTAAAACCAGAGCCATACCCATTCAACCCTGCCAGGGGCATATGACAGTGAGCGACGAAGCAGTCATTTTTATTCAGAATTCAAGTGTGTGTTTCTCTGAAATTTATATCATGAGAAAGATCATAAAAATTCCTTTAAAATGAAATTTATTTTTTCAAATCTTTACTTCCATTTTCTGATTATTGGTGAAATTTTAAAGATTCATTTTTAGAATTTAATTTATTAAATGATGATCACGTGGTTTCTTTTCTTTTTGTGATACTTTAAATTAATTTGGCGGCATGGGCATAACAATGAAATAAATTGACAAAAAATATTAAAATATGGTAAAACATAAAATTTAACCACTAGACTCATTGAGATGTGTTAGGAAAGAGTGTCATATTTTTCTCGACGCCGGAAAGCTTGTTGACTACACCGTGATCTGTCGTTTGCATATATCGTTTGCATATACTAAAATAATATATATATTTATACTTTGTCTCTGTTCAGCGTCATCGACTCATAATATCGCCGGTGTGGTGACGTAGTACAGACCGCGATCGTAATTTGATATGACGTCATTACGGCAGCGGTATAAATCGTTTGTTTAAAGATGATGTTGGACAGTTGGCAACATGTGTATGCAAATCTTAGATCCGGGTAGTTGACGAATTTTTGTTCGAATGTAAGTTACTTGCCGACGGCTTCTCACGCTGGTTGCGTTTGTTCTTTTTCATTTTTACTTCGTTGTAATAATATGTTTTTTCAAGTTTTTGTTTTTATGAAGTTTAGTGATTAAATAAACTTTGGTTTTTTTTTAAACTTATGCCTGCTACTTCAATTTCACGTATAATTTAATGCACTTTATCTACCGGCATCCACTGAACTTCAAGGGTTATGGGCCCAGGAACGCTGTTTAAGCCAGTAGAAGTGCAACGTGAAAGAAGTTAAAAGTATAAAGTTATCAAAGACGGCGGGCCCCTGATATCAGACGACTACATCGATGAGAGTTGCCGGTCTCTACGGAGCTATGAAAATTAATATCGCCGACTCCATTTAATATGCTGGTCGTGAAGAAATATTTTGGGTGAATTTTTGTTTAAAGAACTTTTTGCAGCAGTTGTTCATCAAGTATTAAGGAACATTATTGGTTTCTCCTACTATAAATGAATATGGAAGTAGTCATCAAGCCTCTCGGACCTGAAAATTATGATTCCTGGGCACAAGATGTAAAAGTGCTTTTAATCGAGCGTGATGCCTGGGATATTACTCAAGGTACCGAAAAAGCTCCTCCTGAAGGTGCGAGTGCTAAGGAGGTAAGAAACTTTTTCTCCCGACGTAATAAGGGATTTAGTGTTATATATTTACATGTAACTGAAGAGTATCGTTCCTTACTACATGATATTGATGACCCTAAAATTGCATGGGATACGCTTAAAGCCCATTTTCTGCCAGATTCTAGAGCAAGAATTATCGGTCTTATGGACCAGTTTTTCCAATGTCGTTTAGAACCTGGAGAAGAGATAGGTTTGTTCGGAGCTCGGCTCCAAAGCCTTGTAAACAAATTAGCTGAGGCGGGGAAAAAGCCAGATGATTGGCATCATGCTTTTCAACTTATTAGATGTTTACCCACAGAATTTGCAGCAATAGTGCAAGCAATTTACAGGTGGAATGACGTGAAATTTACCCCAGCTAATGTTATAAGCGAATTAATAGCGGAAGAAGCTAGGCTAAAGCAAAGCAGACGGGATGTAGGAGAAACAGAAATTAACTACTCAAGAGCAAGGAAAAACCCCTCACACAGCCAGAAATATAAAGGCGGCAAATATCAGAATACGATAACAGAAGGGGAAAAACGGAAGTGCTTTCGTTGTGGAAAGGTGGGTCACTTAATAGCCTCTTGCAGAGTTAAATTTCCGAAACAAGATGTTTCTAGTGCAAATCAGAACTCTAACAATAATAGTCAGAAGATAGGCGGGGGAACCAAAGGTAGAAAACCAAAGAATAACCTGACAGAACTGGTGAACAATATTGAAGATGTAAAATATAATAAACAAACGTGGCTTTTTGACACAGGTGCAAGTTCCCATTTTTCATGTAACAAATCCCTATTTTCCACCTTTAAAAAGGTTACCAACACAAGGATGTCAGTAGCCATAGACGGTCTAACTTTTCCAGTTGAGGGAAAAGGTGACGTAGTATTGTTTATAAATAACCGGAAAATAATCCTTTCCGATGTCCTGTACTCTCCCAAACTACGAAGAAATCTGATATCGGGTAAACAACTTGACAGTCAAGGGAAAACATTTATAGGAGGGAATGGAAAAATTGTCGTAAATGACGAACATGGGAGATTCGAATTTGAAGCGAAGCTAACTAATGGATTATATTTTCTTCACCCCAAGTATCCTAAATTTAAAGAGAATGAAGCATACGCAATAGGTGGAGATCTAAAAGAGTGGCATAGAAAATTTGCCCATATAAACACGAAACAAATTGTGAATACCAGTAAGCACAATAGCGTTAGAGGTCTACCAGGATTAAAACATAAAGAACTGTCGTGTGAAGTTTGTAAAATTGCTAAGTCGCGACAAATATCACACAAATCGATATCAGGAATAAGATCCACTAAACCCCTCCAGTTGCTTCATACAGATGTATGCGGGCCTCTGCCCACAAAATCAAGAGAAGGACATCGGTATTTGTTAACAATAATAGATGACTTCAGTCGTAAAGTCACTGTTTTTCCATTAAAAGAAAAATCTGAAGTGTTTGAAACGTTTAAGCGTTATCAAGTAAGAGCTGAACGATTTCTAAATTCGAAAGTTGTCACAGTTAGGTCTGACAACGGCCTCGAGTATTGCAGTTCTCAATTCGAAAAATATCTCGACGAGCTTGGCATCAATCACGAACACACCAACACGTACACGCCTCAACAGAATGGGGTGAGTGAGCGGTATAATTACACTGCTATGGACGCTGTAAAAACTCTCCTAAAAGACGCAAATTTAAGTGAAGGATTTTGGGCTGAAGCGCTATTACACTTTACATACACACGTAACAGAGTTTGTCATGACGGCCAGACCAAAACCCCCTTCGAGCTTTATGGCGGGAGAAAACCATCTGTGAAACATTTGAAAGCGTTCGGAACTATTGCCTACGTTAGTGTTCCTAAACAACGAAGATCAAAATTACAGATGAGGGCCAAGAAGGGTATTCTCGTGGGATACGCAATGAAGACTATGGGTTATCGAATCTGGATTCCCGAAGACAGACAACTAGTAGAAACACTTAATGTCAAGTTTGAAAAGGAAAGCGCTAGTGGTAGCGTACTGGAACCAGGTAAAGAAAGCACTTGCAAGAAGGAGTGTAGAAAATCTGAACAGAAGAAAATCTACTTTAAGATTGATAATGAAAGCGATTCCGATTCAGAGTATGAAAGTTCGACGGAAGACCTGAAACATTCAGAATCTGAGTCAGAATCAGAATCAGAAGATCGAAATTCAAGTTCAAAAGAATCCACTAAGAAAAATGAAATAATATGGGTTCGAACAGCCGTACCAAGGAAAGTCGGATCTCGAAATGATATATATTATAAAATAAAGGGTACGAAATCAAGGCTGAGGTCATACAATGATGTGGAAAATTACTGCAAGTCGCATAATATTAAGTATAACGAATCAGACTTTTCATTTAGTACAAACGATACATTCAGCGGGGAAGTAAAGTCTAGAGATGAAACCAGTAATGTCGTAGCAAGTACGAGTAGTGCCTGACTAGACGTAGAAATCCCAAGTTGTTACAATTCAGCCCTGAGAAAGCCTGAAGCGGAAGACTGGTTCAAGGCAATGGAAGAAGAAATTTTAATGATGAAGAAGCGTAAAGTATGGGAATTAGTACCAAAACCTGATAAGGCGAAAATTCTCGGTAGTCGTTGGGTTTACACGACGAAACGAGACAGCAAGAATAAAATTGTTTCCTTTAAAGCTCGTTTGGTAGCCCAAGGTTTTCGACAGCGTAAAGGCGAAAGTTACGACGAGGTTTTCAGCCCAGTGGTCAACTTTACAATCATCAGACTCTTCTTTGCCATATTTGTAAGCAACTTAAAGTGGAAGCATTGTCAATTAGACGTAAAAAACGCATATTTGTATGCCCCCCTTTCAGAAACCATTTATATGAAGCAACCTCCAGGATTTTTAAATCAAGATAAACCGGATTACGTTTGTCTCTTAAAAAAAGCTCTTTACGGACTTCACCAGAGTGCCCGTGAGTGGTTTTACGAGATACAAGACGTTTTAGAATCAATTGGTTTCATAAAGATTTCCTGGGCAAACTGCGTTTACATCTATGAAAATAACGTTATTTTACTACTTTATGTAGACGATATTGTGTTGATTGGGAAGAATGAAAAATTCATAAAGCTAATTATCGGGAAATTAGAGAAGAAACTTGAACTGAAAATCCTCGGTGAAACAAAAATGTTACTTGGAGTTCAATTTGAAGAAAAAGACAAAAAGTTAACTATCAATCAAACTACTTACATTGAGAAAGTATGGAAAAGGTTTGACAAATTTAAACCACCTATAAATTCACTTCCTATTTCAAAAGGGGTATTTTTGTCAAAATCCCAATGTCCTCAAACAGAAGACGAAAGAGTTGAAATGGGAAAATTACCATATAGAAGTTTAATCGGATGTTTATCTTTCATAGCTGGAAGAACACGTCCTGATATTAGTTTCTCAGTAAATTTGTTATCCCAGTATCAAAGTAATCCGGGAAAAACTCACTGGAATGCATTACTAAAACTTCTGGGTTATGTTTTCTCTACTCGGCAACTAAAATTAAACCTTCACAATATCAATAGTTTAAAGTTGCATGTGTACTCGGATGCTGATTTCGCCTCAAACCGAGATGACAGAGTATCAGTTGGAGGTTGTATAGCCTTGATAGATGAAATTCCAATCCAATGGAGAACCTTTAAACAGAAAAGTGTTTCGTTATCGTCAATGGAAAGTGAATTTATATCCTTGACAGAAGCAAGCAAGGAATTGATGTGGCTCTCCCGAGTTTTAGAAGAATGTCAAAAGAAAGAAGTAATTCCTGATGCTATACAAGAAAATATTTTGTGGTGTGATAATATGGCTGCGATAGATTTCTCAAAATCGCCTATCGAAAATAATCGCACAAAACACATAGATATCAAGCTTCATTTTATTAGAAATTTACTTTTCGAAAGATGCTTTCAACTTAAGTATGTGAACACTAAAAGGAATTTGGCCGACATTTTTACGAAACCTTTAACGAAAGAAGGGTTAAAGAACTTTTGTGACAAAGTTTTTGTTTAATTTAAATTTTTGTTATAAGTATAAAAGTCCAGATTTCACTTGTTGATCTATGACATTTTTCTCCACAATTATGCTGTGTGCAGAGTGGTTTTTGTATCTTGAATATACATTTTCTATTCAAGTTTAAAAGTCCCAAGTTCTCCTGTGTGGGTTCGTGGCAAAATTATTTTTGTGACTAAAATATTTGTCTGTGTTTTAATTTAGTGTTAAGAAGGTGAAAGATTCAGAAATTCAGCTGATAAACTTGAAGTGTTCAGAGTCAGTGTCTCTAGGAAGAACCAAATTCATTTCTTTACTTATTAAATTAAATGTTTACTTATTAAATTAAATGTGTTGTAAATATATTATAAAACTGAATTGTGAAGAATATTGAATAGTAATTTTTGATTGTGTATTTAAAAAATTTTTCTTTATATCACTTGAATATTTTAAGAATTGTATTTGCACAGTGTAAATGATTCAAGTTAATGTTTAAAATGTGTTTTTATTTAAACTGAATTAGCAAATATATTGCAAAGTTGAAAATATAATGTGTTTATATATTTTATTTTTTTTTGGAATGCTTTACGACGTCGAGAGGCGGGCCATTGTTAGGAAAGAGTGTCATATTTTTCTCGACGCCGGAAAGCTTGTTGACTACACCGTGATCTGTCGTTTGCATATATCGTTTGCATATACTAAAATAATATATATATTTATACTTTGTCTCTGTTCAGCGTCATCGACTCATAATATCGCCGGTGTGGTGACGTAGTACAGACCGCGATCGTAATTTGATATGACGTCATTACGGCAGCGGTATAAATCGTTTGTTTAAAGATGATGTTGGACAGTTGGCAACATGTGTATGCAAATCTTAGATCCGGGTAGTTGACGAATTTTTGTTCGAATGTAAGTTACTTGCCGACGGCTTCTCACGCTGGTTGCGTTTGTTCTTTTTCATTTTTACTTCGTTGTAATAATATGTTTTTTCAAGTTTTTGTTTTTATGAAGTTTAGTGATTAAATAAACTTTGGTTTTTTTTTAAACTTATGCCTGCTACTTCAATTTCACGTATAATTTAATGCACTTTATCTACCGGCATCCACTGAACTTCAAGATGGAAGTTTTCAAAGAATTTAATTCAAATTAGTATGTTTTATGGATATTAAACATACAAATTAATTGTATATATTGAGCATTGTACTTAATTTAAATATTTCTTCTACATTATTTTGTCTATAAAAATATCCATTATGATTTTTTTATAAATATATATATATTTTTTAATGTTAATTACATACATTGACCGTTGTATTTATTATAAATATATTTTTTGTTTTTGGCATTGCATACATTGACGGTTGTATTTAATTTGAATGTACTCCATTGCGAAGTATGGGTATTCAGCTAGTTTAATATATGCATTTAGGCATGGCATATTTTTAGTTACTGTTGTTCATGCTGGGACCTTAATATTTCTTTCTGGTTAGCCACATTGCATGCTTGACCAGTTTTAAATAACTTGAGTAGTGAATAAACGGTATCGGTGATTAAAAAAGAGCACGCTGTCTTAAAAAATAAATTTAGGTGGCTATCAGAATTTGTTAAACTTTAGTTGTCCTTATTTTTAGCTTAGATTTGAGTTGATTGTTGTATAAAAAAGCTATTTTATTTATCTAAGCATGTAGCAGTTGAAATATTAATTGTCTTGTAGGATATTTCCCTGTCTTAAAAAATAAAGTATAAAATGTTTACTGTTAGATTTTGGAGCTTGTGAAGTCTTTATGGAGAAAAAAATACAAGAAAATTTCCAAGAGCGACTGCAGATGGAAAGAGGTATGACATTCTTGAGATATTGTTCTTGAGATAATTGTTCAGCAAATTGAGTCTTTAAAGTTTAAGAGCTAATGACTTTTTTTTGTTCTACCCCTCAGATATCATAGAAAACCAGAATGTAAGAGAATGTGTCAACTACATAGAAGATGTGATCAATAGACAGGTTTAGTATCTTTAATAGTATCACAATACATTTTTCAGTCAAAATTTTTTTTCTAAAATTGTGTCATCCTGTGCCATAAACATTTTCTTTTTATCAAAATGTTTATGAAAAGGAATATGATCTAAAACTTTATTAAATGTTGATTTTTCAATGTATTTCTATTGTGTATAAGCCCCTCGGTGAAAAGTAATTTCAAGTGCAAATGATGCTTTCTAAGTTTTCCTCTGCAGGCCTGAATATGCTTCCACAATTCCTCTCCCTTTGGCCATTCAAATCTTGCCTTTGTTTCATTTTATGTGGATTACCTTTTAAGGGATGATGTAAAATGATGATAAGTTTATGGTAAATGTTCCATGGTATTAGGTGTGAGGCTATTTAAATAAGATTCAAGATTAGTATGTTTATTAATGTTAATAATAACAGAATTACAAACTATGTTTGATCAGCTTCTTATATTATTAGCATTTTTGCTACGTTTTAGCCTGGAAAGTAGCAAGAAATAAAGTAAAAATAGCATTAGATCTGTAGACATAAGATTGCATACACATATTCAGGATTAACCTTACCAAACTATGCTATTAAAAATGTTAGATTATTTACAAAATATCAGTTTGGCAGATTGGATGGGGACAACAAATTATTTTATCATTATTATTATTTTATTTTTTTTATTCTATGTCCGTTGGCATTTCTGCCATCAGTCGACGAGCAGTCCAATGTAGAAAAGTGAGAGATAAAATTAGCCTACACAGAGTTGTCTGTAATAAACTTTAAAACAATGGGGCAGTTCTTGAGGTGGTAGTTTATCATCCATATTACCCTGGTGGCATGGAGGGCAACAAGCTGAATCCCTGATGCCTATCCAAGTAAATGTACAACAAATTATAAAGCTTTACAAAATATAAAAAACTGTTTAAATATTTAAGCTGGTTCTAGATTGCTACAAAGCCTTTATAAGGAAAAAAAATCTTTGATTCTATATGATTAAATAAATTTTTTTTATTTATTGGATTGATAAGAGCTCTGACCACTAAAATTGTTCTGAGTAGCCAGATGAGAGCAGCATCTGTCTGAATTGATATAAGTAAGTGATATATTCTCAAGATCATTCTTACTTTACTGTCACATTGCTGACTGTTTTAAATTGGATTTTTCTTTTGTCTACATTAATAAAGAAACTATACTGACTGACTGACAGATAATGCACAAACCAAACTGCTGGACCTAAAGGGCTGACATTTTGCATGGTGATTCTTTTTATAGTATAGGGGTGCACTAAGAAAGATTTTTGAAAAATTCTTCTTAGATTTTTTAAAATTAAATTTTTAAGCTGTTTTTGTAACAAATTTTTAAATTTTACATTTAAAATAATCTGAGGGTTATAAAATTTATATCACAAGAAAGACCCTAAAAATTCCTTTAAAATGAAATATTTTTCAAATCTTTACCTCCATTTTCTGATTTTTGGTGAATTTTTAAAGAATCATTTTTAGAATGTAATTTATTAAATGCCGATCACGTGGTTTGTTTTCTTTTTGTGATACTTTCAATTGATTTGGCATCACATGCCTAATAATGAAATAAATTGACAAAAAATATTAAAATATGGTAAAAGATAAAATTTTACCACTAGACTCATTGAGATGGAAGTTTTTTAAGAATTTAATTCAAATTAGTATGTTTTATGGATATTAAACATACAAATTAAATGCATACATTGACCATTGTATTTAATTTGAATATTTTCTACATTATTTTGTCTATAAAAATATCCTTTAAAATTTTTTTATAAATATATATTTTTTTTTGTTTTTTATTGCATTAATCGCATACATTGATTGTTGTATTTATTATAAATATATTTTTTGTTTTTTTTAGCATTAATTTCATACTTTGACCATTGTATTTAATTTGAATGTACTCCGTAACAAAGCACAGGTATTCAGCTAGTTCTTTTATAAGGAAAAAAATTGTGGCAAAGATTCTCTGAGAAATTCTTCAATGATTAAGAGTCATTTTGATTATATATTAAGGTATTAATTAGGCTGTTAGAGTAAATTAAAAGTCTTTAGAACTAGTCTGCATGTTGAAGTCCTGCATATGCATAGGAGCCTTTCGGACTCTGCTTTAATCTGTAGATTCTAGTCAGTTTAGCCCTTGTATTGTAAATGATGACTGTAGTGTTCTAAGAAAACAATAGCTAAACTATAATTAACTAACCTATAAAAATAAATAAAATGAAAATTGTAAAAGAATTAATATGTTTTAAGCAAAATTATGAAATGCATGTATCTTTGAGATTAAGTACTTCAGTCAACTCATATTTCTCTCTACTTTTACAAATCTCTTATGTAACTGCATACTTCAACTCTTTTTTCCTACAAAATATCATTTTCTTATGATTCCAATGAATATTTTTCTTCTTTGGTGTAATCTGAAGCAATTTTAAAAAAATAATAATAATCAGATTCAAATATAAAAGTCTTAGGGAAAAAGCTGCAAAAGATCAAAAACTAGTTTTAAAAAAGAAATTTCTTTACATGCATTGCAGCTTGTGTGTTTTTGGAATTTCTGCTCTTTTTATTTCTGTGTATATGAGACAATTCCAATCTCTTGATGAGTTTGCAAAATAAACAATTAAATGACAGATTATTTACAATATATAATGTTTATTTAAATTTCAGAAGTCCATTTACTTATTTATCCATGCTTAATATGGAGTTTATTGTTTTCACCTACAATTTTACTAAACTGCTAAAATTATTCACCGTTAAATTGCTTCAAAAAGAGAAGGCATTTTATTCTACTCTAAAGTGTTTTTAAATAATTTTAAATAGCTTCTTTTAATTGTCCAAAAATTGATTTTTGCTGCTTATATATTCTGTAACTATGTAAATGTTTGTTGTAAGGAATTTTGTATGAATGCAGTATTCTTAATGGGAATAAAAATTATATTGTCAGAATATAATTATATATCTCTTTTACTTTGTCTACAAGCAAATTCTGCCCTCCAATTTGTTACTATGGTCATTTAAATCAAAAGTGGAGCATCTAGATTTTTCTTCAGAAAATGAAATGTATCTTGTTTGGTACGTTAATGAATGCATGATAATTAAAATTAAGAATCTTTGTTTTTGATTGAATTTTTTAATTTTAACAAACGCATAACTGTGGAATTCGTATATATTTAGCATTTTCTTCTTTTAAGGATCCTTATGTAAGTGCCTTGAGATTGATGTGCCTGTTATCTGTTGCACAAAATGGACTTCTAGCATCTGACTACAAATCCTTAGCTACACAGTTTCGCCAGGTTTGTTATTATTATTTTCATTTTGTCCATACTGTGTGTAATGTCGAGGTGGCAATGTCTCTTGTATGCATTATTAAAATATTTATTTAAAATTTTTTTTCAAAGCACTTACATAATAGAAATATTTGAGGATGTTCACACACATGGTGAGTGATGAGTACTTGTGTAGTTGTTTTTAAATCAAATCTTTTGTTTAATAGAATTTGTTATAATTAATTTTCAAAGGATTTTTATTTATTTATTTATTTATTACTTTTAATGATAAATTTTGTAATTTATTTTTATTCTAGCTATAACTTCTGATGTGAATTATTTGTAACATCAAGGGAGGTGTTTAAAAAATATTTGAAAGTGCTATTTAGAAAAATTATTGCTTATGATAATAAAAAAAAATTTAAGAAACATTAAGATATTTTTAGGATTCTCTAGTCATTTTGTGCAATCTGTCGTTTTTATTTTCATCTAAATTTGGTCCAGTGGAATGCTGGTTGTTTATTGAATATTTTATTGGATTTGTGAAGTATTTAGTACTGTCATTAAATATAAGCCTAAAATACCTTGAAATGCCTTACTGTATAAGCTCTAAAAATGTTATATTTATTGGTAAATGTAATTATTTGTCATAGAGAACTGTTTCAATTTTTGAGCAGAGGGAGAAAAAATATTTGTACTAAATATAAAAAATTTCTTAATAAAGCCACCAAATTCTGGACTTATATTATTTCACATAAAATATAATTATAAAATAATTTTTTCTTCTCTGCCATGTATGTAACGTGATGAATGTAAGCAATTTATTTGTTAATGCTTGATTCATTGTTATTATTTGATTTAATGGAGGTTTAATTTATTATTTATATTGTTATTTCAGAGCTATGGTAACAAGTATCTGATCTCACTTCATAATTTAAAGAAAACAGGATTGCTTTTAGAACAACCACCTTTGTTATCGGCCAAAGGTAGTAAGATGGAGAAAGTTGCTTCTGTCGCAGCCAGCAAGCTTGCAGAAAAAGTAGTCACAGCTGTCGCCTTCCCCAGATACAGCTCGTTTAAAGTCATCACCAAGAAATTTAACTTAGTATGTAAAATTATCTTAAAGGAAAATGTACGAATAGTACAGGGTGTTTCAAAAAGAATCACCCGATTTGAAATGAGTATATTATGGAAAATATTGAACATAGAAACTTAAAATTAATTTTATATTACATGGCTAATCGTAAAGTTTTTTTACAAACCAAATTAAAGGTGCTTAATATGCCCACCTTTGGATGCACGACTTATGTCTATACGGTAGGCAAATTCGTCCCAAACTTTTGCGAGCATGTCTGCATATATTGCTTCCACGGCTGTTATGTGTACACAGACAACCCGTGTCTTGGAATTGTTTATACCATCGTCTAATGCTCTGAGAGGTAGGAACTTCTATCTACCAGGGTTTTGTTGGCAAAAATCATGCTGAACAGTTGTTACAGACTCACACTTTGCGAAGCGTAGAACACAAAATGATTTCTGTAGTGCAGTCGCCATCTGTATAACCACTGAAGTGGCAGGCAAAAGAAGAGCATTAGCGCTACTTGTTGGCAACTGCGTGAAACTCGGAATTTCCCTCTTTCTGCCTATATATTATTCCATCAAAAAGGATTTAAAGATGAATAGTTTTGATTTTTTTTAAATCATATGATTCTTTTGAAACACCCTGTATAATAATCTGAATGTTCTTTATGTGTTTGAGGATATTTTCAGGTTGAGCTCTAGCAAAAAATAAGAACACTGGAAAATTTCAAATGCATGTAAAAGTGGTAAAACCAAAATAAATTCCTAATCCTTAAATGTTTTAACTTTTTATATTTTTTATTTTTCTCTGTCTAAATGGTTTTGATTTTGAAAAAGATTTTACCCCCCCCCCCCCCCCGATAATACAGTAAAAGCTAATCATGATTTCTTTATGCTAATTTTGTTGCTAAGTTATAACTTTTTTCTTAGATACTGTTGTGGAGAGTACCTAAACTCTCACTGATTGTAGTAAAAAATATAAAATGTAAATGTATGGGAGGTCCTAAAATTTTACCCACATTGATGATGGACTACTATAATGTTTGATCAATGATTAATTATTGTTAAGATATAACACTAAAGTTCCCTTGCTATATTCATTGATAGAATGATTCCAATAAAATAAATTAAGGCGTGCTATAATTTTTTTGATTCTTCAAATAGAATGTTAAATATTACTTTAAAAATTTTGTTGTGTATGTTATTTAAAAATTTCTAAATTGATTAACCTCTAGATTACTGATGGAGAAGAGTCATCTGATCTGAAAAATCCTAAGAACATGAATTATGTGTTTGGTGGAGCTTATGTGCCTTTAATTGGTAGACTGACTGAACAGGTAATTATTAAAAATGCATTCAAAAATTCTATATTGTTCTTCTAACTTATTCATTATGTATTAAATGTATATACATGTTTACAATTTATATATATATACAGTGGAATCTCGATCTCGTTTTTCAAGGGACTGGCTGAATTCAATGATAAATACGGGAAAATATCTGATGCGGGAATATAACAAAGCAATATGATTATTGGGACTGGGTGAAATAAATAACACATAAAGGTAAATGATGATTTGGAGAACAATCGATCGAGACGCCCGGTGGTGTAGCGGTTAAAAGTGTCAAGCTGCCACGCCACAGGTCCAGGGTTTGACTCTGCGACTGGGCAAGGTTGACTCAGCCTTTCATTCCTTGAGTGGGTTGATAAAATGAGGATCAAGCATGCTTGGGAACTAAACTCTGGGGGTCCCGCGTCAGGCTGACCACCTGACTGAGATATATATGCTGTATGGCATGCCAAGCCCCCTGTCAAGAAAGCGGAACTAGGTACTGCTGGCCTTGGTGCACAGTGGACTGTTGTGCCATGAGTTTAGTTTTAATATATATATATATATATATATATATATATATATATATATATATATATATATACCTTTTGAGTGAGGCATAAAAGGTTTTAAAATAAAGATTGATCAGTTGCCATATTTATTTAAAAAAGTTATTCTGCAATCACTAATTTAAATGTGTCAAGACGAAAGTAATATAAATCCTAGTACTAGTTTCAAAAGAATCTAGTCCCCCCCCCCTCCCCCTCCATAAGGAAAGCAACTGTATATCCAATTATCCCAACACGCAAAACAAGGCTGCTAAAGACTGATCATAGGCCTAATTCAGTTATTTTCAAGATGTAGCATGTAGAAAACTTCTAGATCTTATGTAACCTTTCATATTTTACTTTTGGCATTCCATTTAGGCAAATATTTCATAATTAAATCTTGAGCTTTTTTTATCATTAGGTTATTAACTTAAAAATTATACTTTGAAAATTAAGTATATTTCTATGTATTAATAAAAAAGAAACTTCACCATCGTTTGTTTTGATCAGAAATTTTTATTTTTTGTCAAAAGAAATTTTGTTATAATTAATTTTTGCATTTTATTCTGATCAATAATAATTAATATATCCCAATGTCCTGATTCTTAAAATCTTTTTACATCCAGCAAGACAAAATTATATATTGAAACCATTATAAGACCTACCCATCTAATGTCCAGATTTACGGCTCAGAAATCTGGACATGTAAACAAAAAATGATGCAAAGCAAAAATTTTCAGAATTCATGGTGGTATCAGCTGAAACAATTAAAGGAGAAGATTTATCTCTAAAATTTATAAAATTTTCCAATGAACTGGATGTCAAATTTATTAAAATCAATACAATGAACTTCACAGCACATCTTATGAATGTGGCAAATAAAAACATATTTAAAAGAAATATTCCTGGCTATACCAAGCAGATATCAAAAATGAGGAAGAACAAGTTTATGCTGCACTGACTCTTTGGGACGGATTTTAACACCATCCTGGGCTTCGTGCCATATGTGATGACGAATGTCAATTCTATCCTATATCTCCCTTGCTTAACTCTTAAATTCTTGTAAATATAATAATGTTTTCTTCTATATATAAAGGAACATGACTGTATAGAATTCACTGTGGAATTGACAGCTTTTTATTTTGCTAATGTTTTCTATATAAATTCTTCCTATCTAATTCTTTTAGTGATTAGGATTGCAAATCAGTTGTCATTACTTCTCTATCTATCTCCATGCTAAGCTATGGGAAATTTTCCTCTCTATACTTTTTCAAATCACAGATTTGCAAATGAATATTTTTTTAATTGTTTTTCTTTTTCCATGTGAGAACAGAATTGTAAACATATATATATTTTTTAATTTTAAAAATATCATCAGTCAATATCTTACAGAGCATTCAATTTATGGATGTCTATTGCTACAAAATTAAAATTGCTTTTCAAAAAATCTGAATCAAAAATTTTTTGAAAAGCATGCATATTGCATTTAAACATCTATCTTTAAATACTAAAAACATAATTGAAAAACATGCATATGCTAATCTGTTATTTGAAACATACCAAGAGGGAAAATTCCCCACAGCTTAAGGTGGTGCATCTGTCGAAAATAGATCTTCCATTCCAGTGTTAAGTTATGGGGATTTTCTCTCAGTCTTTATTTAATCACAGACTAGCCAATGTACATGCTTGAATTTTGGTGTTTGCTTTGGAAAGTAGGCTAAATACAGAAAGCACATTTTTTTTTAAATTTTAACCTTTTGACTATCAAGTTATTTTGATTATTTTCGTATGGAAAATGTCAATTTTTTTATTGGAAAAATGAAATGTTTAGTACAAAATAGCATACCTAAACTGCCATCTACTGAATAAAGCAAAAATTCACCACCAAAGATATAGACTGCTAGTTCTGCTATCTGTTGAATAAAGCCCAAATCAACTTGTCCCGAGATAGATTCGGGTTTGAGAATAAGATGTAAGAAAAATAAGCTATCCCAAGTTGGACCCAGGTAGGACATTTAAGAATGCAAGTGCCGTGCCCGAGACTATCTCAGGCACAGCAGTTAAAAGGTTAATTGTTTTGTAGTTAATTTTTTTACAGGGCATTGAGTTATCGATGTCTATCGCTACAAGTTTAAAAAGATTTTTGAAAAACACATACATCAGATATAAAGATCATTTTTCAAATTCAGATAACAAAGTCCAAAAATAGGCATTTGCAAATCAGTGATTAGAAAAATAGGGTGACTTCGATGTCAATGGATGCTCTCTTTTTAGGCAAAGCAAATGTGTCAATAAATTTATTATGATTAAAATTTACTTAAAGAATTCTGGGTAGAAATAAGTAAATAAAGGGTTATTAGACTTTAATAACATATTTTGCAAATGTTGCTTTTGTGACCTAAATAAGTATATAAGCATTATTGTTACTTAATATTTATAATGACTTTAAATTTGCATTTTATTTCAATGGAAGCATGTTTTTTTTGCCTTCTAGGTTATAGTGCATGATAGCTTTAAGAACGTCGAAGATGGCTTAAAACTTTGCCCCGGTACAACGATTATGAATTTCAAAACCGACAAAGGTGAGAGATTGAATGATTATATAATGAAAACTATATGATTTACTTGATGGTTTGAATGAAACTAGAAATATATACAAAAACATATTTTTTTTTACATAATTTTTTCTTTTTTTTATAGCACAGGCATATGTTTACTCATTGTGTCTGTTGAACTTTATCAATATTGTTGAATTTCCTTATAGAAAAGAAAATTAATGTTATGTTTCTTTGTGATCAACACGATTGTTTCAACTATTCTAAAATTAGATATTGGAATATGAATAATGTGTTTTCATATTTTTTGCTTATATAGAGCTCATTGGATTTCTGATATTTTGATTTTATCTTTTCTTCCATATTTTTAATTCTGTAGATACTGGTCATGTGAAACCGATGAAAGACTTCAAATCAAAGACTGTTCTTGTGTATGTTCTGGGTGGCATCACCTATGCAGAGATTGCTGCTCTTCGACTCCTCCAAAAATTACACGGTTTGTAATTTTTTTTTAGTTGCTTTGGAGTTTTAAGACTCAATTTGTTCAAACCAATTTATATAAACTGAGTTATTCTCGAATAAACAATAGATAAATAGGAGCTTTGTTATTAGCATTTAAGCATGATGCACAGAGAAATTTTATCTAAAGGGATCTGTAAAAAATTTCTGAAACAATTTTTTTAATTTTTATAACTGCTGAATTTTAAGAAGTTCAGTTCTAAGCTTTATCCTGTATGAGCTGAATAATAGGAATAGTTGTAGTGAAATCAGTGTCATGCAATTTGAAGCAGTATTTGAAAAAAGATTTAATATGTTTTTTTTCCATTTAAGTGGTATTACATATTTTATTATGTATTAGTGTTCATTTTCTATTATGAATTTTTTTCGTTTCAGATTGTAGAATACTCATTGCGACCACTTCCCTCGTCAGTGGAGACTCTCTGATGCAGATGCTGTCTCCTCCAGAGACATAAAAGAAGCCTCATAATCTCTTTGTGCACCCACCTCTTCCTCTTTTTACATTCCAAATTTTGGAGACGCTTTTTCCATCGTTGTAATTTATATATTTTTTCCAAAGTTTCTATATAAATGTTTGTAAATAACTGAATTATGTCATTGCCAATAATTTCTTGTCATTGAGATATGTAACCCCCTTCTTACCCGTTAACTCTCTCTCGGATGTTCGCTGCTAAAGGCAGAAGCTATAGCGATGATCAGAAATGAAGCACACCAATATTTAGGCTTTATCTTTTCTTTCGTTTATGTCATCCAGTTATCTAAATGTATATCCCAATGAGTGAGAATGACGCCTGATTTTCAATCATCGGGTGAGGGTATGGACTGATCTCTCAGAGTAGGGGTCTTCTTTGGAACAAGGTGGGATTTCTCGGCTGATGTTGCTGGGACAGCAGGCAAAAAGTTTTTGGTGCCTGTGTCAAGTGAATATATCTCCCTGTTCCTCTAAATGTTTCATAGAGTATGAAAATAATTCAATTTTGCCGACTACCTTTGCATTTCATTGTCACACATGTAGGCTGCCTATATATCGATGCCCCAGTTCTTTGAAAAGTGGAAAATCTGTTTGTGAGTCTTTTTTTATGTACAAATAATCCAAAATTCTAGCCATGATGACAGTTTGGCCTAATTTTAGAACGAAACTCCTCTGCTTGAATGATATGTTTTTCATATTCCACAAGAAACTTAGTAGTATTCATCATTGGTTGTTTTTAAGGCCTCATAAAAGACTCAGTTTTTTTTGTTTTTTTTTAAATATGTATGTTAAATGCAAACAATTTCTAGAGCCTGTCATACCGACCAGGAAAATAACTGTCATCATCCTATTAAAATGACCAGTCGTTACAGAAATAGTCTGCTTCTAGAAAGTGGGTTTTTAGATTAAAAGGGAAAGAAAAATTCTGTAGGAACTAGAATTTGTATAATATTGGTTTTCTTAAACTGTGTGTGCTCTAAAGATAAATATGTATCTGAATGGCTTACTGAGCTTCCTGTAACAGAGTGTTCAGCACTCGAGAATGATGGATACCAGGGTTGTGAGTATCGGCAGTTGCAATAGGGTATATGTGCTATGTTTTCATGTAATGTAATGTACGAACCTGCAATGATAACTAGAGCTATTTCTTTTAAGTAGGAGGAGTTATTTGTGTAATAATGGATACCTCGTGCCATTTAAGCTTTACTCTAAAATAGCAAACCTTAGCCTTTAAAAAATTTTGTTCTTTCGTACCCTTTAAGAGGTATTTAAAAGGGATAAACAAATGAAACAAGTATCTCGACACAAAAATTGAATGACTCGATTTTATTGCTTACTTCATACAGAAATATATATGTTTATATTGAATAATAATAAAAAAATCTGTCAAAAAGAGGTGTGAAGGTCGTAACAATTCTATGAAAGTTTAAGTATAAATTGAACTGACAGCCACTTTTATACACAGGATTGTTAAAAATTCTATCTAAAAGGACAAAGATTTTCCTTTCTCTGCACGTGGTAGGAACAATATGTTACTGCACCATAAGTACCGACTGGAACAGTGGTTCCGAAACTGAAGTGTGCAGACCGAACCTCTAGGGTCCATTTGATAATAGTGAGAGGTCTGTGACCAATGGGATCTTCCCTCGACCGGAATGTTCTCCAAGTTGAATGCATACTCATTGAGTTGGGATAGAATATTCGCGAAATAAAATTTTGATAATTTTGAGCACCCTAAATATAAAACCAGAGAATTTGCTAAAGAATGTTTCCTGCTGATTTTTGGTCATCTGCTAAAAGTTTTTTATTAATTCAGAATTGTAAAAAAAAAATGTAACCCACAATATTTACCTAACTTGTATAATTTATTTGTTTGAGCTGGATCTTGCCTAGTAGGTGATACATGAAAAATCAAACATCAAAAATTGGGAACATAGTTTGGTACTTGTGAATCAGTTTGTATCTCAGTGAACCGACATTAAAAATCTCGAGTCAGAGAAACATCATCCATTTCACTCTTTCTGAGTAGGAAAAAATTGCATAAACTCATGTCTAAATGATTATATTGTTTTAAATGACAGAATTTGATGTTTAAAATCTGATATAATAATAATATAAATAAATGCATAACAGTGTGACAGTGACGGATATCGTTTATGGTAACACATGACAGTGCTACAATAAACAAAAGTTTTATAACAATAATTGTTAAAATATGCTCATTATTACTGCAGTTTATTTATAACGGTCGGAAAATTAGGGGGTTTGCAGAAATGTTTCATTCTCTAGGCTTTCAACGTTTCGGTAACACTGCCTCAGAAAAGTGTTTGTTCCTCAGGAAAGATGATTGCTGACCATTATGAACAATTTCATGATTGCGTATTGAAGTAGTTTTTACTTCACTTCAGTTACAATATTGCATGAGCTGCTGCAGTCAATTATGCGAGAGCCTTTTTCCGTTTCGATGTTTAAATCATTTACAGACGACTTTTCTTTGTCACTCGATGCGTCGGATTCCAAGAACCCCTGATCTGGACTGCGCTTTTCGGCGTCTTTCAGTCCTCCGTGCGATAAGCTGGTGGTGATGCTTGTGACGGTGACGACTTTGGCATTGCCGTTACCCTTGGTGACTGTCGTCTCTTCCGTCACGATCGTTGTAGAAACGTTGTTCGCTTTTGATTTGGGGGACGGGCTCTTGTCTAGCGCTACTTCAACACTCACGGAATTGTCTATAAGGATCTCCTTTGGAGAAATTTTGGCAGGTTTTGGTGTAGGAATATCTACAAAGCTCTTCAAAACCAAAGGTCGGATAATAGTCTCTGGCTTGATGGTATCGGGTCCGTTGCAAGAAACGGACTTCTCGCTGCAGCTGGATTCATTAAGTCTGGAATTATCCTCTGCAGTCGGGGACTTTTTTTCGTTTTGAGAATTCTTTGCGGAGGAGTTATCCTTTTTGTCAACGTCGTGCAACTTTCCCGAAATTTGCGAATTCGGCTGTATATTTTCTATGTTCGTAGTAGGCTTGGAATTTACTGCTGAAATGTTTTCAATGTCCTTCAACACTTGACGATCTAAGCTGCTGGATGGTGATTGAAGGGCAGAAGACTCTCTGCCGGACACGTTTCCTTCCTTTGATAGGTAACTGTTTACACTCACCAAGTCAGGTTCTTTTGGGCACGACTTAAACGCTGCTTTCGGTACTTTGAGTGGCACGATGAGAGCTGAACCACTTGAAGAACTTCTGTAAGCTTTGTCATCACTGTTGTCTGCGTTCGATTTGGAACTAGTAGATTGACTCTGATAACCGTTTAGCAGACTTTTCTGTACTTTTGGGCTTTCACTGGAACTTCTTCGATGTTTGTGCCGTCGTTTAGAATAATTTGTGAATGTTCCGTGCGAATATCTGTGTGATGGTGAATATTTGGAATGGTTTTGCCTCACTGGAAGGGACATGTTTTTTCGAGGACTACTGCCATCCGACTCACTGTAAAGTTTTTTGTGACCGATGTTCGGACTTGTGTAATGTGAAAAGACTTTCTTGTCGAAGTTATTTGGAGTATCATCCCAAGGTATTCTGGATCCAGTTGGTTCTAGTCGCTTAAGTGCTGGCTTCGCACCCACCTGTTGAATGGTAAGGAACATGAGTACTTCTCGGTTTTAACACATTTTTAATAATCTCAAAATACTGTTAGGAAGAATATTGTTAAGACACACTTATTGTTATACGTTTCATAAAGTATTCTTATAATATACTTCTATTCGAAAAAAAGTTTAGAGGTTGAAAATATTTAATCAAAAAGAGAGCGTGTATTTAGCTGAGGTTGCAAATAAAGTATATACTTTTTTTTAATGTTACGTTTTTGTTGACCATATGAGGATAGTAAACTTAATTATTAGTTTGCGTTAAAGGTCAAAATTAGAGTAACAAAAATTTTTTCGTAAGTGATTTTCTTCAGTTTGTTTAGATTTTAGGATATGATCTGTCAAACTGCTGTAACAAATAAACATCTATGATTTTAAATGAACAATCAAAAAACGTCCCATGCTCTAATGTCCCGCCTAATAAGGTTAAAAACCACGGCTATCCTACAGCAAAAGCTACCGAATTTGCCTCTAAAATGTCGTCAACTGAAGATGGGAGATGATTTCTGCAATCCAACAGAACTAGCTGCAGCAACTTAAGAATGTGGTATTGAGGTCGTGTAAACAATCATGAGATATTCAGACAGTATAGAGTAACTGGAAAGGCAAAAGTTTGCACTAAAATGACTCCTGACCTGCAGAAATGTAGCGCACAGAGATGGACTATTTCATTATCTGCGGCTTGCGCGATGTTAGATTTTGAAACTAATGTGTTACTCTACGATCTTATTCAAGCAAATGCTTATAACAAATAGAGATAGAGTTTAGCGGGGAAATATATTTTACGTCGTTAGTTACCCATACTGCGTCACCAATTCTTGAATTTAGACTTCTATAATCTGTACTATTATATAAAGAGAGAGGGGATTTTGTACGTGGAGGGTAATCTTCAGAACCACTGTACCTATTTGAAAAATTCTTTCACTGTTTGAAAGGTACATTATTCCAGATGGACATAGGCTATATATTATGTGTATCTAATCAGTAGAAATAAAGTTAGGGGCTTAATCCTAACAATCTCCATTGTTTCCGCTACTGTCTTCTACCGCTTTTTGTTCCGAAGATTTCAACGATCCTTATCGTGGTGCTATCGCGGTGGGCTTCTGTTCTGACGCTAGCGGTTCCAACCTAGCCGTTCTCCGGCACGCCTTTTACTTTTAAAATTTATTTTAATTATTAACTAACATAAAATTAATTTAATGTATTATTTAGGTTATTATTAAGGTAAAAAAAGATTTACAATTTATTGGCTATCAACTGGAAATTTATTGGTATAATATTTTGTTCAACCCGGGCAAAGTCGGGACGGGCGGCTAGTAATATATAAACATGAGTGTTGAGCATTAAGGAGACTTGAGAAAGCTCGAGGATGTGATCCAGTTCCAAACAGTTTTCCAAATCTCGCGAGGACAAAAGCTTAATTTTCATAATAAACCTACCGGTGCTTAGTTATCATTTTAATGTTTGAAAAAAAAATTTCAGACATGATATGTAATATTAATTTATTAAATCGCGTATCAAATACCGAGTTGAATATAATCCTTCAAACATTTAGTAGATCAGAGTAACGCACCTTTTGAAGAAGCAGTTGCGTCTGTGTCGCCACCGAGTGACAGCGTATTTTATCGCCCTCTAACCACTCTAGAGGCGGGAACTGAGCAGAAAAGACGACGTGCTTAGCCGATTTGTCCGTCAGGAACTGCATACGTTTCAGAATCTTCGCCAACATGGACTGCTTCTCATCTGCAAAAGTAAAATATGTTAGTACTTACGGTTAAAAGGGAACCTTATTCAATTACGATAGTCTGACTTCTCTACTGTGACTGGAAGTTGCGTTAATTTCTTTGGCGACCTGATGTCAACCACCTCTAGCTGATAGGGTCGTGAAATTAATGCTAAAATCCCCCCCTTTTTTTAATAATAAAATTTTTTTTACATTATTTAGAGTATGAGAAGGGTGTGATGCTGCTGACAGCAAATATAAATATGCGCATGAAGCATTCTGAAAACTGTTGCCTGATTTGATTAAAAAGAAAAAAAAGTTTAAATGGTAAAGAAAAGTGAGAACTTATCATTTAAGCTTTTTGAGAGTAAAATAATTCAAACTGCTACTCACCCGTACTCACACATGATAATCCGTAAGTAAACTTCTATGCATAAAAGGATAATTATCACATAAAATATTTTATCATTGATTGAGTAGTTAAAGACTTTTTTTTTGCGATTTTCAACGGTTTTGGTTTTTTCAAATTTTAAATGTTTATTAATATTTTATTCATATTTGAAAATTAACTTTATAAACCAACTGAGCTTTATATTATATGAGTATAGACATATAATTAAGCACCTGATTTTTTTCACTAATTAAACGTACGTTCTTAAAAATATTTAAAATTCCTGTAATAATTTTCCAAGATGGTAAACTTTTTAGGGTCTAGTCACGCATCTCTTGCAATCATATTTACGTTCCTAATCTGTGCAGCCGTCACATTAAGTATTTCGTATTTATTTTATCTGCTATCAGACAAAAGGAGAAAAATTAAAGGGATGTAACATTGTTTAATGGATAGCGTCACGAGCTTCCATGAGGTGGGCTCGAGTTCAAATCCCGATTAAGGTATGGACGTTCATGTGCTGCCCTCTATTTAGAGAGCGACATTAGCGCCCTTTACACGTACGCTCTTTCCCGTGTGAAACCACGATCCCGCGCGATTGAGTGCACGTGTGAAGGTGTCGGAGAGGAAGGGAAAGCTGCTTTGGAGCGTACTGCAAGTTTTCCCGCGCGCAATCCCGTACGCTACAAGAGCGTACGTGTAAAGGGCGCTATTGGTTCACCTGTAGCCCCGTTGTAAAGACGTCAACAAATTCGCGATGTGGAATGGACGAATATCGAAAAGACAAGTGCCTGACGTGTTAGTCTATATAAATAAAAGAAAAACTTTGTCGGGGAACAATTCCGGGTTGACCGTTTCCGGTATGGCATCCGTTATAAAATTCGGCAATGTTTGAAAATGTCGAAATCCATGTATTTTTTTTTTCATGAAAGTACAAAAATGTTACATATTTAGAAAGAGCTTTAAAAACTGATAATTTTTTTCTGCGTACACTTATTCTGTTACTTTAATAGTTTTAGAGAATTTTCAATTCTAAATGCATACTCCACCGAACTAAACGTAATCGTCATGTTTTACAATGTAAACACAGCGTGATTCTCACTAAAAAATGAATCACTGAAAAGAAATGTTTCATCGTGTGTCTAATTTTTATTTTTTTTTTATTTTTCACACTTTTAATTCAAACTTTTGAATCATAAATAGATCATTTGAAGATGGACTGATTTTTTGTCGATTTTTTGACAGTTAAAAGTGAAATTTTTTTTAATTCAAGTGAACTGCGATTCGATAGCTGGGCGAAGCCCAGCTAGTTATAAATAATTGAACGTATACTTTAAAAAAAAATGTTGCTATTGAATACTATTTATTAATATTGGGTTCTGGATACAATTTCATTGATATAAATTGCTCTGGTTGTCCGCACCCGTCTATGCACATGTACGAGAATGACATGTACTTACTCTTGTGAATGTCGTTCACATCACCCTCCAAGTCATTCAGCAGTCCGTTTTTCTTCGCCTCCTTGAACGAACCACCCCTGTTCACGGCTCCTTCCATGCCACCACTTTTAGGACGCCCCTTCACCCTCAAGACCCTCAGGGAGTGACTCCGTTCCATAAGCTGCAGGTCCGGGGAGGATGGCACCTGTTCGGGCATTAGAATAAAATTTCAAGTCGTCAAATGCAAGTTTTAAAAAAACCGGCAATGTTTTGTTTGAATGTATTGTGCAGGAGTGGGATTCGAGGCATCTAAACTTAAGCGTATTCCGAAATTTTTATAATTTTTAATGTAAGGGCGGCCGAATTCAGAGGGACGAATGAGAGATCGGGATTTTTGTCGACGCAATTGTCAATCGTCCTATACGTGAACCATAATCTGTGGTTTGAACTTGACGAGATAATTTTGAATTCGTATATGCTTTTCCTCTAAAAGCAAATGTGGCTGTGCAGTTCAAAGTTTCTAGCCGAACTTGTTGGAATGCTTTTTCTTTGGTATCAAATCAACTGCCAAGTATTACGGTATGACGCAGTTCGAAATGTCTGTTATTAGGGCCTTAATATCGAAGCATACGAAAATTTCGCTGTGCGAGGATGACGTTATCGTGACGTAAATTCTTAACTGACAATAATACTAATTGGTAGATTTTACAACCTCATATCCTAAAAACTGTTGGCACCACAAACTGGAGAGCCATGGCGTCTAATAGACCAAGTTGGCGGAAACTTCTTGGGACGGTCTTGGCCTGCCCTAGGCTGAAGAACCGAAGAAGAAGAAGATTTTACAATTGTACGTCACGGTGATAATTAATATATATATATATATAATATAACATCTTTTCCTTCATGGCTCTTAAGTTTTTTATCTCAAATTTATCTAAAGCAACATGTCTCTTGATACCAATGTATTTATTTCCTCTTTTAAGCCTCATATCTGCACCATGCATTCCTAAAACTTCCTGCTCTTTCAGACAAATTATGACCATCGAATTTAGTTCATGTAAAATAACCATTCATCATTTCCTTCCGTACATATTGCAGACAAAACACGATGTAATGTTTATTGGGAACATTTCTGCTAAATGTGCATTTTTCCGAATTCGGTAGCTGGCTAATGAAAGATAATTTTCTCCACTCAGTATTTTTATCTCCCGATGTTAATAAGGAAAACAAAATCCATCTCCTCTCCCAAGCATAAACAGTAAAACAAGACATCCGAAAAAATTTTGCAGCGATTCAAATCTCTCTCATTCTGATTAGTCACCATGCTGTTGAAACAGCTTTCGTCCGGAATCTGTCGTACTGTTATTGTTAGTTCTTCCCTGTACTACTAATTCATCATCAGTGCACATAATGTTTTTCAAGAAATGATGAATGTCGTTGTTTGAGTTCTACGCCTTCACCCGTGCTATAGAATAGTGATGAGAATGAACATCTTTTTTTTCCTTAAGAGCGCCCGAATGAGATATGCATACCTGTGTCGACTGATTGGCGGTTGTTCTGCTGGCTTGCAAGAAGGAAGAAGTGGAGCACTTCCAGGCTGCTGCTATGTCCATCTCGTCCACTTGGACGGCCAGAGAGCACTCTCGCCGGTTCTCGCCGTGAAGCTTCACGATCGCCTCCTCGTTAGTCATCAGCATCTGCCGCTCGCTCTGCGGGGGCACGGCACGCTGGCGGTAGGTGTCCGGGCTGACCACGAAGTAGCCTGAATAAAACACAAACAGATTAGTGAACGCTGAACTCTCTTTCGTGCCATTAATTTTGTCTTACTCTAGGTACTCTCTTGAGAACGAATCTGTGTCTCAATAATCATCACCACTGGAATGTTGAGTACGGCACTTTATCCTCGAAGGTGCGTGACGAGGTGTAGGGATGCTACGACACCCTAGTACAGAAATGCTTAACCTATGGCACACGTGCCAGAAGTGGCACACATAAGTATTCTGATGTCACTCGGACGGTCGATTTGAAGGATCTTGAAATGTAAGATATAGAATTCCGATCTAATCCTATACAGAAACGAAAGCTTATCGATTTTAGAACTGACCAATCCAAACTATTGAAATCGAGCGGTTATTGGACAAGACTTATAATTAAAAATCTAAAAATTTCGTATTCTAAAGACTGCTTAAGACATGCTAGTGAATTTTTGTATTTGGGTATGGGCTTTATAAAACAGAATTTCAAAAATATATAGATCGACGCATGTTTTTTCACCAAGTGACTAAATATGAGGTTGATAAAATGCATGGTAAACGTCCTCGTGGGAGGAACCACAACTACAAATATAAACACTTCCAGTTTTGCACCTGAGTTTATCCCATGTTATGGGCTCCTCGGCTATGTCTTGCATAACAAGGCTACGCCTAGTTAGGTCCTAAGCAGCTGGAGATGTAATTTTTGCATTGACCGCAGAGCTTTAACGTTCATTTAAAGGTACAGGTGTATTTCTGTTAGGAGCGATTTCCCAAGGGTGTTCATACTCTGCCTTCCCTCCTCAGAGGTCATGAGACTTCAGTAATAAGAATCGTTTCGTAATAATAGCACATGTGTAATGATAGCAAAAGATCTCGAGATCCGAGTAAGCTAGAGGTCAATTCAACTGGTGCAAATTCAAAATCGAAATATTCGAATGTGTTGCAAATGGTAGTTGCACAACTGTTTGGAAAGCGAGTGTAATTTGATCTGTAAAGTAGGGACGTCCCGTTGGTGGGCCTAAGTCCTCTATTGCAGCCATTTTTTTCCTTTTGGCTATTTTTTTTATGGTACCCTTCCATATTCTACGGCCGCTTCTCTTCTATCTGATGCGTGTAGCAGGCATGCGACTGTAAGGAACTTCGTGCCAGTAAAACCATTCACGACTTAGACTGAATGCGTTGAACTGAATGGGATGCTCTTTTTATTGTATAAAAACGTAAAGTTTCGAATGACAAAATCGTGTCTGTACTAAAACAGCTATAAAATTGGTAACTCCGTATAGGAAAGGGATGCTTGATACGGCAATTCTGGGTAGCAGTTAAATAATTTGGTAGCATCGAATTAAAGAGTGAGAGAAAAAGTTACTTTGGCTTCGTCGTGCTGATATAAGACCGAACTCACCGTTTCCCGTGTGGTAGATCTTTCTTTCTCGGATCAGACCTCCCAGTGTCTTGTGCAGGATGTCCTCGCACGGTACCTGCATCTCCGGAAAGCTTTCCTCCAGCTTAGATCGGATGGTTTCCGTGGTGGCTAAAGTCCTTTCGCCGTTCAGGTCCGCTACCACTTTACAGAGAGCCTCGGAAAGAGGCGCGAACTGGGTCTGCGGAACTGGCAGCATCTCCACCGTGCCCACGTCGCCTGCGGATGAAAAAAAAAGGATTGGTCAGCTCCTTTCAGGGACCTGGAATAGGGTCGAAAGGCACTATACCCAGATGTCACGAAAATGATTTGGTTCCGCAGAGCTACGACTGACCCTATTGGATTCGCTCAGCTTAATGTTAACCCGTGGAGAAAATTCTTCCAGTGACTGTCGACTTGAATATAAAGATTTTATTTTATTTTTTATTTTTTCAAAAATTGCACTCCGTAATAAAGAAATGTTTTTTTTTTTACTCTGCCATCTTATTCGTTCTATTAAAGAAACGAAAATGAATTTTTTTAAGTTAGAATTATTAGGGGAAAAATTCGGATGTACAGGGTTTCAAATGTAGATATCCTTTGGTGGACAAAATCTCTGAAGTGAACAAGATACCAGACTAACAAATTTCTTGTACTCTTACGAAGAACAATTTTTAATATAATCTTGAAATTCGTCTACAATCACTAGAATTGTTTTTTTTCTATCGGATATCATTAAGGTGAGAGAGTTTATTAAGCAGCAGCCTTAAGAAGTGTCGGAGAATAAACTTAAAGCTAATACTAGATCTATATCATTCTGTCTTTTCCCCTTTCATTCTTAACCCTGCTCATAAAATTATCATTGAAAATATAAAATATAGAATTCTGCATTGAAAAGATAACGGCAATATAAACTCTGCCGTGCTTGTTAATCAGTTAAACACTGTCTCTTGTGTCATCTGTGATTGTATAATGTACAGTCACAAACCGTAAACGTAGGTGCATAATGTCTATGTGAACGTACGAGAGATGCATATTTGCAATACTTTACATACAGGTAATGGACAGGAAAACATGAGGACACTGAGCTATCGGGTCACGTTATCAATATCTGCAGTACTGCTATTGGCGACTCTCTTATCACTGAATCGGGTGATATGCAGATGCAGTCTCGACATCTGTGGAGGACTGTTATGTAGTCCGATGAATCCATTGACATACTTTTTGCTGTAAATGGTTGAATGCGTGTGGCGACAACTAAAGAAAATTACCCTCTAGAGTGTTCATTTCCGACTGTGAAAAAGTATTATGATTCTGCAACGGTTTAGGTACATTCACTTGGCATGGTTTGAGCTTACTTTTCGGAAGAATAGTGAAAGCAGCATCTAATCTTTCAGTGAATCAGCGTTGATTAGTAATGGTTTTACCAATGACGAGACTTTAATTTTATTCGACACTTATGGGGCATTGAAGTGTCCGCAAACTTGTTTCTGTCGGACGAATGGTGGAAAATTTCTTTTGTTACGAAGAATCTGTCCCTAACAATACAGCCTTTACTAGGCGGCTACAGTGGGTTGGCGCCTTATAAATTAAGAGTACATGTTTCTGTTTATTGTCTTAATATTATGTGTATGAATAGAACAACTATGTACCAATGCCTAATTCTGCCCAAGAGCTCGGTCTGTTTAACCGTGCGATAACAAACAGCAGGTAGTGAATAAAAAAATCCAAACATTATTTTAATAGCTTAGTATAATTATGAACCGAGGAGGCAAAAAGTCCGTAGAAACTAAAAATTCATAAAAACCGTAAAAATAACCAAAATAAATAAAGGTTAGCATCGCTAGGTCACGGGAATTTTTTTTAAGACAGGAAAAAAACTAAAAGAACAGCCGATAGATGGCGCTGGTACGAGCGAATTCTATGGAAATATGCGAATGAGATGATTATAAGAACGTGCGCTCCTAATCCACAACCAGTTTTCACTGTTGTAAACCGTGTATGTGAACAAGGACGCTGAGTGCGAAGGATAAAGCTTTGTTGGTGAAGTTCTTTTATGTGAACCAGGAATCGGCGACCATTGCCTTGCGTAAATTCCGAGTTCAGAAGAATTAGGAGTGGAAAAGGGTCTTTAACAGCGACAGGCCTCATAAAGCTTGTACAGCAGTTTGGGGAAACTGGAAAGCTGGAGGATCGTGTAAGAGCCGGACGACCATGTTTACAGGAGGCACGAGCGCCACGTGTTGCAGCCGAAATGGAAGCGCTAGACGCTTGGGCTTACCACCATCCTCGGTACGCCATATTCTTCATGGAATCCTTGATCTGTACCCCTACAGATTGCAGTCGTGCCATGAATTTTTACCAGCGGATACCGTACTGAGGGAAGCATTTGCGAGGTGGGCATTCTCCAAAATCGAAAAGAATCCCACCTGGGTCTTTAACATCTCGTGGATAGATGAATCTCACTTTTCGCTTCATGGCGACGTTAATACCCATAACTGTCGCATCTGGGCGACGTGTAATCCACGTGAGTATACGCAGCAACCATTGCATTCCCCAAAATTGACAGTGTGGTGTGGGTTTACAGGTTCGTTCATCATAGGACCCTTCTTTGAAACGCGGTGCCCAGTAAAGGGATGGAAAACGGATACGGTGAGTGCACAGCTTTAACGCTTCTGCGCGAGGAGTTCGTGCCATGTTTGCGTAAAAGAGATGTGTTGTCTACCATCATGTTTATGCAAGATGGAGCAACTAGTCACACTGCTACTCCGGTCAAGGCATTCCTGATACAGACGTTCAGGGAAGACAAAATCATTAGCAGGCGTTGCAGGTTCTTATGGCCTCCTCGGTCTCCATTTTTGACACCGGCAGATTTCTGGTTATGGAGATACATGAAATCTCGGGTGTATCTATCCGGTCTATCCAATCTGTCGAAACTGAAAGATGCGATCTGCCGAGAGGTGTCATGTATACATCCGGACCTGCTGCACTCTGCCGTTGCTGGATTTGTGACTCGCCTGAAATGTATTATCCACTGTGGTGGGGGTCATGTGGAACATCTACTGCTGTAATAAACTATATAGAAGCATTCTTTTTGTTATTTGCGTAGCTTTTCTTTGATAAATAAATTACCGATCGATATTAGCTAAATACTTTATTGCGGAATTTCTATCATCGGGGAATTCCTGCTCCCCCCCCTGATAGTGTTAGGTATTGTTGCATATCCAGAATTGTCGCCTCCCCAGCGAAATCCTGGTCACTTCTTTGGCGTAACTTATATACGAATAATCAACTGACATTTTCTGCATGAAAAGGTTTATGCATCCTTCTCGCAGAGTGCCGATAAACGTGTCTCCCGTCTTTCATAGCTGATTAGTAACGGATTCGTTACGCCAATAGATACAAGCGAATCGCAAATGTGGTGTGCTGTCGCTTCGAGTATAATCAGATTTCTAGTCACGTCCCCGCGACTGGCGATGCATGCAGATGGTCATGTGGTTACACCGGAAGAAGAGTGTTTGTCCACCCCCGAAGTGAGGAGAGAAAAACGACAGAAAGCATGTCCTTTCCATACCCGGGGGAAGGTATTTCCGTTCGCAGAGATAAATAAATGTTTGAACACGAAAAAGGACGTGGGTAGGCATCTCTGGCATCTATCTGTTAAAGAGTTTTCCGCCGTCTTTTGAAAAGGGATGAATGCGGCAGCCTCAAGTTCAAAGTGTGAGGTGTATGAAACCTGTCTCGCTCCAACGAGCTCCGGAGAATTGATAACAATGAGTGGCTCGAAAAACGAGAGTTTTTTTTGTGTGCCGGAATTCTTTTATATTTCGCACATATCGCGCAGGCCAGGGGTACGTTTCCGATAAGATTATCAGCGGAGAATATTAGCAATAAGAAAAGATTTTGGGTACTGTGATTATCTTGAGGGGCACTCTCCACAATGGATCAATTAAGTCCAATGTTAGCAACCGGAGAATGATTCTGTCGGTTTTCAATTACGGAGATACCTTAGAAAGATGGTGCCCCCCAAATGTAGAGGAACAGAAACATTTCCGTAATTTTCATATTTAAAAAAGCTTCTAGTAAAAAAAATTTAAATTATACTTGAAAAAACAAACAAACAAACAATATACTAAGCTTCAAATGGAAGAAAAATATATATTTTTAGTGTCAATTCTAAAAAGGGAAAAGGCAAAAGCGGTTTGTGGCATCACAAATCGACTGCTTGTTTGTTTGTGAGGCAGAAGTCTTCTGGCATCTCATGAGTATAACTCTAACATTTGATTGTTCATTATCATCCTGTAACCGAATTTGTGGCAGCAGATCCGTCTCTAAATTACTTCATATGCGAAGGATTGACTTAACTTTCCTTTCATGGAAATTATCCCAATCATCGTGCAATATTTTAAAAAAAAGCAAAAGCAGTTTTTTGAAGGTTTAAATGGAAGTATTTTCAATATGTTTAAATACTCGAAAGTATTATGAAAGATATATATTCTCCGAAAGTATAAACTAATATTGAATCGTTATTGCCTTTCCTCCTGAAATATTGCTAGGCAAGAAAACTGGGAGATGTTAGACAGGAACTACTTACTTGGTACATTAAAATTGTTTAATAACTAAATTTCCAATGAAAGTGCTTTTAAACCGAGACTATGTGTGGTTAGATTTTTAAAATTTTTTATTTAAATGGATGAGTAAAAGGGTGATTTACTGGATTCATTTTGATTGTCGTGTGGAGAAGTAGCCACCCATTGAGACATTTCATATGACACACACATACACAGGTATAACCGCGGACTCTGGACAGACAGTAATTTTAAAATGTCGCTCTCCAAAAAAGAGAACCGAATCTCTCTCCTCCCTATCAAAGCCGAGTGCTGAAGGCTTCTGTGTACTAACCCTATTAGATTCGCTCCCCTCAGTGTTAACCCATGGAGAAAATGTGTCTACTATTGACAGCTCCATAAATGCTGATAATCCAATAATATTGGTATTTTCAAATAGCCTGAACTTTTCTGCACCTTGCAACAAGATTCATTTTATAAATGTCGTCCACCAAAGGAATTGACAAGCGTTTAAAACACAACTCTACGAGATTTTTTCCCAAGAATAATTTAAATTAAAAAATATTATTTGCCTTTTTTTTAAATGAAAAATGCCCTAAGATGTAAAATTTCTTTCTCTATTACGGAGTACAATTTTTTTTCGTTGTTGTGTAAATCTTTCAATCCGAGTTTGCAATCCTTGGACACAATTTCTCCATAGGTTAAAATTGAGGTGAGCGAATCCAATAAGGTTATTCTATTTCAATGGGGTTCACAGTGGGTCATACCGATTTTTGGTTTCTGCATAATCAGGCAGCAGACAAGTGTCTTACATTTCACCTGCGTTGATGAACTTTGATGCCCGAAAAACGACATACTTTTGCTCGTGGAATCCAACGTAACTCGGTTGTATGAAATTGTCTTAGGTGTTCAACAGAAAAATGCGTGAGACTAACACTCATGGGAGCTACTCCTAAACCAGGGGTTCCCAACCTTTTTCCTACATCGACCCCTTTTAAAAGAATGATTTTCTTCATCGACCCCCTTACATTTTCCTCTATAATTTATTGCATACAGCGTAATTATAATACTAACCAATTCCCTTAAAACACTGAAAGATAACAATTTGACTAAGAATATGAACAAAAAATCAGAAAAAAGTGGTTCATTAAGTTTGTTTTATTATTTTTGTACTATTTTCCTTTTTAATTTCACATTAAAAAGGAACACCTTTACATCCTTTTTTTCATCCAAGTATAAACAAGATTTCAGAAACACACACTGTAACAAACACCGCTAAGAGAAAAAAAGAAACTGGTTCTGAATGGTTGCATCTGGAGGACCCATGTGCTGTTTGAGGTCCAGTGGATTTCCCCAGTTCTGCCTAGTGTTGGTACACAAATAAAAGCCGACCGCGGCATTCGAGGCATAGACAAAAGTGTCATGACATTCGACTTTATGCAAATCTGTATTTATACATATTAAAACGGATATTATTATCTAATAATTACATTCCTAAAAAACTAAATCAAATTTTAAAGCAGAAATTTTATCGTAGACCCCCAATAGACCCCTTTTAAACTTCCATCGACCCCCAAGGAGTCCACCTAGACCCCGTTGGGAATCCCTGTACTAAACGTTGTAAACGAGGGTGCAAGTCTTGCGAATTCAAACAGAAGCCGGACAAAAACCGGGCTTTACTGTTGCCATCGGAAGCTGCTTACCGTAATGGGCTGAAAAGTGAATGGAAGAAACAGTCTCTGCAAAAATGTTGAATGATAAGACTTGAGATGAAGTTGCGTTGTCTCTCCTGCAATGGCTATGTCGCGGCAGTGAACGAAATTGGTAGGATCCTTGGTAGCTGTCTCAGTGTGGTAGAGATTCATGTTTCGTTGCCCCATTTCTTCAAGAATGTCTTACACTTCATAAGCTAAGCAACGACCGCTTCAAAAACCTATGTAACTTTAAAAAAAAAAACAGTATCTTACAGCTTAAGGCTATTCCGAGAACGACAGTCTAAGGATGAATTATTGAAAGGGGTTCATTTTTGCGACCGGTTAACCGCACACCTCTTCCGTCAGCACTCGGAATTAGGAACGACACAGCCATTCGAATAAATAAAAGAGAAGGGGGCTCCGCATTCCTGGGCTCCCGGCAGACCGCAATGTGTCCATCCCTCCGTGCGGTAACATTTTTTTCCCACAGCCTTTGCCACTTGCCAAAATAGCGAGGGAAATAAACACCTGCCTTAACGAATCGTGACCGTAAACAGCGGGTAAAACTCTCCCATTGTGTGTCCGAGAGCAGGTGATTTCAGTCACGCCACCCCGGACGGTCGGACGCCTACGGCCGGCTAGCGAGAGAGAAAGGCAGCGAGCGTGACCGTTAGGCCCGTTGCACACACAGCGTTTTTATCTCTAGCGGAAATTTTCTATCGGACGTCGTTCCAACAGTAGACCACAGAAGTCAATTGGAGCTTGCACACACAGCGGAAAATGAAATTTTTCTTCGACGGTAGCCTGTGCAGCTGTCGAGGGCCACTGTGTGCCGGCGGATTCGTTGACGCCAGATTGAAGTAGTTATCCATGTGACCCTATGGCCCATTGCACACACAGCGTTTTTATCTCTAGCGGAAATTTTCTATCGGACGTCGTTCCAACAGTAGACCACAGAAGTCAATTGGAGCTTGCACACACAGCGGAAAATGAAATTTTTCTTCGACGGTAGCCTGTGCAGCTGTCGAATGCCACTGTGTGCCGGCGGATTCGTTGACGCCAGATTGAAGTAGTTATCCATGTGACCCTATGCACGCTTACACACACAGCGGACTCTACCGTCGTAGGGTCTTTTGCGAGGGTGTGGTTGGGGGTTTGCTGGGGGGGAGGCGCGCTGGTTTTCTTAGGGGATTCGAAAAGGAGGGCTCCTCCGATCCCGGCTGGGGGGAGGGGGGCGTTGATGCGACCCCTCTGGTTTCTTGGACACGTGCAGGATTCCAAAAGGAGGGGTGGGCCTTTCTCCCCTTCGACGGAGTTTTTCGCCGTGTGTGTAAGCTCTACTTTTAGAACGACGTCCGATGGAAAATCTCCGCCTACGCCGTGTGTGCAACGGGCCTATGCACGCTTACACACACAGCGGACTCTACCGTCGTAGGGTCTTTTGCGAGGGTGTGGTTGGGGGTTTGCTGGGGGGGAGGCGCGCTGGTTTTCTTGGAATCGTAAAGGGGATTCGAAAAGGAGGGCTCCTCCGATCCCGGCTGGGGGGAGGGGGGCGTTGATGCGACCCCCCTGGTTTCTTGGACACGTGCAGGATTCCAAAAGGAGGGGTGGGCCTTTCTCCCCTTCGACGGAGGTTTTCGCCGTGTGTGTAAGCTCTACTTTTAGAACGACGTCCGATGGAAAATCTCCGCCTACGCCGTGTGTGCAACGGGCCTTACCATAAGTCGAATCTCGCCCCCGCCACGGAGACAAAAGAGAAAGATTTCGAAGAAGAAAAAAGTGTATTTATTTACTTACGTATTTTCGCGCGACCACTGATTTTTCTCTTTCTCTCTGCGCGGTGAAAAAAAAAATGTGTGGTGTGGAGGAAGCCGAAGTAATGGAGGTAGTCTGGGTGGTCATACTGGAAGACTTCGGTTGATTTCGGAATGCCTTAGTTTAGCGAGATTCTACAGAAATCTCTTTCAACGAGGTTTTCATGCGTGATGCAAATGACCCTCGGTACTGTTAAGGAGAATTTAAGCATTTTTTGGCACACTAAATAGAAAGTTTTCCGTGGTACTGAATGATGGTTAAGCGAGAGAAGAGGAAGGAAGATTTTTTTTAAAAAATACCATAAAATAAAGAAAACTCCGTCGCTGGTTCGATGCCCGTCACTGACAAAACCACCGCCGTGTACACTAATGACGGCTAGTGCACGAAAAATCTGTCGTAGCTGCAATGTCCTCCAAGTTCCCAAAATACCTCTGTAGGTGCGGGGTCAAATGGTCCGGTCCCGTCACTCGACTCGGTTCAAATTTCGCGGACCAACGTATAGAAGTCCAACCTCTCTTGAGGCAATGGTACACCCTCCTCTGTGGATAGTGCTTCGCACTATTCGCAGACACGACCACAAACAGGCAAACAAAGCTAAAGAAAACTCTTTTTTCGTTTCTAAATTCCTTTCGATGTTTAAAGATCTCTGTCCGATAGCTTGTTATACATTTGGGAACCAGCGAAATTTCATTTTCTCTAATGTTTAAATGTTCAGTATCCAATGTAATGCATAGGGCTACTTCAGACCCATTTTGAGCGAACACTACAGCTGTCCGTGAGTCACGTGACGAGTATTCCAGATGAGTATTCCAGTCTCATACTCGAATCGTATTATACTCGCACCGTTACGAGTATTCCATGCAGGGCCTTTTTATCGCATGGGCAAATCGGGACTTTGCCCAGGGCCCCCTGATGCTAGAGGGCCCCAAAACTGTTCTCTTTAACATGCAAAATCTATTTAACGATGTTTCTCAACATGAAAATAAGTAGGATACCAGATAAGTGAAAGTTTTTAATTTCACTTTCTGCTTTGGGAAAAATGTTAAACTATCAGGTTGTATGAGACGTACAGCAGAAGGTGAAAGGCGTTTTCAATTTGATGTGAAACATGTTTATGAATGCTTCATCTTATCAGCCATACACTGTAATAGCAAATATAGGACTCGCATGCAGGGTTGTTTGGTTTTAATCGTTATTTGAATCAAAATTTAAATCAAATGATTTTTTTAAATCCTGATTTTTAACAACTTTTCCTAACACGCTTGGTGTATGCATCTAGTACTTCTAATAGTATAGTCCACGGATAGTTCTTATTCTTATAAATTTTCGTAAGGGGGCCCCCAAATAGCATCTGCCCAGTGGCTCCCATCGTTCATAATCAGGCCCTGATTCCATGATGAGTATTCCAGTCTCATACTCGAACCGTATTGGCGAGATAAGTGTTCTGTGGCGGAGTACTATGTGATTTAATAAAATCAAAATAACAAAAGTGAGCTGCCAGCAGTTACCGAAAAAGCAAACTGGCGACGAAGTTGTCGATGATCGGAATAACCCAGTTTTTGCAGGCAGTAGAGGGCCTAGATATATCAATGGATTTAAAAGTTACGGGAAAACGCCAAAGAAAATGAAAATTCATTCAGAAAAGTCAGGGAAACTTAAGAACGTCTAAACGCTGAAACTTTTTGCTAATTGACCTTGATAAATTTGCATTTAGTTGCAATCTATCTTTTCTTTTCATGCTGAGGTTTCAATCTGTAGCAAGATAGGATTAGTTATAAAGGTTGTAACATCCCTCAGTTTCTTTTGCCGGGGGAAAAAGGAAAGGAAAAGGTTAATATATTTTTCAAAGTTGGCAAATCACCGAAAATAACACCAGAAACACTTTGTTGAGCTGAGAAAAGTGACTCTTCAAAATAATGATCAATTTCAGTTCTTGAATTGGCAATTAAAAAAAAAGTGAAATGTTCTAGTACCGCTTAGTAAACATTCATCTAGGTGAAATAGCAAAATTTCAGTGAAGTCTTTGTGGCTTTTAGTTGCTTTATTAACTCTATGGCAGGTGATCTAAAAACTACTGCCACTTTAAAAAAATAATTGAGGTAAAATTGCAGTTTAGTAAAGTTATTTGGAAATTCATATTGTTAAAGGTTCTGAAATCAAAGTCAATAAATAAATGTTTTGAGATTGTTTTGGAAATCAGCGTCCTCCAAATCCTATATGAACAGCAGTTGACCAAACGAGTCTTGGGTGGTCTAGCTTCAGTTTGAAACCCTCAAAATATCAGCATTGTTAAAATGAAATATTTTGCAGCTTTTTAGAAAATATTTTATCCATTCTCCGAGAGACTTTAAGCAGTGTTTAATCTACTGAAAATGAAGAACAGGGTCATTATGCCGGTTACCCGCACCGTATTTTCGACCTCATTTTAGTGTGATTATGGTTTATATTGCTCTAAAAAGAACCGTGTGTAAAACAAATATCTCATTCTTCTATACAGTTTCTTATCATAAAACCCGTTGCCTCTTCCAGGGAAGCACTATTTCGGAAGTTTTCCTCGATATTGTATGATGGTGGCGAAACAGGAAAAAGAAGTCCTCTTTTGATTCTGAAACTCCTCTCGTTGTAGAAAGATATACTATGCCACGTGCTTCGTTATTTACAGGGACAGATCGATAATATTAAAATGCCCTACATCCATGACTTACTGTTCATACAATATTTTTCTACTTGTTGCCGTCTTTTCTGTTTCATGAAAAGTATTCGACTCTTATACTGAAAAACTTACTCATCGCTTGGACGAGTTTTTCGACAACCTCGGTAATATCGATATCGAAAAATTGATTCTGCAGGATGTGACCCACTAGTTTTTAGATTTTCATGATTTTACCTCGCTTAGAAAATTTTATCGTATGATTAGAAGCTTGTAATTTGAATAGTTTACATGGATTTCTATTTTTTTCTTTTTTTTAAATTCAAGAATATTTTCTGCTGTGTAAACTTCTTGGACATTTTACCAGAAAAATAATTATTTGATAACTTTGAAGTTTCCGTTGAAAATTTATCGCAAAGCATTGTTTTACGATAGACTTATTAAAAATCTAAAAATTCT
The DNA here is from genome assembly GCA_907164885.2 of Dolomedes plantarius. Lineage (NCBI taxonomy): Eukaryota > Metazoa > Arthropoda > Arachnida > Araneae > Dolomedidae > Dolomedes > Dolomedes plantarius. Next base: position 223,856,528 of record OU015491.1, read on the forward strand.
AGAATAATTAATGAACTTCTACGTATCAACGTGTTTAAAAAATTAATAAATTTCAACATCCATTAAAAACTATTTTAAAATAAAATTAGTACTTTTTTTTCTTTTTATGAATTTCCGAACGTATTGTAAAAAGTTGATAATTAAATACATTTTAGTACCTTTTAATAGAAATTTAAGAAGATTTAAACCATTTATTCTCTTACGAAAAGCGTTGATTTCAGTATACACTCATTAAAAATATGTTTATAGAATCTTTGAAAGCTGGCACTTGATATAAAGACTATTTTCTGAGTGCTGCTGAAGGTTTGTATTACATTATGATGTCGTGAAGAAATGTATATTTTTTTTATATAGTGTGTTTGTGTGTGGTCTTGCCTGTGAACTGTTTCAGAAGCGCTCTCGGCAGGGAGAGAATAAAGACCGGCAGTCCAATCTTCGCTAATTGGATCCCCATGGCCGGGGAAGACGTATGACAGTGGGAGCCGAGGCTGACCAGGTATGACCGTAGGCCTTAATTACGAACTTCGTCGCCGATGAAAACACCGATCGTGTTAACAGCGGAACCGGAAGTTGGAGATATTAAAAGAATCTTCGAGAATGTTCCAGCGATTTCTAGAAAAGAGGAAAGGTAATAAAAAGGGGGTTTCTCGGAGGAGACGGGAAGACCTTAGCCGACTGTCGAACGAGCTGCTGCTTCTTTTTTGAGGCAGAGACCTGCGACGTATACTTATTTTGGCTTTTGCTAGTCACTACATCATGATGAAATGTAACTATGTGAATTGTACATACATGTAAATAGAAGGAGGAGGTCTTAATAAAGACTTTTGTACATAATTTAAATAAGTCTCTGTCTTCGTGATTAAGAATAAATATATCATCTGAGATTTTGGCTTGTCGTTGGCCACGTTATGACAGCATCATTATTATTATTATTATTATTATTAATAAGCTTTAAGAACATCCAAAATCTCATTTAAAAGTTGCTCTCTCTCTCTCGAAATTTATATTTTTTTTAAAAATTCCAGTGTCTAGAACTTATCACAAATAATGGATAAAAATACAACACAAAAGAAAAATATAACCGTAGATATTGCCCCGTTCGTTCTATCGCTGTCCAGTATCAGGGATGCTGGCTGTGCAGGTGAGATCTGAAAATACGTCCAAGCTGATTACAAAGCGGACAAAGAGTGGCGGCGACAGTGCCAATTCTACGCAGATGGTGCACAGGGCAATCATGCCCGCTTCACGACGGGGTTTGTCGGACGCATTTTCAGGGCAATCACTACTCCGGCGTTTTGTGAGTATTCAACTTTGCCGTTCAATAAGACGTCACCAAATGCCCCGTGGACAGTTTTGCGGGGATGGAAGGAAAAGGGTAAAAAGCATGCTTTTTACCCTTTATCAGAGACGCACTTTATCTGAGACATTCCCACAGAATCGCGGAAATGGTTGAATACTTTTAATCTGGGAGCACCTTACAGGCGAGTCAACATTGCTCCCTACATTGCTCCCTACGTTTGATCGGGCTCCCTCCCCCACTGACACTATAGAGGGGAAGTTGAGTGGAGTTGAATAGACAGCGCTGCGGTCATTTTTATCATTTTTTTTTTGGCTACACGAGAGCTCATTAAACCGGAACCTACTGCTTAAAGCCGACTGCAGACGGCTACAAACATCCATGCCAGCAGTGGGACTCGAACTCACAGACTCCGATACCGATGCCAGCGCCCTAGCCATTCGGCCATCGACCGGCCAGACATCATAGAAGGACTTTCCGGCCTACGGATTTGAACGTGCCTGTATGTATACGGACTAGACACGAAGGCATTGAATGGCGCTCTTCGGGATTCGAACTCTGCAACCTTCCAACGCGCTACCACAAGGCTTCTGTAACGTCGTGGATTCCCTTTCCTGAGAAGAGACCACTCGAACCAAAGCTCTCTTTTTTCTTGGGAGGCCTGTTCCGAGAAATTGGGGGGGGGGCGACACATTTAATTACCAGGAGAAAAACGAGCCTCTGGGCTACTGCGGTGTAAATTGGATTTTGTATATCTAGCTGAAACCAACTGATGCCTCGACTACTGTATGGCGGGAAAGCTCCCCACCCCTCCGGCCTCGCTGCATTGTCTCTCGAGACACCGGTCACAATGCGCAAGACTGGCCGGCGCTCACACCACCGAAGATGAAGGCGACCCCGTAGGGAGCCGAAATGATGACCGTTCGTCTATAGCCGCCGAACGAGTGAGAAACCGCCGAAAAACCAAAGAGATATATAGGGGCGCTTGACAATACGATGCAGAGACTGAGAGAGAGAGAGTGGGCCAGCAGCCTCAATCAAGAGATCAGCGGAAGGATTTGGACGGAGCGGTCCCAGGTGCTGATCGCTGCGGGATCGTCTCTCTATTAAAGACTAAGAGAGTCTTCATGAATTTTTGAGAGAAATCTCTGGGATGCAGACTAGAATAGTCTCTCTGCAAATGTAAATACTGCATATAAGTGAATCTTAATATAAGCTGTGGTTTTATAATAATTCTGTCTCTCGTGTGTTTATTTTCAACTACGAAAACGTTACATTACCTCGCCCCCGGAGTCAAAGTATATTAAGTTTCTTAAAATTTTCTAAGGTTTTTCTCGAGGACAGACCTTCTGTTGCAAAGTTTATAGTAGCTTTTTAAAAAGTATTTTCGAAATGAGTTTTCTATCGGGTTGTCTTCAAATTTTCCGCTGAAAATATACCGCATCAAATTTCTGTTCTCTCAAAATATTGTCGTAGTTTAAAATTTTAAATTACTTGGTCTTTTTATGAAAAAAAACTTTTTATTTTATTTTATTTTTTAATTTGCGAGTTAGCTTAACCACGTTCAAAATAAATAAATAAATAAAAATAAAATAAATGAAAAAAATCATTTTATACCTATAGATTTCGCAAACTTTCAAACTTTTAAGGGTATCAGGAAGTAACAGGAAACGTAAATGTTCCTTATCTATCAAAATGTATAATCTTCGGAAATGCCTTTTGAAGTCCTAAATGTGCATATATTTCAATGTAATGATTCATGTTAGAAAATAGATAATTTTTTCTTACAATATATTCTCAACTGAAAAAATTAAATAAGTGTTTCTTTGGATTATATATATATATATATATATATATATATATATACATATAATGTATAAAACTTACTTTAGAATAAATAATAGGATAACGTTGACTGGCGGTAAAATTTATTGGTTACGTGTTAGAAAGTACTAAACATTCTATTTTATTTTTGTCGTTTTAACTATCCATGACCCTTTTTACACTATTACCCAATAATCTGGATCCCGGAACGCCTTTAGGTCCTCAGGCATTTACCTAAACAACTCACAAGCTTTCAAAGAACCCAGTGTGTTAACGAGATTTTTATTTATCTATTTTCTAACTTTTCTTCTCGCTTACAAAATTGAATTGCCATTGAGCTGAGTATAAACACGCAGAACCGCACCATTCGAACAAAAAAACCGCCCGGGGCTGTTTACCGGCTATAATCGAACTTTCGTAAAGCCAAGAATAGAGAATAATGGAGCAGCATTTGGGAACATCAGAAAATATCTGAGAATTGGAACATCTTATTTTTTTTTTATCCCCGGCTCAGTTTTACTTTGTTGATCGTACATAATGGCCATTTTGTAATTGCCTCTCTCGAAATTAAAATCGCCGCGGGTGTAGGCAGGCTGAAAAACTTATTCTTTCCCTCGCGATAGTCGTTCCTCAAACTACGTGGGAATTCCTTTTTGGGACTGAGATTTTTTGGCATCAGTCCCCGCGAGGCAGTTTCTCGCCGACACACCCAAAACGACTCGCAGACCGTTTTTCTCCCCTCTGTCCGTCGTTTTGAACAATTTATCCGGCCAGCGAAGTGATAAAAAGTTTCAGTGCGCTAAGAGAATGCGCTGGATTGTGCTCGGAGAATATAATGGAGGTCAAGGTCGTTCTCCTCGAGCAACAATGAAACGTAATGTGCCGGAGAGCCACTGGTCAGTTACCTCTCGCTGTTTTTGTTCGCAAGCGATAGCTCATCGCGAATACCACGAGAGAAATAAATGCCGCGTTCGGAATGTCCCCATAATTCGGCAGCTGATGATATCAGTTTGACGCTCGCATGCAGGGCCGGATTTACGTATAAGCTAAAAAAGCTGCAGCTTAGGGCCTCGCAATCAGCCGGGGCCTCAAATAAAAAAACAAAAAATATATAAAAATTGATATAAAAATATCTCGTAGAAAAATCACTCAAATGAAGTGAGACGTATCACAATAACTTCTAAATAATTTAAATTATACAAAAATGCAACATTAAAATAATTTAAGCGCATTGTATAATTGATTGAGACTAAATTTTCACCTGAATAAAAGATTAAGTTTTTATGTACTACCAATTATGTTGTTATATTAATTTAATTTTTACCTTTTATCTTAATATTTTAATTTAAAACTTTCTGTTCTATGAGCCTTATTTGTAATTTTTAAAACCCTTTAATTATATATGTTAACCTTTATAGTCGTGATCCGACAAATCATTATCATGTAGAAGTAATCATAACTGTAGCACCAACTCTTATTTACATCTGGTTTATTAACACATTAAAATATTGATTAAATAAGTCATTTACAAACTTTCGTTCCGACGAACGTTAATATACTCGTGAGAGCCGGGCTCATTATTCAAAGTCCGTACGAGCTCCCCGTCTCTCCGTAAGCGTGTTGACCCTTCAACCGTCCAAATCTATTCTCCCCCCTTCGTTAACGGCGTCCCTATTTATCCATTCTTCTCAGCGCCTCCTCGAACCATCCATGACGAATTTTCTTTCCTGCCGACTTTTCCAAGGTAAAAACGAGCCGCTAATGGATTTCACAAATCATTCTAAATGATTTGCGTCCTTTTATTTAGAATGTCGCACTTCTCCAAAGGTGTATATCGTTCGACACCTGTTTGCGTTTCTTTTGGGCTCATTGAAGACGCTATTACTCATGTTCATCAATTCCACTTAGGAATGGGAGACGAGAGTCTGACAATATAATTATTTCTGTGACTTTGTAAACACATCCTTTTTTTTATCTTTTAATAAAATTAAAAGAAATATATTTTCATACATTAAAAAGGCGTACATATTTAAATTTTTTCCGACACCAGCTGATGTAATTTAAAACAGCAGGGGGCCTCTGAAGTTTGTATAGCTTAGGGCCTCAGCAAGTCTAAATTCGGCCCTGTTCGCATGAAAAAGGGAGACGCGTAGCACGACGAATCGTGTTAAAATATATTTTGAGACGCATTTTGCCATGGAATAAATTCTTGTGGGATTTCTAATATTCAGTGAATTGGAAGCTGACTGGCTGCCCGCAACCACCAGAGAAATGTGACTGAATAGTGGAGGTTTCAGCGGGGAGATCTGTTTCGTTGGCCTCTCCAGCGCATGCTGTATAAATGCGACATATTTGATTCATTTATTTATACATGCGTCACACGATGGCGAGTTGGATTGTAACTGTCAGCGATGACTTTACGGCGAAGTCACAACACACTTGAAGGCCACAAAAAAGGCTGGATTGTGCGATCGAAATTCCGTCACCGCTGTGACTGTGGCCGGTGTGACTCGCTATATACAGGGCATTGGCGGCTCCAAGGGGGGGGGGGGGGCAATAGCGGCAATTGCCCCTCCCCAAAATGCCCGGCGTATTTTTTTTTCATAGCCTAAAATTATATAATCGTAGACCGAATACTAAATGAGTTGAAATTTAAAATGAGACGATGTTTATTCCTTGTATATATATATATATATATATATATATATATATATATATATATATATATATATATATATATATATATATATATATATATATATATATATATATATATATTGCCCCCCAAAACGTTGCCCTCCTGACGTTGCCCCCCCCCCCCAAAAAAAAGGAAAGAAACTTTGGGCTGGAACCGCCCCTGATACAGGGTGTCCCAGTTAAACGTTTCAGAACTTCTACGAGGGGTAGGATGCATCCTGACGACTCGAAATCATACAGCAATGTGGGGTCGGAAATGCTTTCCTGAAGCGGTGATGTACACAGAAACCATAAAGAAAGAAACCGTAAGTGGATAATAGTTTTAATACTAAATGTACAAAAACAAAAGGTACAGGGGTCAAAGTAAGTGTTCGAAGTTTTTTCCACCGACTGCAATGCAGACCTCATATCTCCGGCGCATGGAATTCCGATCATTCTGGAATAATCCAGGCTCATCTCGAATTTCTCCGGCCGCTACTTCGATTCTTGCAACCAGCTCCTCAGCATTGTCAACGGGGGTGTCATAAACCCGTGTTTTCATATGTTCCCATAAATAAAAATCAAGACATGATAGGTCCGGTGACCGAGCAGGCCAACGTACGAAACCACCACGTCCGATCCACTGTTGGCAAATCTGACGTTTAGGTAGTTACGCGACTGCTCCACTACAATCTGAAGCCCCGTACACCAAATTCATGTCGGCTAACTCTGCGTTCGTATTATTATTCGTAATTAGCTATCCTACTAACTCTGAGTCCTTGTGGGAAATGACGATTCCCTGCACGAACGCTCGGAACTTTCTCGCAACGCCATCTACCGCTTCAGGAAAGCATTTCCGACCCCACATTGCTATATGATTTCGAGTCGTCAGGATGCACCCTACCCTTCGTAGAAGTTCTGAAACGTTTAACTGGGGCACCCTGTATATTAACCAGGTAGCCCGCGCGAAAATTCAGCATGCGAATAATGTACGATTCATAGGGTTGGTGGTTAGTAGTAGGATGGAAGAAAAATCGGTTCATTTGTACCCATTGTTTATTTGTCAAATAACAACTGTGCGTAAGAATAGTACAGATCACCTTTGGACTTTCTATTAGAGGTGAAGCATAGTAACACAAAACAGGGGAACGTGGGATATGGACACGTCAAAACACATTTGTGGACAATATTAAAAGTTAAGCATGACACAAACTCATGGAAAATGGGATATTGACATTACAAAACCTCTTTATTCACACTATTTGACCGTGCCGTATCGATGCACCCGGGGAAAGAACTCTAGCGCCAAAAGTTCATTTTTAACATCGATCTTTAAACAAACAATACAATGTGCCATTCTAAACCAACAATTCATCAGAAGCGGAGAACTTAATCTTTAAAATGGTACTTAAAATGGATTTTGGTTAAGTATAAAGGGAGAAAAAGGGATCGTCAGAAAAAATCACCTTCTAGAAAAAAAAAAATATATATATATATATATATATATATATATATATATACATATATACATATGTACATGTGTGTGTGTGTGTGTGTGTGTGTGAGAGAGATATACAGAACTTTGGCAACAGCATCCACAGCACCCGACACGAATTAGAGACATTCCCGCCGAACGAAGATCCCCGCCATTCTACAGGGATTTCACGACTAGAGAGAGAATAAGACGCCGTTGCGAGAGTAAGACGTTAAGATATACGTGGTAGCAAATGGCTACCGTAAAGTAGTAAAAATTATGTTCCATAATTGTTATTTGTAACTGTTTTGTCCCGTGACCCGTCAAGAATAAATTGGTGTTAGTGTGAACCGATGTATTCAATTTAGAACGACGGACACCAATTTACACGAGGACACGGCCGAAGCATTTTTCTCAAAGTGCGTTCTGGGCCACTGTTCCATATCCCCTAGCAAGCCATTCTACGACGTTATTAACGAACTGGATTACTCCTGGATTACTTCTAGATTGCTCTGGATAATTCCGATTTATTTCTTGCCCGTCTACGACGAACCGGTGAGTTTAATTTAATTTGTCAATTGAAGATATTTTTACGATCGTCTAATTGTTGTTACTGTTGATGAACAATTGCATTTAAATCTCCAAGAAGTATTTTGATTCTATTTTTGAAGATATATGAACATATTTAAGAAATATTTAAAAAAGAAAGTATATTTTTCTAACAAATGTATGCATTTTTAATTCCGATACAAGAAGTGTTTTGTTTTTGAAGATATATTTGCATATTTATATTTTGTGCTGTTTACTTTCAATATGAGTACTCTAAATGATATCCCGCATATTTCAAAATCCCTTAAATCAGGGTCCACAAAAGCAATTAGATTATTACATCAGTTTATATTTGGAAATGATGCTGGGAGAGACAATCGTAAAGAACTCCGCATTTTTTCTGGTTTCCCTAAAACTTTTCATGTCAATGACGAACGGGATAAAAGACTTAAAACATTCTCCAGCACCGATTTAATTTGTATTGCGAATTTGCTACATCTTGAGTGTTCAACAGACCCATCTCAGAGCTGTGAAACTATTTTCAATGCTTTAAAGAACTTTGCATTATTCCCCCCCCCCCCTGTGCTCTCGGATACGAGTGAAACCGAAAATGATTCACACGACGCCAACAGAAGCTCTACGGTTTTGGCGACTAGCCAGGTGCCAGTTCAAAGTTCATTTCCAACCGTAGCTTCACATTCTAACATAAACAACTCTTTCGAGCAGAGACAGATAAATCCTTTTTTATCTGTTGTTGATTCGCAATGTTTTCCAGCCTCTAATAGTGGAATACATTTATCGTTACGAGACCTTGCAGAGTGCATTAAGAATTTTAACGGGTCATCCGATTCTTACAGTGTTAAAATTTTCATACAGGATTTAGAAGAACTTTTTTATCTTAATAGCATCACAAATGACGTCCACAAAATTGTCTTTACGAAAAAATGTTTAGTTGGTTCCGCAAAAACATTTATTAATTCTCTTCATGGCATAACCACTTGGAATTCGCTCAAAGAAAACTTACTAGAAGAATTTTCCTCCAAATTAAATAGCGCCGATCTTCATACGATGTTGCTGCAAAGACGGTTAGAACCTAATGAACCCTTACATGACTACTTCATAGCTATGCGAGAAATCGGTTCACGAGGTCAAATTGACTTTTCTTCAATTTTTGATTATGTTATCAACGGTATTCCCGATTCTACATCTAATAAAATTTTGTTATATGGTGCTAAATCTGTTTCAGAATTCAAAGAAAAATTGACAGTTTATCAGAAATTTCTTTCAACGTCCAAATTAAGTAAACCTTCTAAGGATATTAAATTCGCATATGATAATCGTCAACGAAATTATAACTACGATAGAAAACTCCCTAATAATTCTTCAAAACCCTCCGTTTGCTACAATTGTGGTTCCAAGAGCCACAAAAGTTCCAGTTGCCCGCATACGACTCCAAAATGTTTTTCATGCAATTCTTTTGGACATTTATCCTCAACTTGCACCCAACGCGTTGGACAGACAATCCCAGAAAATTCTTCGGACACTACTCCACCTAATGACGCCTTACATGTTCCTACACCAACCAATTATAGGTGTTATCCAATAATGATAAACAATGTTGATCACCACGAGCTTCACGATTCCAGTAACGAAGCTACAGTGATTACTGACCAAACCCACCAACTCAAAAAATTGCAGAGTGAGTTGAAAGATTTTCAGCGAGAAGTGGAAGAATCTCGGTTAGTTGAAGATGAACTGAATGCTCAAGCGAAAGAAGCTGAAAAGAAACAAAAAGCTTTGGAATCTGAACTGATTCACTTAAAAGAAGATTTAGCAATGTCTGAAATGCAGAAAAGAAACTTAAATGAGGAGTTAGAATAAGACGAGTAGTAAGACGTTAAGATATACGTGGTAGCAAATGGCTACCGTAAAGTAGTAAAAATGATGTTCCATAATTGTTATTTGTAACTGTTTTGTCTTGTGACCCGTCAAGAATAAATTGGTGTTAGTGTGAACCGATGTATTCAATTTAGAACGACGGACACCAATTTACTTACACACACACACACACACACACACACATATATATATATATATATACAGTGGAATCTCGATCGATCGTTTTTCAAGGGACCTACTGAACTGAACGATAAATGCGGGAAAACGATAGATCCGGGAACATAACAAAGCAATATGATCGTCGGGACAGGGCGAAATAAGCGACACATGCGGGAAAACGATGATTCGGAAAACGATCGATCGAGATTCCACTGTATATATATAAAGCAGTTCCGTAACTGACTGACTCACTGACTGACTGACATACAATGCACAGACCAAACCGCTGGACCTAAAGGGCTGAAATTTTGCATGGCGATTCTTCTTATAGTGTAGGGGTGCACTAAGAAAGAGTTTTGAAAAATTTTTAGATTTTTTAAAATTAAATTTTTAAGCTGTTTTAGTAACTTTTTTAAAGTTTGCATCTAAAATAATTATTTGAGGGTTATAAAAATTATATCACGAGAAAGATCATAAAAATTCCTTTAAAATGAAATCTTTGTCGAATCTTTATCTTCATTTTCTGATTTTTGGTGAATTTTTAAAGATTCATTTTTAGAATTTAATTTATTAAATGCTGATCACGTGATTTCTTTTTATGGTACTTTAAAATAAATTTATCGTCACGTACATAACAACTAAATAGACAAAAAAATATATTTTTCTTTTCTTGCTAATGCGGCAGACGATTGGACATTATCCAAAAAAATATTAAAATACAGTAAAAGATATGTTCCTCAAACTATACTATATTAACTGTACTATATTCTTTAGTATGCCCTATTAGATTTAATTTGAATATATTCTTCTACATTATTTTGTCTATAAAAATATCCGTTACGATTTTTTTATAAATATACTTTTTCCTTTTTTTTTTTTTACATCAATTGCTTACATTGATCGTTGTATTTATTATAAATACTTTTATACATATTTTTGGCATTAATTGCATACATTGACCGTCGTATTTAATTTGAATGTACTCCGTAGCGAAGTACGGGTTTTTAGCTAGTATAATATATATATATATATATATATATATATGTGTGTGTGTGTGTGTGTGTGGTTTCAATATAAATCAATTTATTTAATTATTAAACTATTAAACGTAACCTCACAGCATAATTAAATATGGCAAAATAAAATAAAATGGTACATAAGCGAATGAAACGTGTCTCTCAAAATGGAAATGCTTCAAGTATGCTGGTTCAATCGTATTCGTGGAAGTGCATTTTTGATGGAATGTCCAAGGGCAAAGTGTGTTTTATCTTTAAAAAAATCACATTTTTCAGAAACAATCCTTCGCTCACTGGTAAAGTCGTCATTTTTAACAAAGAGATTTCATCATTCAACTTAATGAAAACATTTTTTTGTCCAACAGTGAAGGCAACTTTTGAGAAAACCTAATGCCATTGAGTTTTTCCAAATATCTCTTTCCATATTATGGATTTTAGTTTCACAGCATTTTTATGCTTATCTATTTACACAGGAAAATTTTCCGTGTTTGCCCGTGACTAAGGAAGTATTGTTGCTAAAACCCTTGTCAAAGAGCCTCGTCTTTTGCGATTTTAAAGATTAGTTCCATTTTCGTTAAGTTCATTTTTTGCTTGTGTTTCTATTCGCATTCGTGTAAGTGTCTCGTTTTTTTACACAAAATGATGCAACATTTTCAGAATATTTTATTATGGATAATTTATTAAATAAGTCATCTTTTGCTGTTATCGTATTTAAGCGTGTATAGGCCACACTTCAATTCCATAAAATAGGTCGGTAAAAATGGGGTGCGGCTTATACGCGGAATTTTAAAATTAAATACAGTAAACACTCTTCAGATTAGAACATTTTACTACCATAAAACTACCGTTAGTATCTATACACCTTATTATGCCGTATGCCCCCTTATTATGCTATTACACCGTATTATGCCAGTGGCAGTTCAATGTATCGTAAATATTGTTTGTATATATTATACCTTAGGACTATTTAATAAAACTCTTTTGGGTTCCCAAACGTTTGTCTCCGGCCGAAATAATTCCTAAGTGTACTAGTATGTATATAATCATCTTTTTTACACTGTACTTTCCCCACCATCATCTGAGTCTGTACCTGATATTGTTAGCATTGAACTCTTAAGGAATGTACGACATTGCTACATTTCGCAGAACGATGCTACTTTGAGTCTGCAACGGAATTCAGAAATAAAATTTTCTCCAAATAGCGCCCTTTACACGTACGTTCTTTCCCGAGTGAAACCACGATCCCGCGCGATTGAGTGCACGTGTGAAGGTGTCGGAGAGGAAGGGAAAGCTGCTTTGGAGCGTACTGCAATTTTTCCCGCGCGCAATCCCGTACGCTCTTTTGCGAGTGCTTGGAGCGTGCGCGCAATCCCGTAAGCTCCAAGCACTCGTGAAAGAACGTACGTGTAAAGGGCGTTAATGTTGTCTCAAAATTCCGGTGCGGCTTATACACGCATTGCGAGGTCTATACACGAGTAAATACGGTAATATGCAAACCCTTTTTTTATTATTTCAAATTTGTGCTGCTTTTTCAAATCGAAAAGTTCTAGTTGCTTTGGACTTTTCAATTCTCATTTAATTTTTTCACGTTATTTATAGAAATCTTATTATTATTTTGGCTAGTCTCAGTCAACACGGTGATGTGATTTAAAATATATATATATATATATATATATATATATATATAAATAAACAGGAAACACTTTACACGGCTGCTTATGTGTCCAGATCGTTTCCTCAACACAAAGAGTCTTAATTTAAGTTTCTCACACTATCGCACTTCGGGGTGTAAAAAAAAAAAAAAAAAAAGATGGAATGGAGTAATTTTACAATGGAATGAAAGTTTATTAAGTAGGCGCCCTTCCTTGTGTATAATCCTCAGCCAGAACCGGTCTCTTGAAGCGCCAATCATCATCTGTTTTGTTCAGTTTTCGGCACAAACATCCACCTCATCTTAAGTTTAATTTCACGCAGAAAATTAATTCGATTAGGGACGGAATTCAACCCGGGTCATCCCTTGATTTCGAGAACATACGAATAAACAACAAACAGGAAAGAAAAATGGTTGGCTGCGTTAGATGACTTTTCTTCGCACGGAAAATACTAGGGAATTTTTTTCTTATTTTTTTTCTCCAAAATTAATTTATTTCTGGGAAAAAGCTTGAAGAGTATTGTGGTTAGAAAATGATTAATTTAATTTTAATTGCCGTCGCAGCACTTTACAGAGGAAGGGTGCATTGACATCATCACGCATTTTCATGTTCACGAGATTCCAACTATTCTTCACTGGATGAAAAGCATTCAGCGAAGATTCGTTGACGTTTTCTGGCCACAGCACTTCACACCAGGTCCTTAGAAAGCTTGAGGGGCCAGGAATGCGTCTCCGGTTTTATGGCACCAGAAGGGTCGGAGCCCGACTTGCCAAATGCGATCTACATTTGGATAGAGTAGACATCTGGTAGACTCGCACCCTTACCACCACACGGAAAGACTTTCCGGTCCACATATGCAGGTTGTCCCCAAAAACCTTGAAGCATTTTTAAAATTTATACAAAAAGAAAGTATACAAGGTAAGAAGTGGAAATTCCCAGATGTGTTGTTTATTGTCGTGTCTGCGGATAGATAGCACTATCCGCAGAAGAGGGGGTGCCATTGCCTCAAGAGAGGTTGGACGTCACCTCCCAGTACGTCACACCCCAGTCCGGTGTATATATGAATACAAGGAAATAGAAACGTGAATCACACAAACACAGAATTTTGATTAACAAACGATGAAACCGACGATGGATTGCAGCTCCCCTTTCTAGACGGGGCCTCCTTTTTCAGGCGGAAAACTGACCGGTTCCTTAGAATACATCCAAGTCTTATGCAGGAATCGAACTTGCGCCCCCGGCGTGGCCCACTAATGCCTTAACCACTTAGCCACTGGGTGACCACAGATGTGTCACTGTATATAAACAGGGTGTCCATAATTAAAGTCCCACTTTCAAAAGGCTGCAAAAAAAGAACCACTGGTCAGAATGACTTCAAATTTGAACTGAATATACTGGAAGAAGGGGGAAACGATTTGGCATAATAAAAAAAAGTTCCAAAATGTTACAACGCCATCTATTGATACATTTTGGAACTTTTTTTTATTATGCAAAATCGTTTTCCCCTTCTTCCAATATATTCAGTTCAAATTTGAAGTCATTCTGACCAGTGGTTCTTTTTTTGCAGCCTTTTCAAATGGGGACTTTAATTATGGACACCCTGTATATTAGAGTTTTTTTCTGTGTATAAAAAGTTGAACATGTGGCGCTAGTTGTTCCGTGAAAGCGAAAGTTGTAAGATGGCTACTCCATCACAGAAACCAATATGTGATAGATGGTATTTCAAAACGGAACCTGTTAAGCAAGTGAATTTCTAGTTCCCACCTTGTGTATTTTTTTGGGTATAAATTTTTAAAATGTGTCAAGGCTTTTTTGAGACACCCTGTATATATATATATATATATATATATATATATATATATATATATATGTGTGTGTGTGTGTGTGTGTGTGTGTGTATTAACTGGCATTGACATTCAGTGGCGTTTCTTGCTCAAAAGTCGACGTGTTAACCACAGGGTTGCATCGGGCCTCCGAAGATAACAGTCCGCCCGATTTTGAGCTTTCCCGTTAAAGAATTTTATCAATTATCCTAGAATGTTGTAAGATAACAATGATTCATATTTTCAGTTCAACCCCGGGAGAGTTCGATTGTTTACTTTTTTCGAATAAGATTCGAGTTTACTCTTTCACTTTATTCTTAAATATTTCCGGCCAGAAAAATGCTTACTACTTCAGAAGTTCGATCTCCTATCGCCATTTGTTGAATTCTGGAAACTTTTTTGCGATAACAACGCGTGTTCGCAGACATTTACAATCACGCTGATTCTGAGTGATGACGCAGTTCAGCTCGAGCCTTGACGGTTAAAAGCAGTGGCGCAACCAGGGGGGGGGCAAGGGGCCCTGCCCCCCCAAAGAAATCGAAATTGCATTATGAATATTGGTTTTGCATTATAAATATTTTTATCCATTCATCTCGCCCCCCCCCCTGCATTATAAATATCTTTATCCGTTTATCTCGCCCACCCACAAGAAAAAATCCTGGGTCCGCCACTGGTTAAAAGAATAAACTTTACTGGGTTTCTTGATGACATATTTTTGTAGTTATAACACCCGAAATTTTCTTTTCTTTTTTTTTCTTTCAAATTACCGAAAATGCCGTCTTCAAAATAATGCTAAGTGTCTTCAGTTATACATTCTTAATCTTACCTGAAATGTACATATGTACATTCATGTTTGTTTTCCGAGTAGAAGAGAAAAAGTGCGCATAATGACGCGTGATGGAAGTACTTTATGAGAAGAATTTGAACAGAGCAATTCGTAACCTTCCTAGCTGGTTACTGTTGATGAAATACTAGACAATAGATAAAGTTAAGAGAGCAAGTGGAAGATGAGAGCAATCTAGCTCAGCAGCAATACAGTTCAGGAAAAGCATTTGCCGTTTATAGCACTCGACATAAAAATTACTTAGTTTGTTGATTGATTAAGAGCACCATCTTTGCTGCTTAAAGGTGAGACCACATTTAATTAACAATGATAAGATTAAGAACATTAAAATAGATCTGATGATCCAGCGAAATGAAAATTTCGGAGGGCACTCCAGAAAATCCAACATTAAAAACTATTTTGTAAAGCGTTAAAAACAGAAAAATTTCTTTTTCTATAAATCACTTCAAGTTTCACCAGTGATAAGATATATACTTTTATATTTCTTTATTTCATCATACTTTAACATCCAACTCATTTTGCATATTTCATCTTCTCTGGTCAAATGAATCGATGAACCACGGATTGGGGCCTTTAGCCTTTCCGTCTACCGCACTGGAAAATGGTCACGTTTCAAAATCCTTGTATGTTTTCATGTTGGTTCAGCATCGCATTATAACATTAATGATCACTGTCGTTACTATTACATTAAATGATGATAAAAGGGAAACGCGATTTACAATACAAATTTATATTACACGTGCGCTTGTAAATCATTCTGAGCGATGCTTATCCTACACTCGTCATATTATGTGCATACTCCGAAACTTGCTTGCTGTTGCTTTGCAGGGTGGCGGAAATGTTGGTCTCTGCATATGCCACTAGTGCGTGTAGTATCACACACAAGTGGGAGAAGTGAAAGCCATTCATAAGAACCTTATCGCAACATTACACACTGATAGGGATCTCAGATTGCCGGGGCAGAATCCATCGTTATCTGAAACCATTGAAGGTGAATCTTTCAAACTTCTGAATGAATGTATTTTGCTTCTCCGGGGTAAACATTCGAAAATTAGCCATTAAAACCATCGGAACCGCCCACGCGACAGTGACAAGACATGCTCGAGAAACAATACCGAGCATCGCATTGTTTTACACTCGCAGACTGGCCATGCACACCGACATAACTCGTCGATTGAGTTGTCGCATATCCTAAAAGACGGGTTGTCAAATCGATACTAGTAACCCCCAAGGTTATTCTCAAAATCAGACGATCTTTGGGGTGTTACCACCAACGACCTAACATTGTGCGAGGTCGTGCAAGGCTCAAAGACCTGTGAGATGTTGTAGGTTCAAAAAGAGAGACCAAACATATTTTTTCTTTATTTTACTGTCAATAGGAATAATGTTATCGCACTATTCAGTTCATTGTTAATATTCCAATGAAATTGGTAAAAATTAACTTTACCGAAAGATCTTTCAAATTCGTAAAGGAAGTTCGTAGAGGAACATAAAGGAAGATTTTAATAGTGTCGCAAATTAATTCTCATTGGATTTTTAAAATTCAGCAGTGGGTGTTACGTCATATAACCCTTTAGTGTCATGAGATGCATTCGTGTGCCCTCTAGCGGCAATATGTAAAAATAAGTAGAAGTACGAAAGCACCGCTTGACAGCGGTCGTCAGCTACTCTGCCTTCCGTTAGCGGAGAAATAAAAATAAAGTTAATTTTGCAGCAAACAATGCTGTTGATCCGTCAGCTTATTTAAGCACGAAACTATAGTCTAAACAGTGGGAAAGGAGAAAAAATAAGTTTCCTTTAATTTTTTGAAGGGAAGTCCAAGAATAACTGGTTTTCTTAAAAATTAGCGTAAAAATAACACGCTTCCGTTTAGATGAAATCCAGCTGCTGCTCTGTCCCGTTGCGACATTATTTCCATAATAATTTTAAAGGACTTATATTGGACTAGCTGAAAACCCGCACTTCGCTACGGAGTACATTCAAATTAAATGCAACGGTCCATGTATGCAATTAATGCCAAAGATATGTATATATATATATATATATATATATATATATATATACTAGCTGAAAACCCCGCACTTCGCTACGGAGTACATTCAAAGTAAAAACATCGGTCAATGTATGCAATTAATGCCAATATATGTATAATAAATACGACGATCAATGTATATAATTGATGTAAAATATATATATATTTATAAAAAAATTGTAAGGGATATTTTTATAGACAAAATAATGTAGAAGAAGATATTCAAATTAAATCTAATATAAAGAATACTAAAGAATATAGTACAGTTAATATAGTACAGTTTCTAGAACATTTCTTTTACTGTATTTTAATATTTTTTTGGATAATGTCCAATCGTCTGCCGCATTAGCAAGAAAAAAAAATTATTTTTTGTCTATTTAGTTTTTATGCACGTGACGATAAATTTATTTAAAGTACCAGAAAAGGAAGTCACGTGATCAGCATTTAATAAATTAAATTCTAAAAATTAATCTTTAAAAATTCACCAAAAATCAGGAACTGGAGGTAAAGATTCGAAAAAAATTTCATTTTAAAGGAATTTTTATGATCTTTCTTGTGATATAAATTTTATAACCCTCAAATTATTATTTTAAATGCAAACGTAAAAAAAGTTTAAAAAACAGCTTAAAAATTTAATTTAAAAAAATCTAAGAAGAATTTTTGAAAAATCTTTCTTAGTGCACCCCTACACTATAAGAAGAATCGGCATGCAAAATTTCAGCCCTTTAGGTCCAGCGGTTTGGTCTGTGCGTTGTATGTCAGTCAGTCAGTGAATGAATGAATGAATGAATGAATGAGTCAGTTACGGAACTGTTTTATATATATAGATATATATATATTTATAATGAATACAACGATCAATGTATACAATTTATGTAAAAAAAAGCCAAAAAATATATTTATAAAAAAAATCGAAGGGATATTTTTATAGACAAAATAATGTAGAAGAAAATATTCAAATTAAATCTAATAGGACATACTAAAGGATATAGTACAGTTAATATAGTACAGTTTGAGGATCATATCTTTTACTGTATTTTAATATTTTTTTGGATAATGTCCAATTGTCTGCCGCATTAGCAAGAAAAAAGGTTTTTTGTCTATTTAGTTGTTATGCACGTGACGATAAATTTATTGAAAGTACCAGAAAACGAAATCACGTGATCAGCATTTAATAAATTAAATTCTAAAAATGAATCTTTAAAAATTCACCAAAAATCAGAAAATGAAGGTAAAGATTCGAAAAAGATTTCATTTAAAAGAACTTTTATGATCTTTTCCGTGATATAAATTTTATAACTCTCAAATTATTATTTTAAATGCAAACTTTAAAGAATGTTACAAAAACAGCTTGAAAATTTAATTAAAAAAAATCTAAGAATTTTTCAAAACTCTTTCTTAGTGCACCCCTACACCATAAGAAGAATCGCCATACAAAATTTCAGCCCTTTAGGTCCAGCGGTTTGGTCTGTGCGATGTATGTCAGTCAGCGAGTCAGTCAGTCACGGAACTGTTTTATATATACAGAGGCTGTTCGCACATTTTTTAGACGATTTTGGTAAGCGGTAATAAAAAATCGTTTGCTGCAAAAGAAATAATTGCAATTGAACTATGTTTTTAAAAGTCAAAATTATCGTCTGCGGCTTGAAAGTTTTGTCTTTATTCAAAATGGCGTTTTTAACAAAGCAGGGGTTCGACGACTACATTTATGCTCTTTCCGAAGAGAAATATGCATACTCCGTTATCCAAACACGATGTGAGAGTCATGGTTTTGTGATATCTAAAGCGTCGATAGGTAATATCGTCAACAAGAAAGGGAAAAAAACGTCAAATTAGAGCCTCAAGTGGGACAAAAATTCCAAACAAGTATCCAAGGAAAAAACGGACATCTTCGACTATTGCAAAGGTACGTTGTTTAATGTTAAAAGAAAATCCCCCTAGTCAAAGGACAGTTGCAAAATCATTAAAATGCTCGGTGTCCACTGTAAACAAAATGATAAACGTTGATTTAAATCTAAGAAAGCGGAAAAGCGGAATGTGCATCATCTTCTTCCAAATCATATCGCTGAACGAAGGACACGCTGCAGAATTCTATATGAGAAACACTTATCCAAAGAAAAATGGAAAACAATTGTCACAATAGATGAATCATAGGTGTATTTAAATGATTGCAACAAGAAAAGAGCCATTTATTATCATAAAAGGGGAGAAAAAAATTTAAGTACATGGTTCAAAGAATCGAAAGAAAGTTTTTCTAAGGGATTCATGATTGTTGCTAGTTTTTCTTATAATGGCAAGTTAAAAATAAAGAGAGTGGAAAAAAATGTCAAGATTAACTCCAAATACTATCAGGAACATATTTTATCGCCAATTTTTCTGAATGAAATACCATCGCTTTACCCACAGTGCCATCAATCTGTGAGACTCCATCAGGACAAAGCTAGCAGTCACACATCAAAATCCACTGTAAATTTCCTAAAAGAAATGATAAAAAAACTGGTATCAAGGCCATACCCTTCACTGATATCCCTACTAAATCTCCCAATGTATCACCTATGGATTTTTGTGCTTTCGGACTTTTAAAATCTGCATTATCCAAACGTCGTCCCAAAACCCTTACAGGACTCTGGAAAGCTGTTCAGGAGGAATGGGATAGAATACCTCTTCTGACACTTCAAAGGGCATTATTATCCTGGAAATTGCGGTGTCAAAAGATAGTTCAGAATAAAGGATGTCAAATAGAACATTTAAAACACAAGAATTTTATGTAATTTAGTTTTGTGAATACGATATACATCGTCTAAAAAATGTGTGATCAGCCTCTGTATAGATGGGTGCACAATTTAAAAATTCTGCGCAAGGCCCAAAAATGTAAAGTAACATTTCTGGCTATAGGCACCAATCGCGAACGCCATTCCCCCGTGTTTAGACATCCACCTGTACGACAGAAGGGTTCTACAAGAAAAGGGGTTGAAACTGATCGGGGCAGCACGTCTGGGTGAGCGTCGCACGCCCCCGGCTGAGACGCCGTCAACAGCAAAAGCCAGCACGTAACATCCGAGCAGGAGACACTCGATAGGAGACAGTGGCGTGGAACTAATCCACGAAGAATTCACACTCCCTATCGATATATCGGGTAATTGTATATCAGATTTGCGGATTCATGTGTGAGTGCGTCCGTTTTCCCGCCGGTTCTGCGTTTCTTTTTTTTTTTTTTCGATCGCCAGTCGTGCTGGAGACGTCGTCGAAACGCGATTTCTGATACCGTCCGCGGTGTTGCGTTTGCTTTTCTTCGCTCAACATCCCCCCGAGTCTGGAGAGAGAGAGATTGGATAAGAGAAAATTGGGCGTGCAGAATGTTGTCTCTCTCCGAAAGAAGAATCTGATCAGTGTTCCCGGATCCGTCGCGCACCCAGAGTGCTTCGGGCCTCAGATAGGTTACATACAGGGTTGAAACAATGGGAGACCGCGGTGGCAGCACAGATTGCCTCCTCTTGGATCATCAGGCAACGGATATCGCTCAGACAGAATGCAACATTAGCGATACAGCGGACGAGTTATGATATTTGTTAGAAATTTGATGGGTTAAGTATGCGAAATCCGTGCTTAAAAGGGAATATTCTGTCCGGTTAAGAGGAGGTCCAAGCTCAGATAACTTTTCGGATGAATTGAAGAATTTGGATGGCAATCGGCTTAATGTCTTAGAAATTTTGCATTTTTTTAATATCTAGAGGCTTCGCTCCTAGGCTCGCTAAGCTCGTTCCTCTGTATGGCTAATAGCGAGATAGATAGGGGTGATTCTCGGGCAATGTAACAGCTTCCATCCATTTACTGTTGTCACCCTTAATGCGAAGGGCGTTTCATCACTGTTGAATTATCAGCTTTAAAATTCAATTAAAAATCGAAAATTTAAGATAGAGACTTGAAATGAGATTTATATGAATAAGAAAGCTTTCAGCTTCCAGATGATGTAAATATTTTCTTTGTAAGATAAAAGCTCGAGGAGCATCGATATTACATCCACATAAGGGACGATATTTTTTGAAAAACTGTGTTTCATTTTTTGATGAAAATATTAGTCTGTTTTAAAATATTTTTAAACAAATGAGATCTAGTTTAAAAGAGAAATGTCTGTAGTCTTAGACTGTAAAAAGATCAAAATTCTACGATCATGTTTTGGCGAGTTATGGTAATCTGAATATGAAAAAGTCAATATTTTCCCACAAAAAAAAAGTCCGACGAAGATGAGACATGTCTAACTTTGGTCCCCCCATTTTTCTGCATCCATTGGTATCGCTCTCGACCCCATACCCCCAGCGGTTTCGGAGGAGATAGCGTGACAAGCTTTTGACAGCGGCAGCGGGAGTTACTTTTTTTTAGAATAGAGAGACTGTTGATATGATTAGATATTATGTAAACAAGACTTATCTGTCTCAAAATTGAAGATATGTAATAAAAAATATCAATGGCTTATTTGCAATAGGTTGTAATCCACATTAAAAAAAAATGAGTTTTTGGTGCCACTATTATGAATTAGCATTCTCCATATGAATTAGCATTCTCCAATTGTTTGCAATAACGCAACGTTAGCTCGCCTTACCGTTCTTAACCCTTCAGCGGGCGCGCCCATGTACAGAGGGCAACATTTTCGTAATTTTGAATGGTTTGTTTTTACATGTAAGGTTTGAATGTTCTAAGCAGTTTCTATTTATAGCTACACCCTTTCTAATGCACGTCTGATTTTCTGACCCTTCTATTCCTTTTCCAATTGATTGGTAGTCGTGATTTAATCGTGGTAAACCAGCGGTTATACTGGATCAATACGACAAAAGCAGGATTTGATGTAGTCGATCAAATATGGAGCTATTACATGGTATCCCGCATATCACGAAGGTGGACAATCTCATTGTTTTTTAGATTTTGGGACATAATAGGAATCCATTCGCGAGTTGTCCTTAGATCCAATAAACCGGACAGTTTTGAAATAAGGCGATTGTAGCTGTATTCTTTAGCTTTAATTATAAATATATCTCAATATTATAAACATTTTATATCTTGTCATAAACCGCAGAATTATTATTTACAATTTGAAAAAAAAAGTTTGTTACAAAAGGAGTAATCAAGGTTGAAAGAGGCGTTGCACTTTGTGCCACGCGCGCCTGCTGGTGTTCCAAAAATGGGCCCGCCCGCTGAAGGGTTAAAGACTAGAAGAACGTCATCGTCTTCCATAAATCGTAAAAGGAGACGTCTAATTATTAATTTGTCAGTTACTAATTCACAAAAAATTATGAATCAATAGTTAAACAATGAGATACATACCATGAGAAAAATTTTAATAAAGGGTCTTGTTTATTTATTATATATTAATTAAAAAATTTTCCTCTTTTCCGAACAATTCATCTTTTTGAGTTACGTCCTATTGCAAAAAAATGCCAACGATAAGTTTTTCATACCACGACTAAATATTTAAAATACGCAATATGAAACCTTGTCTTTTACAACTCTTTTCCTAAAATACTACTAAAAACAATCCATTACCCCGTGGTGGATGATTCGTGTATCAGAAAAGAAAAGTATGAGAGATCAATCACAAATTTTCCGGATGGAGCGTCCACGACTCGTGTATAAAAGAATATATCTGACGTTTTCCAAAAGAAGATATGAAAATCTACGTTAGTTTGAGTGCTACTTTGACAAAACTCTATTTATATTACTGTGAGTATTTGATTTTAAACTTCTTGCTAGTTCTCTTTTTTATCAGTTGAGTATTCTCCTTGGATAATACGATCACATTAATTCATTATTTCGAAAAGTAAATCAGGCATTTCGTTGTGTTATGTAATTACGTAATATTTCCTTTTGAAAGTTTGCCCCTTATTTCTAGGGAGGTATAATTTTCTCTAGAGGTCGTGTTCGTATTTGTACGAACCAAATAGAGTAATCAATACAAAATTTGTGGTTAATTGATCAAATTAATTTTTGATGCTGACCCAGATCGACGGTTTCTCCGATCCTTCTAGTTGATTGACACGGGAGAGCCTATTTATACATCAGAAACAAATTTGCCTTTAACCAATTAAGTCCACCTAGCGATCGCAATGGACAATCAGTAAAGATACTTTAAGACACACTTATCATTAGAACAATTCTTTTTCTTTTATACGTAATCGTTATCTCGCCGTTTGCCGTTCTTGGAGACTAGGAGAACGTCATTGTCTTTCTTTAATCGTAAAAGGGGACGTCTCAGTTTGATTTGAAACAGGGACATGCGACAAACTTGCATATCGCATTATATCCCTAGAAATTATCTGCGTAAGGGAAAAACAATTAAGTCCTTGATAAAATTCCTAAGCAGTAACAAAGAGGTTGCAAAATAGTAACGAAAGTTTTGTCATCTTCTTGCTTTCTCAAATGTGTGCCACAATTCGTGACAGACGATGACTCTTCCCGAAATGGGCTAGATCACTGCACTCTGTCAGTCACCAGTCAAAATTTATAGAAATTCCTCATCTGGAATTCCTTTTCCCTCCAGTGTGCTCGTTGGTTATGCGTTGCTAAAAATCCAATAACAAGTGCGAAACCTACCTCCATGGCTGGGGTATATTTTTCATAAACAGAAGTTTTGGTGGTGGAGGTCTCTCGTGACCTTGTAGTTAAGTAGCTCGTTTTATCGTTTTCAAGGACACATAAACTACTCTTTCCTTACATATATACATAGATCTGGTTTATTCATATATACACTCATGGACAAAAAAATTAGCTCACCAAGAAATAATTGCGGGATCGTAACGAAACTTGCAATGAAGGTACATGTCGGCGAGATATGCAAATGATTAGAAATGCAGCGTGATTGCGCATTACGTATAGCCGGTAGAGGGCGTTGAACATCGTACTCTGTGGAGTATAAAACAGGTAACCAAAGCTTGTTTGAGTGTGCTGAATCATTTACAAAGGAAGAGCTGAGATAGACATGCCATTACGCCGTGTTCGAAGACAATATAAGCAGTTGTCGCAGTTTGAGAGGGGGAGAATCGTCGGGATGATGGAAGCTGGGTGGTCAGCTAGGCGAGTAGCTCGTCAATTAGGCCGCTCTGATTGTGTTGTGAGGAGCTGTTGGGACCAGTGGACCCGAGAGATGTCATGTACACGAAGACCAGGCTCCCTCGACAGACCAGTCGTCGAGAAGACTCCCTGGACAGACCAGTCGTCGAGAAGACCGCCACATCGTAAGAAATGCACTCGTACAGCCAACTGCTTCATCGGCCGCCATCCAGGCACAGGTAGCACCTACACTAGGGGCCTCTGTGTCTTCTCGAACCATACGAAGGCGCCTGGCTGAAGGACAGTTGGTATCGCGGCGCCCATTACGTGTGCTGCCCTTGACGCCCACCCATCGACGCCTCCGTTTGGAGTTTTGCCGCGCACGAGGAAACTGGACTGCAGCAGAATGGAACCAGGTCGTCTTTAGCGACGAATCCAGATTGAATCTCGGCAGTGATTACAATCGTGTTCGTGTGTGGAGAGCCCGTGGTGAACGCTTCAATCCTGCCTTTGCTGTACAGCGACACATCGCTCCCACAGCTGGTGTGATGGTATGGGGTGCCATTGCCTACAATACACGGTCACCCCTAGTATTGTTCCGTGGCACCATGACAGCCCAGCGGTATGTTCATGAAATCCTGCAACCACATGTATTGCCACACTCATGCAACGGCTCCCAGGAGCCATTTTTCAACAAGACAATGCTCGGCCTCATACGGCAAGGGTGTCACAAGACTGTCTCCGCACTGTTACTACCCTTCCTTGATCTGCCCGATCCCCAGATTTGTCTCCAATCGAGCATATCTGGGATCATTTGGGACGACGAGTTGGGCATCCCACGAGTTTGAACGAACTAGAGGCAAGGTTACAGCAAATATGGAACGAGCTGTCTCAAGACATCATACATAACTTGTATGACTCAATGCCCGATCGTATCGCATCGTGCATTCGCGCTAGAGGGGGTCCAACGGAGTATTAACTCCTCCGTTCTTTTGCCGTTTTCTCTGAAATAAATTATCCTTTTTCTTTGATTTTCTTCTCATTTACTTATATCAAAATAGTCATTACGTATGTAAAATTTCGTTTCATTTTGACGACTCCTTCTTGGTGCGCTAATTTTTTTGTCCATGAGTGTATATATACATACATACATATATATATATATATATATATATATATATATATATATATATATATATATATATATATATATATATATATATATTTACATAATCTATGATACAACATTTCCATTATCAATTGATCATTATCAATTCTCAAACAGAACAGTCATCAATAGAAAATCAGCGAGAGAGTGTCCAAAGTCCTGCACAGAGACGGACAGCATGCCCCATAGTTCTCTCCTCTCATCAGTTCATAGTTATCTCTCCATGGTTCTCTCTCCTCTTCTGCTCCTTTCTTCCCCTTATGTACCCCTCTTTCAGAAAATTCAGGATCATTCTAGAAGATTCGACCTCAGAGTGGGAATTCTCCGGGGATGGCTGTAATTAGTTTACTTTGAACTCTCCGTTAAGGACTTATTTAACGACTTGTTAATCGACCACTGTCAGTCTTTCTTAAAATAGTAGCATCTGTAAAGGCTTTTTCTAACTAGGAATGGGCACAGCACCATCATCTGTGCAAGGCACCTGACAAGGCCGTTCAAGTATTACATATGCATTCAGGGGGAGGAGGGGATCACTTTTTGTTTATTTTTGCTGACAAGGGGGTGAGGAGGAGGCCAGAGCAATGCTTACGTAAGACAGAAAATAGGCACGAAAGAGAGTGCGCCACGATGTGCTCCTGACCATATCGACTGGAGCTGAAGAGGAGTTGTTCTGTTTTTATTATTAGTGATCTAATATCTACATTTTTACTTAGAAATATACAATAATTTTATTCATTGAAAAAAAACCGTTTGGTCTATGAAATAGCAACAAGAAATTTGCCAAATCTTACGTAAGCAAAGGAGGTCGGGGGTTGCGCATCCAATTATATTTGCTTACGAGGGGAGGGAGGGGTCTAAAAGGACTAAAAATGTGCTTACGTAATACTTAAACGGTCCTTTATCGCTTTGCTGCGGAACAAACAACATATTGAAATCATAATAGGCATTGTTGAGCAAGTCACCCTAAATAATTACAAGATAAAAATAACTTTTTATAATACTATGTTTTTAAATTTTCTGTTGAATCATATAAACTTGACAATTCTATGTATTAATAAATACTTCTTTAATATTTTTTTTGATGAATTATCCCATCCACTTGAAAGAAAATGAAGTTAATTGGAAGTTAACTTGCATTTAACTTTTCGTTCCCGTTCCGGCCGATAGATGGCTGCACCAGTCTACAAAACAAAGTTAACTGAAAATAACTGAAAATTTAATTTAATTCTGCCTAAAGGTGGCTAAAAGTATTAAAAAATGCATTGTCATCGTGTTCTGAGCTATTCTAAAAGTTTCAAATGTCTAGCTAGTCGGGAAGTTAGTTAAAAATCGATTGCAAGATTTCTAAGGGACAAACACACAAACAAACAAGAAAGCGAGTTAATAAAAACATTGTAATAAAAAATGCATGCCTCTCAAAAAATTTCCCATGCCCGATATCTTATCATGAAATATATAACTCCCACGAATTCTAGATTTTTGGACTTCTCTTAATTTTACTGCAAAAATAACTGGATTATATTAATTGACACTCTGATAAGATACAGAAGCATTGATTTCTGTTAAAATGCAATATTATTGTTCTTTTTCGAATCACATACCTATTCATTTCAGTAACAGGAACGCGTGGATTATTAATATCCTCAATTTAAAAAAAATACCACAAGAAATACTTTTTCTATTTTAGACATTGTCGTGCATTTGTCACGACTCTCACGCGATTCGTGTTGATTTCAATCACATAAGCAATTAAAAATTTCTAGGAATAAGAAAAAAAAATGTTGTCATCTATTTTTAGATTGTAGGAGAGTTAAAAAAGAAATGGTTACCAAAAAAATGTTAAAAAAAAAAATCACGCGCGTGCAAGAAAAAATGAGAGTTGTAAAATATTTAGTTTTCGGTCAATACTATTTTTAAATGAAATCTCGAGACACAACTGAGCCAGACGTGATCGCCGATTCAGTTTCGTTGCTCAGACTTTTTTTTTTTTTTTTTAACATTTCTGATAGGGCGGGTTCAGCAGTAAATACGTGCCCGGTACACTTTTTACGCCCCCGTTCCAGGCATGTTGGTCTTCGGGATTAATTTTTTTCGGTCCAATTTTGAGGAGTCATTCTTTGGATAGTGTCCTCCTAGCAAAGTTTTCCACAAATATTTCGCTCTTTCAATACACTCTAAACAGAAAAATGGCACTTAATATAAGGTACCCTGATTTAAGTATTTCCGATTTATAGTTTTTAAATATCAAGCGGTGAGAGGGGTTGTAAATGAGTGATTACGTTTTGGAAGGGTGATCTGTATTTACCAAACCACATTCTTACCTTATCTGCAATACTATATTTCCAACGGTCGCAGTTTTTGCTGCATATGAAAGCCGTCTAAATCGATTATCTGCTTTAAAAAAAGCAGTTTGTAACTTGAAAAGAAGTTAGTAATTTAAGTTATGTAAATTATGTAAGTTATGTAAGTTAAGTTATTAAGTTATGTAACTTAAAAAGAAGCAGTAGATGTTTAAAAAAATGCAAGGGTTATAAATTAGTTTGAGAGCCCATAATTGTGTACTATCTCGGTGTGTTAGTAATAGGTCCCGTATAAGGATATATATATATATATATATATATATATATATATATATATATATATATATATATATATATACACATATATATACATATATATATATATATATATATATATATATATATATATATATATTTTTTTTTTTTTTTTTTTTTTTTTTTTTTTTTCAAATGTGGTAGGCACTTTCCTGGATACATTTGAACACACACACACACCTGAATTTTGTTGGCTTTGTAACAACTCCCATACAATCGCGAATATTTTTGCGGGAAAATTCCGGGAAAACCAACTAACGCGCGGTTTGTGCACATAATCGATTTGGACGGCTGGAGACAGACAGTCTTGGCGACATAAAGCCCGGAAGTGCTACCGACAGCCAGTTCGTCAGCTACCAAATGGAAGTTGCCGATCGGAGGCGCCTAGTCGTCTGGGAACGTAACTGAATATAGTAAAGCTGCGTTTTCCAGACCTTTCGAGAACTTTCAGCGAAGGTATATAAAGTCGCCAGACGTGAGTTAAAAAAAGACAGTGGTTCAGAGATGAAGTTACGCTGGAGTGACGCTGAAGCCGGAGACAAGGAGATACTGCCGGGCCTAGATAGACTTGAATGAGCGCAGAGACAACTCAAGTCTGGCTTTCCGCGTCGATGCCGTGAACCCAAGAATTTAACTTTTTTATATATATTGTAAATAACCTGTATTTAGCCGATAAATGCAATTAAAGCATTAAATACAAAAAGGCTGGCAGTCTTTTATTTAAGGCAAAGTCTTTACAGCTTCTTTGTCGTGGGTTTACAATTTAGATGAGCCAACATAGTTCCGTTCCCTATGTGTGTACCGCCACAAGTTAGACATGGGGCGGAATTAGGATATAGAACCGAATGACTTGCGAAAAGGGAAATAAGCCTCTGAAATCTGTACAGAAAACTAATCACATTTCAAGAAAGGATTAAAAAAAAATAATTCTAAACTCACTTTTTGCTGGGGTAAGAAGAAAACAAAAGAATATGGCAACGTATTCGAATCTGGTGGTTCCTTTTAAGGACTCCTGCCGAGCACGCTCGATGTATCGCGAAACAAAACATGGCGTCGAATTCTGTTTTCAAAACTTTGAAGCACATTGTGGATATTTTTATTTATTTATTTATTTATTTTACGTTTTGGTCTCAGGCCCATTTTTCTCCATTTTTGGGGGGAAAAATGGACCTATTTCCTAAATCGATGCGAGTTTCAAGAAATGCGTTCTCAGGTGGCCCCTTTCCCACCATTTTCTTGCGAAAAAAAAAAATGCGTACCCAAACTGTCGTTCCTTATCACTTGGGGTTCGCATTCAATTCCCCCCAGTTTTAACTTCCAGGGCCCAATAAATTAAATTGGGAGGTTTGCGTGCCGCGAGAAGGAATGGGGGGCCAAAAGGAAGTGAAAGCTTAATTAAAGTTTAGTTTCAGAGAAGTTCAATTCTTATAGTTTTTTTCTTCTTTTCTTTTCTGGCAATATTAACCGAATCAGAATTTTTTAAACTCTTCTTCCGGGAGTCGCAATGAAGATAAATTTCATTTGTTATCCGCGCTTTGGATGTTGCGCGAGGAATCATTCATAAAGATCGTCTGTCCGGAAAGCGTGAGGTCCCGAGTCGAATTCCCGTGCCAGTCAAACTGCTTTTAAAACGAGACAAATAAAGTGATAAATTGCGAGAAAGGGTGGCAGACAGTCAAGATGGTGCTGTGGCGAACGGACGGCTGAAGTGTTTGAGTGAACAGGCAGAGAGATCAAAGGGCAATCTCGGGCGGGCGAGGTGGAAAAATTAATTTAAAATATGGATCAGTGGGGGTGTACGCTCACGCACGGTAGGTACGCTGGCAGATCTGACGGGACGCGGGTTCTAGCATTCATTTATTAACTCATAAATGAATGAGTCTCGGTGTCGGCTGAATCATTACAGGGGAAATTGGGCGGTCTTCGTGCTTATTTTTTTATTTCACGGGAAAGTTGCGTGTAGATGGAAGTAATGAATTCACTAGAGAACCTCTTCTTTTAAATACTATCCCGTTATTTATCCTCATATGCATCTTGTGTTATATATATATATATATATATAACACAAGATGCATATGAGGAAGAAATAAAAACACAATTTTATTTCTGGCGTTTCCCGGGTAGATATATAGATATAAAATTGTTCATGCATTCCATCAAAAAAATACTGGGCTGTAGCCCCCGCTCTTCATGTTCATCTGGGCAGACAGAATGCGCTAAGCGCGTTTCTATTGAAATGATATACCCAGTATTCTTTTGATGGAAAGCATGAAAAATTTTAGATCTGTATATATACCCGGGCAATCATTCTTTAAAAATAATTTCATTAATTTTCTTATGTCTTAATATAACTAATGGACTAATAGTTCGGAATGAAAGTTATGTGTCGTTATGTTTCTCTGTTTAAAGAGCTTTTCCTCCTACTGCTTAAAAAGCCCCAAACCTCTAAAAGATTTATCTTATATGATTTCACGGAGTAAGTAATTCAAATACATATCGTATGTTAACTCTGTTTCGCGAACTTAGGGGAAAAAACCTGTAGAACTCTTAAACTTCTTCCCATTTTATGATCCTCTAACAATTAATATATTTAAATCAACAGAAGGCTTTCAAAAACTGGTCATGGCACAAACTTAATTTTTCTTTTTTTTTCTTCCTTTTTTTTCCAAATTTTATTAAGTTCTATTAGTTTGAACGCCATTGTCTAAATTTGTCTAAAGCAGCGGTTCTCAACCTTTTTAGAATTACGATTCCACTAAACATAAGAAAAATAAATACCTCGTCAACCCCTCCCCCGTTACCCCCGGACCAACTTTCAAACCACTCCAGATCACCCCTCAGAATAAACCGCTTTTCCCTCGCGTATCGAATTTGAAGGGTTGTGGTTAAGGGGCTGTATCCACATTTAAGAGGTGCGCTTAGGGGCACAAAAATCATTAAAAAATTTATTTAAAAAAAAACTAATTGAGCCCCAAATTTCGTTTTTCCTGATTTAAGTTTCTAGGGTCCAAAACATTAACTGAGCCGAATTTGGTCCCGATGGGTGAAACAGTCTATGATTCTATAGCGGACAAACAAACAGACAAGCTCTTTTATATATATACTAGCATTATTGTCCGGCGTTGCCCGGGTAGATATATAGATATAAAATATTTCATGCATTCCATCAAAAAAATACTGGGCTGCACTCCCCCTCTTCATGTTCATCTGGCCAGACAGAATGCGCTTAGCACGTTTCGACTGAAATGATATACAAACAATAAGAAAGAAACTTTGAGCCTGCGGACCTTCGTCTGATTTTAAGGTCATTCCCAACCCTCTTTCTCCCGGGCATTGAAATTTGACACCCCCCCCTCCGTCATCCTCAAACCACCCCTCTTAACGCAGCTGGTCGAGGGGAATCCACAGGGGGTAGACGCACCTCTATCGGGCACAAAAAACATTAAAAAATTAATTTTAAAAAAACTAATTGAGCCCCAAATTTCGTTTTTCCTGATTTAAGTTTCTCGGGTCCAAAACATTAACTGTGCCGAATTTGGTACCGGTGGGTGAAACAGTCTATGATTCTATAGCGGACAAACAAACAGACAAGCTCTTTTATATATATATATATATATATATATATATATATATATATATATATATATATATATATATATATACTCACACAGAATCGTGATAAATCTTCATTTTACTTGTGTAGCTTCGTGAGTGTTTTATAGACACTTTCAAACTAAATTTATAGAATCTAATTGAAATTATGAATTTTTTTACTGCAATTAGGATTTTTTTTTTTACCATCTGAATAAATATTTAAACGAATGAAATTTGATAGCTTCAGAGTAAACGTCGCAACAAAACAAGTGAAATAACACACTAATCCCGCAAATAAAACCCCAAAAGAACATGAAATTGAAACACCTGCTGATTCATTTGCTTCAAAAGTAAAATAATTGAAGCGAGGGTCGTGTCTGCAGCTGATTATGAATTGCACGTTCATTTGCACAGAGTGACTTCTAACGAGAGCGTAGGACATGGATTTTCTCGTTTTTCTTTTCGTAGTTCAACGTTAGATCTAATTTCGTGAAGGGGAAAAATTCCGCTACTAGCATCAGAAGAAAAAAACTGTCGATTTTTACGTTCTATTGAACTATTATCTCCGGTGTGTTCAATGGCCATATCTTGCTGAAGGAGCTGTGGAAAGGCGTGAAACACGAGGATTCATTTGAGCTTAAAGCCGATTCCGAACGGTTCCAAACATCCACGCCAGCAGCGGGGTTCGAACCCACGATTTTGAATCCGGGACACCAGCGGTCTAGCCGTTCGGCCGTCATCAAAACCGAAGCACGATAACCGTTCGTGAAGACGTGGTTCCAGGTTGTTATACTGGATTTACTTTCAAATGTTATAATATCATTTGCGAGGACATCATAAATGTAGTCACGAGTTACTGATCGACTCGTTTGTTACCGTAACTCGAGTGGAATTAGTTATATAATTTTGAAATTTTTTCGACCCCCGAAGAAGGACGGTTCCGTCCGCAGCAGTTCATGAATAATATAAAAATACCAGTTTAAAAAAATGATGATGAAAGGATAGGATTTAAAGCGAGATCAGTAGATTAAACACAATTAAGTGCTTTAGAAGTTGTCGACTAAAATATATAAAGGTGAACCTTAAATGCTATCGAAAGGAGATTTTCATAAAGCATCTACATCAGCTATTTTATGCTTAACCGAGTTCGAAGGGCCGTTAATATCACGTTTCATGCACTTGCAATAGAGAGGAATTTGTGATATTTGACCCCGCTTTCAATCTTTAATCTTTTTATTGTAAGGATATTTCATTCCTAGAACACTAAAAATACCACTTCCTTTTTGACGCGTCTTAAGAATAAAAACGCGACTCGAAAAATTCAAAGTTAACATCCATGTGTGTCATCTATAAAGGTCTGGTATGGGTGCGGGTAAAGCTATATTACCCGCACAGTACAACAAAATCCAAAATATCTATGAAATTTCCGGACAAGCTACCGCCTGCACATTACAATCACGAACGTTACGTGGTCCAGGAGTGGTTCATGTTTATTTTGAGTACACAGAAGAGGGGAAAACCCGATAGTCCGACTGGATGACCGGGTCTGAATGGACGGGTGACACATAATTCCGGGTCAGAGTTATGTGCCATCCTTTACATAAATCATATTTCAGTACAGAACTCACTTCATCATCGGGCTGGACCAGAGACAGCCTGAAATATGAGTTATGTGTAAGGTGACTGTCACCCTATACATAAACCATATTTCATTGCAGCACCTAATTCATTTGACCTGAGGCAGTGGCATTTCGTACTAATATTGTAACAACTTGGATTCCCCTTTCCCGATAAGATACCACCCTGAACCACAGACTCTGCTTTCCCGGCAAAACCTATTACGAAGAGCTGAGGGGACCACTCTTAATGACCAGGAAAACGCAAGCTCCTGGGCCACTGATGTGTCAATTATCTTCCCTCTATGTAGCTGAGATCCACTGACGTCTCGAGAACAGATCGAAGAAAAGCCCATCATATCTTTCTACCGAGACGAAGAGGGAGACTGGCGTCAACCCCTGGGTAGCCCGAAGAAACACCGAGACTGAGTGGCGCTCGGACGGAAAAGGACCCACCAAGATCAAAAAGACCCCTTGTGGAAGTGTTCACCGCTCGATTGACCGACGTCTGTAGCCCCGAAACCTTCACAAAACCAGCATATCTATAGGAGATCCTGACAAAAGGGTAGGAGAGAGAGGGCCAGCATCCAGAACCGACGAGATCAGCGAAGGATTGGTGCTGATCAGTTCATCTCTCGGTTAAACACTGAAAGGAATCTTAGTGAATCTCTCGGATGCAGACTAAGAATAGTCTTGATGTGTTGTTGTTGTTGATTCCAATCCCTTTGGAGTAGGAAAGCCTCCAAGTCCAAAGGACGTAGGTCCTCGGCGAAGGGTAG
Organism: Dolomedes plantarius; assembly: GCA_907164885.2. Lineage (NCBI taxonomy): Eukaryota > Metazoa > Arthropoda > Arachnida > Araneae > Dolomedidae > Dolomedes > Dolomedes plantarius. The sequence goes on from OU015491.1 coordinate 223,890,586, forward strand.
TAAGCAGCTTCACTTTAATGCGAGGTACCACTAGGGCTGAAGTCTGACTTGACCTCGAAGAACGTCGGTCCCGTCATTTTGAACCGAGTAAAGTGACGAGACCGGAACACTTGACCCCGCACCTGCAGAGGTAAATTTGAGAACTTGGAGGACATTGTAGCCACGCCCTATTTTACGTGCCACCATCAATGAACATGACGGTGGATTTGCAGCGACGAGCATCGAACCCCGGACGTTCAGATCACTGGGCCGACGCTTTTGCCAACCGGGCCACCGCGCCCTCATAGTCTTGAGGTAAATGCATATATTGTAAATGCATATATTGTACATAAGTGTAATATAAGCTGTTTTAAAATAATTCTGTCTCTCGTGTGTTTATTTTCAACTACTAGGACGTTACAATACCTTGTCATCTATGAGGTGCTCGCTCTTGGGGTTTTGTTTCGCTTAGGAGCGAACCAGAACAAAACCAATTTCACTGTCATTATATCTAAAAGCAACAAGACGATCGATAGTAATAAAATTTCAGAGCTTGGTACTCATTAAAGGGAAACAGAATATCTGTCTAGAGGAAAAGTAATTATATGAAAATAATTTTTTGCCCTGATGCGAAGTGAAATATCGTCGACCCGTCTTTGAAGACCACCCTGGTGTTTGTGATTTCAAGTTTTCCAGAAGGAAGTGGAATGAGCGAAGGAAGGCGGGAATGAAAAAAGTGTGAATCGGCTTTGACGAAGCCCGATCGCCTGACGTGGTGTCGAGCGAGTGTAGCAGGTCGTCGTGGGACCAGCGGAGCGTGAAATCGAGGCACGCGACGGACGCGCTACACGAGGGAGGTCCGATGTAGGTCAGAGGTGTGTACGACTGAATGGGACGACGATTCGAGACGGAGATGAAATGTAAACCTTTCGCTGGCAGCCAGGGAGACGTTGCTATCGGTAGTTGCGTCGGAAGGAGATATTTTATTTTCAGGGTCGGGGTGCTGCAGGGAAATGAAATTTATTGCATGCCTCACCCAAAGTAATGCGATTTTCCTATAGCTTGTACACTATTAACCCATAGTCATCATTCCTAACAAAAAATAATAAGATACGTTTAACGAGTAATCAACATATAAAGGAAAATATTCGATGCGCCATTAAACGAGATTAAAACATACTTGCGAGTGAGCAGTATCCAAAGGAATGAATATATATATACACTGCTCAAAAAAATTAGGGGAGCAAGCAAAGAAGTTAAGAAAACCGTGTGAGACAGCCCCGTATTGGCATAAAATGGATAGTACACGCGTTAAAAGACGTAAAAAAAGACGTAAGAAAAAAAGACGTAAAAAATTGTAATTAAGCTTTAATTCTTTGAAAATATGGAAAAAACATGAAAAGATGATTTAGGGCAACAATTTTGTTACATGTAAACGATAAAAAAAGTATTGTTTAGAAATGATGCAAGATTTTTAATATGGCGTGTGGTCTCCTCGAACAGCTAAGACTGCTGCACACCTGTTTTCCATGGATGCGATGATGTTATCGATAAGACTTTGGGGAATACTGTTCCACTCCTCAAGAAGTGCAATCTCCAAGTCTCGGAGAGTAAAAGGAGGCCTTGGTCTCGCAGCAATGCGTCGTCCGAGCATGTCCCAAACATGCTCGATTGAATTCAGGTCAGGAGAGCACGCTGGCCATTCCATACGCTGTATTGTTTCAGCTTCAAGCATGTTCTCCACAAGACGAGCTGTATGCGGTCTGGCATTATCATGCTGGAAAGCAAAGGAATCCCCAATGGTTGCAGCGCAAGGTATGACATGAGGTCTCAGTATCTCGTCTGCATACCTTCGGGCCGTCAAAGTACCATTCCGAATGATATGCAGGTCCGTACGTCCACCTATGCTGATTCCACCCCATACCATAAAACCAGCTCGTCTGTATTGTGACCTTTCACGAACGAATGTGGGGTTATTTCGAGTGCCCCTTTCCCTCCATGCCAAAACACGTCGGGTGTCACACTCCAGACTGAATCGGGACTCGTCTGTAAACAGCACTTGGCTCCAATCCTGTTGCTCCTAACCTCGATGTTCAGCAGCCCATCTTCTTCGGGCAGCACGGTGGCGTGAGGTCAACGGAATGTAGACCATTGGCCTACGTGCATAGAGACCTCCCTGATGAAGCCTATTACCTACTATTTGGCTGGACACCCTTCCTCCTGTTGCAAGAGCAACTGTCTTTACAGCTGAGTAGCATTGTCTGTTCTGTTTCGACGAGCTGTTAACAGTATATACCGGTCATCAGTTGCTGTAGTGGCGCGTGGCCGACCTTGCCCTGGTCGACGTCTAACATTCCCTATTTCTTGGACTCGATTCCACAGCCTTGCAACGACACTTCTGGCGACTCCAACAGCGTCCGCGACACTACATTCTGTTTGCCCGGATTCAAATCTGCCTATAATGCGCCATGCCATGGATTCCGGTAAATCACGTTGTTGAGACATTTTCAAGTCACCTTTTCTCAAAATGAATAACTGAGCAATCGAATTTCACAGTTAAGGCAGTGAAACAGACGTTTCTGCAACATCCCGATTTCCGCCTTTGTGTTCTTTTTCTGGTTTTTGACGTCATGAACTTTGATTTGCATATGAAGTTTTTTTCTTCTGTTTCCTGCTAGGCTTTAAATTATGGATGATTTATTTTATGTTACTTATCCGTGTAAGTATTTGCGTAATTTCGTTAAAACCATGTGCTCCCCTAATTGCTTTGAGCAGTGTATATATATATATATATATATATATATATATATATATATATATATATATATATATATTCTTTCTAACACGGAAGGCATTTATCTTTTCTACATTTGCTCATTCCCCGCCTTGAATTTTTTTACTTCTTTATTGCGGAAGCACTCTGTAAGTGAAGCAACATCGTTCCCTACTCGGGGACGTTACAAGTACGTCCATACCATGGGCGGATTCGAACCTGATCCCAGTCGAGACGCTCATCACTATACGATGTGAGCGGCGATGAAAGAATAGGGTACATGTAACCCTAAAATCTCTCTTTAACGAATAACAGTATACCACGATTGCGAATGCCACGGTGACAGAAATAAAATTGGTTTAGTGAGAGAACCTTATTTAGAACTAGAGAAATTCACCGATGCAACCCAAACTATCTCTAAAGTACACTGCGCAGAAGCGATAGAACGGTATTACTTGGACAGCATGAATACGCTGCTTGAATTGTTGAAAATAGATTTTTTTTCAACTAGCAATCAATATACGAATACACATTTCATGGGCCACTAAGAGCGATAAAATCTATTTGTGGGTGAACGGTTCCAGGATTAAAGGAATGTAACACTAAAGTCAATTAAAACCTTTGATGAGTATCGATTTTTAAGGACATTTATTAAAAAGAAATAAATATATTTGACGAGCGAGCAATTATCTATGATCTGATTACCTTGTTTCAAAACTAAACATGCATGAATATTTATATACGAAGCAGTGTATTAGTATGTATGAACTACATGTGTTGTTCCTCTATGCGTGTGAGACTTTAATGACCACAAATTCGAAGTGAAAGTTGGTCATGCATTTTTCATTTCAAAGGGATCTGATAACCGCATTTATCTGGCACAGGAATCAGTTCATAAAATTCCTTGCATGTACCCTGCCGGAAAAGATACAACAAGCAGAGGAAATGTTTTCCCGTGTCTCTCGTTGTCTTCCAGAAGAATAAGCTGCAGTTCATTAGGGCAAGGAAGTATCCCTGTAGATGCATTCACTACGCATGCGTTATCTGATCAAACGTGAGACATTTTCATAAATATGAGATTAAATTACCGAAAACTACCGTTTAAGGACTAGCAAAAGAAAAGTCATTTAAAGAGAAGAATTCAATAAAAAATAACCATTGATAATTTTGGAAGATATCGTATCATACGCCAGCCTTCGATGTTTAATTTGCATTTTCTTCAATAAATAAATTAAATTTTTTTTTTTTTTAAATATAGTTACATGTACCAATGCTTTATTCCTCAATCGAGCGAATGATGAAGGAAAGCGAGACTGAGTAACGATCGGAAAGCTCAATTGAACAGTTTCGAGGAAATAAAACCTGGTTTCCAAACCCCCTAGAGATTAAACCTGAATTTCAAGAAATATAGTCACCCATCACAAAACTATGGCTGGGGTATTGGGAAATTTAGGGAGTACTTTATGCATTACTATGCATACTTGTAATTTTTTTTAATATTTATTTCGCCCGTAATACTTAATATATGAATCGGATATAATGAAGAGAAAAAAGGAAAAAAAAAATTAAAAAAAAATTCAGGTAGTCTCTTCTAACGAAAGTACCGCGGGTTATTAGAGTAGGATAACTTATCGTTGCTTACCTCTTTTCTTTTTTATCTTTTTTGACGCATTTTGGTACTTTTCTGTTTAACTGTTGACTGCTACTGGATTTGGCGCTGTGCCAAAATTATAACTCGCGACGCAGGACATTTTTTTCTCTCCGGAGGACTGTTATTAAGGAACGTAATCCTACGTTAAAAAGAAAAATTCCTTTTAGCTGTGAAAAGTTGCAACGAGCGAGTCAGTTGAACAAGAAGAGGCTTCAACAGTATCTCCCATGATCTAAATAGCGACAGAAAGAGGTCCAATGCTATACGACGACTGTCCAACAAAATAGGAAATTTGAATGAGTGGTCACTATAAGACGGCAATTCAGACTGTGACCCTCAGTTTAAAGCTGAAAAGAATTCCGAAAAGATACAGTCACCCTTTTCATCCCTTAGACTCGACACAATCTGGCACGTAGAGACGGCAAGAATTATTTCCCCAAATATATGGATACAAAAGGAAAGGTTTAGACAGCTTTACAGAGGCTTTAGCTGAGTAGTAGAGAATGTAAGGTGAAAGTCAGCGAAGATTGTTCGACAGACAATACAGAGACCCGAAGTTATGTAAAAGGGAATAGATATTAAGACGGCAAAGGGATGTAAGAAAGATAAATGACCCGACGTTCATTGCCACACGCTTTTCTCTCTGGTACAACATTCATGTGAGGCGAGATGTTATGTATGGGAATGATAGTGGACACTCACACAGCCCGTCCAGTAACATGACACAAAGGAGCTAATGGTTCGTGAAATCGGTCCCTTCGAGGAAATGTTCTGGGTTTTGCTACGGTTTTCCACGTTCATATGAAACAGAGGGTTTTCTCCAATCAAGTCCTCCGTGTAAAATATCTTTCTGGACGTGCCACATCGCCCAGACGAAGCTTAGACGTAATCAGTACCTGACCTCCATCTACAGCGGCTCTAACTGCTCAACCATAAGTGGATCTAGAATGTACTTATTGCCCCGAAAGAAAGCTCGGGCAGGGATTTATTTATTTAATTTTTTTTACGTGGGAAAAGGGGGGGGGGAATCCCGTAAGTTACCGCAGGGTCGTTCCGAAAATTTTGCCCCGACGTGATTTCTCAAAAATCACGATCGGAGAAAGCGGGTCGAAATTCGAATAGAATGGCTCGGTAATTCATCTTGCTGTTTTTGTGGAAAGCGCGTTCCCATCATGCTCCGAAAGGCCTTCGGAAGGGAGAAATGCATAGAAACTGCGATCGTTATGCATGTTCACGCTCATGCATCATGTTCCACACGCATGTAGAAGGGTGAAGGCGTGCAGACTGCGTCTGCGAACGAGAGTTATACACCTGCATGGGACCGAAAAGTAAGGCTGGATTGCGCGTGAAAATTCCCATTCAGGGCTATGGCACGAAGAATTTCTTACCAGAAGGATTGGAAAGACGAGAAAGGGGATGAGATACATCTGCACAGGTGGCAGGCAGATTGCACTCGTCCGTTGATCGTTTACAGATATAAATGCAATGATATTTTAATAACTATATACAGACCGAATCCTGTCTTGTAACATAGGGCATGTTCGTGTAATCGGACCAGCCGGTTATTAGTACCAAAATGTTCGCGTCCCGATGGGGTCCGATTAACCGGAATCGACTGTATATACACTTTATCTAAGCACAGATTTGGGTGGTCCCGAGAGGTGATGGTGACTCTACCTTACAAGAATCTTCAGTATGCTGCGCTATGGACCCTTCGAGTTTTGTGGAGAAAAGCTACTCAGATTTTGATGACACCAAACAAAAATGACACTTTTCATATTGAGAATATGAAAATAAAATTCATTTACCTGAACTATACAAAAAGAAAATAGTGAGTTATCTATGTCACACTCACATGATTATCCTCTTTTCAAAAGTGGGATAGATCGGTCATATGGTGTGTTTTTATGATCAGGTGTAGTATACATTTATATCAAATATTTAAAATGTACTGTTATTTAAAATAGAAACGTCTGCGAGGAAAGAAAGCTTATTAGTACTGTCGCGTCGTCAAAGAATTCCGTTCTTATACGAGAAGCGATGGTTATGCAAGACATACCCCCTTCAGATGACTATTATGATTGTGAAGTGGATAGCCCTGCGTGTTGTGTAGCTGTAATATACACGAGCCATTAGTTTCGACAGTACACCCTTCGACCTGCCATGAACGATTTCTCCTATGATGCCACCCACATTTTCACCGTGTCACCTACTTGGTGAGACTCCTTGGCACTCCAGTAACGCCCGTGGGACAATTGCAATCAATATGGGAGTCGGAGACGATATTATTTTCAGTTTTTTTCTTCACGTCATTAAGCCATGCCGTTTGAAGACGCCTATCCGTCTTCTTCCCTCGACTCCGGAATGAATCATTTATACCGTTCCTCCTGAACCAATTCACAGAGCTCGTTTAAAGAGTCAGCGTCTTTTTTATCCCTCCACCACCCCCCTATTTTTTTTTCAAAATTTATGAGTCCTTTCTTTTGGAATAACATGCGGGGGGTGTCGGCGGGAAGGGGATTCCATCCTCCCCCGCATCGCGGGAAGGATAAAGTGCTGGTAGCTCCCGACGTCTCTGGAGTAGACCCCCGGATCGATAGACGTCAGCCTGAACGGCACCAGCCTTGACGTCTCGTGCGTTTTTCCGATGTCGAACAGAGGCTCTCTCTCTCTGGAAATAAATAAATAGACGGCTGTCACATGTTTTGATGTGCCGCCGCTGATGGATACTGTGACTGCAATTATTACTCCAATCTATAAGAGCTTATTCGGATTCGAAATCGATTTTTTTTCTCACTCGCTTTTTTTTCCGACGACAGGGGTTTTAGCACTTTTCAGCTTACTCGGGAGATGTAATGTAAACGAGACGTAAACTTACAGTTACGTACACTTTAAAAGTCAATTCCCGGGTACACAGAAATAGGGGAAATAACTAAAATTATTAATAGAAATTTGTGATCATTTTTTTTTTGTGTGTGTGTCAGGGAAGATTTTTTAAAAAAATTATTTGAATGGTGTTTTCGCGTATACATTTTACAAGGACAAAGCTCTCAACATTATTGTGGGACATTCAACATTCATTATATTTTTCCCCAAAAGGGAAATTTTTTATAAAAAAAAGAGAAGTGAGTATCCCTTGATTCCAGATACATCAACGAAAATAAAATATTTTTATACTTTGTAAATTATTAAATGATGGTGATTTCAAAACTTCCTAAAGAGAATGCATTTTCTCATGTTATGGTATTGCTGCTTTTTCGAATGCACAGTAGATAGTTTATTTGACAAGGTATATCCATCGATATTACGAGTGATGATGGTTACTGAATTTTAACACAATTAACTTTCTTTTTTCTCGTCATAACATCCATTGAGATATGATTTTTCCTTAGATACTTTGAGGTTAACGAAAAATTCCCCTTTCGACCGCTAGATGGCAGCGTTAAAATTTAGCATCAAACCGTCCTTTTCCGTCTAAAACTTAATGATGTGTAATTCTATGAAATGTAATTAAATATTCTTAGAACTCGGTACTTGTTTTATACTTATAGAAATAGTTTTAATCTGGCTCTACTCATAATATTCTTTAAAAACATGACGTTATTCTTTGTACTTTTAGAGGCATTGATTTAAAGACAGACATAATTTTAGTAAATATTATCGACGTTTTAAATTGACTTAGGCTCCAGACTCTCTCTCTCTCTCTGTATATATATATATATATATATATATATATATATATATATATGTGTGTGTGTGTGTGTGTGATAATATTATTAATAACCTATAATCGCCCTTTCTAAAACTTCCTTTCTCATCTGGTAACCTTTCCGACTCCTTGGCGAGATGCTGCGCCTTTCCATACTAACTTTCTCCGCCAATTCTGGCAACCTCTCTCTGACCTAATTCTATTTTCGCGCGCTACGATTTAGACGCTGTGCTGACTCGAAGTGATTAAGATGTGTCGCTGTGTTTCGTCAATAAACTTCAGTTATTCGTTATGATTTGGAATCTTTTTGTTACGGCCTGGATTGCAGTATTCTCAGAAGATCACATTCCGGTCATTTCATATCTCTCTCTTTCTCTCTCTTTCTCTCTCTCTCTCTCTCTCTCTCTCTCTCTCTCTCTCATATATATATATATATATATATATATATATATATATATATACATACACAATGGAACAATGGATTCTCGATCTATCTTTTTTCAAGGGACTATTTAAACTAAACGATAAATGCGGGAACATAACAAAGCAATATGATCGTCGGGACTGGGTCAATTAAACGACAAATACGGGAAAATGAGGATTCGGAGAACGATCGATCGAGATTCCACTGTATATATATATATATATATATATATATGTGTGTGTGTGTGTGTGTGTGTGTGTAGGTGAAACTTCTCTATGGCGGCCAGTCATGGTTGTAAAAAAAAAAATGGCCGTCGAAAAGAGGTTTCACTGTATATATCAACTTAAATTCATATTATGTCTGTACCTCAAGGTCGCTTTCCGTTTGACGTTAAACTACGAGTGAAAGAGTCTCTCGCCTGTTTCCCCGCCAAACAGTCCCCTGCGTTTTAAACAAAGCAATATTTTGGCCCAGGATGAAAACAGATTGGGTTTCTTCTCCTCGGCTAGCTGCGGACAATTTATGGAAATAAAGTTTCATTTTCCCGGCGGAACGAAAAGGGAGGGACAAGAGAGAAAACGAGAGGGGAGGCTCCCCTCTCGATATAATGCGTGGGCGGCGGATCTGGGGAAAGAAGAAACGAAGGATCTCTCCTATCAGTCCCAGGGAGTCAGACAATGGCAGCGGGTAGAAAAAAGCCTGCCCATAACATGCAGCTTTTGCAGTCGAATCACGACCAGACTAATGCCGTTATATACCTTAGCTTTTGTTTCCGCCATTCATTAGACATGTGTGAATGAGAGTGTGTAGGGGAATTTTTGCACCCTTTTCGATTTTTATTGTTTGATAGCTTTTACTTTATTATAACTCTTCTTATTTTAAACCTCAAATTTCTGGGGATATAATTCGATCATTTTGCCGTTTTCCTGATTTTGCGATTGTTACATCAGATTTCAATGAAACTGCTCGCAGTTATGAGTATTCGAAATAACATTATTAAGTACTTAAGAAATTAAAGGGTTTGCTTCAAAAAGGAGGTAGCTCTGTATGGGGGAGTTTGGAGTTACATGTACTATCTTGTGGTAAAGAAAAACCTCTTTCGTTTGATGGCAGAAAGAGGTAGCTCCAATCGTAAGTTCTATGTGTTACTCAAGAGATGAATATGCCTGACTCGTAAGTTACCACCTTTTTTCCTCAAACGACTGACGTGGTTAGTTTCCAGAAAGGTTACCTAACAATTTACGACAGTGGAGTTTTGGGTTCGAATAAGCATAATACTGTATATTGTTTAACTGCAAACTGTAAAGAGCTAGCCCGCAAATATGTCGCACAAAACGATATGTGGTTTTACGATGGACTACAACCAGACAACGCAGCAGATACTCCAGACGTTACTGAGGAGAAAAGTTTCGATTGAAAAAAGTCATTTTCTCTGTGTAAAGCCAAAATATACACCGCATTTCAAATGGAATTTTCTTTAAATAAAATATTATGGTAATAGATTGTATTTTTTTTTCGAAATCTTTTTCCTAGGAGTAGATAGAACATCCATCTGGGTGGTAAAAAAAGAGGTAGCTCCAACAATCACACATTTGCCACGTCATCTAGAAGATATAGTTTTGAGTGAAAATAATACTGCTCTTATATGTAAGAACAATTAAGGAAATTTATCAAAAAGAATATTTTCACACGATTTAGAATTTAGAATTTTCTAATGTCTTTTACGGTTTTCCAAAAACTTGAAAAATTGGAGCGACCTCCTTTTTGCAGCAAACCCTTCAATTCTTGTTAGAACGAGTCAAACATTGGTCATAACTGAGTGAGAGACGGTTAGAGAGAGTTTAAAGGGAGGCGGAAGAGAAAGAGGGAGAAGGTGTGGGAGAGAGAAATAGAGAGAGGTGGGGAGAAAGAGAGAGTGAGGTTTGGTTTGGAGCGCTACGGTCATTTTTTTTTTCTTTTTGCTACAAAAGGGCTAATTACACAGAGACCTATTGCTTAAAGTCGATTCCGAACGGCTACAAACATCCATGCCAACAGTGAGACTCGAACCCAAAGACTCTGGTACCGAATTCCAGCGCCCTAGCCATACCACCATCGTCCGGCTAAAGAGAGAGTAAGAGAGAGGGTTAGGAAGAGGTGGAAGTAAAAGATAGGGAGAGAGTTCGTTTCATCAGGTGTTTCAACACTAGTTGGTATGTACAGTTACACTGTGAAAATTCAAGCCACAAAATTATTATCTTACTGAAAAGTTTACTCTGTTATTACTTTTTAAATTTATTTTTGGCAAACTTTGATTCTATTTTTTGGGGTTTCATGTCTTCATCTTTGGTGGGAAGAAATCGCTTGCAGTTTTTTCAAGTTTTACCCTTTTATTCATAAAATGCTTGTTTTTAAAGCATGACTGCAAAATTACGCAAATATGTTATTTACATATGTTTTGAAGTATGCTACTTTTGAAAATAACTTCTCGTAAGTAAAAATGGCCTCCTGTCGCATGTTTCATACCGCCGTTAGCCCACCATCTTTCTATTTTTCTATTTGAAACTGAGAAAGCAATCATGACGTTTGCCTTCAGGGTATCCTGTTATGTTGGGTTGTTAACCCCATCTGCGATTTTCCCAAAATTCAGCGCCACCATCTCCGTAACTTTACACTTTTGTCCTACGTTAGCAACATAAGGTAGACGATTTTACAGTTCACTCTGTACTTGACGTCTAACTGAACCTTGACCCTTGAGAATAAGCTCAGAACAAGTAATATTAAATCGAACGCAAAATGATTTCTTAGAAGAAGACGAAAGCCCGTGGATGTACCAGAGCAAGTTTGAAGTAGATGAGTTAATTCAGTGCTGAGAAATATAAAACACAAGTACATACACATATATGTACTTTCAAAGCAATTTCCGTACAAAGCCTTTTCTAATGATTTGTTTAAATTACTAAATGATGAAGTGTCTCTTCAGAAGGGACTTTACATTGTTAAGGAATGATAGTTTTGACACGATAACAGTGATCCCCCCCCCCTAATGACCGCAAATGTTCTGGTGCTCTACTCCCAAGATGCTTATGTATCGGGAATAAAAGCTTATAAAATTCCACAGTAATTCATAAGCTTAGTAACTAGTTTGTGGATCAGCCCTCCGTTTGGCTGGAAGGCATTGGATGCGATTGCCTTTAATGATGATTATAGAAAAAATTACATTTAATGCTCATCAATCTGTGATGAAGGACTAGAATAAACTTTATTTGGCCTTCATCGGTAGTTTTGAAACTAGTTTTGGAAGTATCTGCAAATCTTGTGCGATGTTTCGGATTTAGGGAACTTCTCACTCAGAGCAAATTTACAAATGTTTCGTAGCATTTGGCGCTTTTTGATGTCATTTGGGGAAAATTATCCCAAGTCGTCCTAAATAAATCTGTATTCAATAAATCCTAAAAATAATCAATAAAAATTAGCATTAATGATTTATCTTTTATTTTATTGCTATCAATAATTTTGTCGTTTATTTTGCTACTACTAATAATTTATCTTTCCGGATAGGAAAGTTGTTTGTCTTTGTGTAGTTCCATATACTTACGAATCTATTTCTCTTTGTCGCACATCCTTACGTATTTTTCTGTCGTTCCCCAAGTTCCGTTCTCCAGGCGCGACATGATGGATGACCGATTTGCTGCGACGTGACACTTTCGGCCACCCATCAGCGAAATAACGTTCGATCCGCCGCAATCCCCTTCAGAACAATCTGACAACGTACTTGCGAAGTTACGTCCAATCTGTGGCACTTTAAGAACGAAGAATAATCGAACGCGGCCACCATGCCCAGAAAGTAAATGAGAGAACGAATGGACATAGTTTGTTGCCCATTGTGTGCATCAAAACCCCCCCCCCCCCCCCCCCAACTCCCCGAGTTCCCGATAGGATAAAAGTAGGGGAGGGATTTATGGTAGGGAGATGACGGGGAGCAGAATAAATACTAGCCAAGGATTTGTAGTCACCAAACAACTACCAATGTTGTAGAGATTCAAGAATTTTTTGAAAGAGTCGAAAAGAAGCCTCAAATAGCAACGGCGGAAAAGGGAACCATGAAGCTTGAAGCCAGTTTCAGGCTTCATAGTTCCACTGTGGCCCAAGCTTCAAGCTAATTCTCTGAGCCTGTGGCATAGAAATTGCAAGCCTGAAGCTAATAGTTCAGTTAGTTCAGTTATGGTCAGGATTCCAGATCTAGAATATTTTGCTTGGAACAGCTTCGATATAGGACCCCACTGGCGATATTTTGTATTGGCGACTTTTTTTTTTTTTTTTTTTTTTTTTTTTGTCGCCTAGCCAAACATCGCATCGTTAATATCGTATGAATTACATAGAAATTTAATTTTGCAAAATATAAATTAAAAAATAATATAATAAGGAAATAGCGTAAACTATGTAGATCCAGAAATTATAGATAAATCTACACGGAGAGGCATGGTTAAATCAAAATAATAAATAAATAAGAAAAAAGCGCCACTGTGGCAGGGTTGCCGAAAAGAATTCTGTGTATACCAAATTACCAGTATACGAATTCTACTATACCAAAGCTGTTCCAACGGTGTACGAAGTTGAAAATGGTGTATTCCATCGCTTCCATCGGGTTACAATCTTTAAAAGGGTTTATTTCAGTTTAAAACACACGCCACTGTGGCAGAGTTGTCGAACCGAATTCTGGGATACCAAATGCGCCAAATGTAAAATGTAAAAAATCGCCAATACAAAATATCGCCAATGGGGCCCTATATCGAAGCTGTACCTTTTGTTTGAATGTTCTAGTTTTGGAGAATATTCCCGGCCTTAATTACGAAAACATCTTAAATCTTCAATAATCTACAGTGGCTCCCAAAAGTGTTCGTACACTTACGAATTTAAATGAAATAGGGGTCTATCCATTAATTAAAATGAATATTTCAGAATGGGTATTTAATAATGAGATCTATAACCTATTCTTAGCAAAACTACATGAAATATTTTGAAAACATAGTAAAAGTTTATTTTTAAGAAACCAGTAATCAAAAAGTAACAAAAACTTTATCTCACAAAAGTCATCGTACACTGAAATATTTTCGGATAAATTCATAATTAAAATTATCGACTGGCGCTTTATTTTTATTTTTGAATTGTGGTGGCATTTAAAATATCGTTTGGCTTTAATTTTTGCTTGCCTACTCCGTAATATTCTATTTATTAATTAAAAATGGCTCGTAGTCGTAAAGAAACAACAAACACCGTTCGAAAATTGATTATTTTTCATCATAGTAGTGGTAAATCAGTTCCGAATATTGCTAAATTACTTAATTTATCCCATTCTACTGTGCAGTATGTGAAAAAACGCTTTCAAGAAGAAAATTGGATCGAAAACAAGGTAAGAAAAGGCCGTCCGGCAAAGTTAACAAAATGTGATCAGAGATTTATAATTAGAAAATTTGTGAAAAATTTACGTTTGAGTGCTGTAAAAGTTTCTGCAGAATTCAATGAAACATTTTCTACTTCAATTTCACCTGAAATTTTTTGACGAGTTCTCAGAACAGCTGGATTACATGGGCGTTCTGCCCATAGAAAATTTTTTGTGAGTGAGAAAAATAGAAAGTTTAGGCATCTCTTCGCACTATCAATGATAAATAAGCCCCAAACCTATTGGAATAATGTCTTATTTGCCGATGAACATTTTTAGTGCTGATGGGCGTATAATTGTATGGAGATGAAAAAAATGAGGAACTTAATACCAAGAACTTAGTAGGAACAGTTAAGCATGCCGGTGGAGGTATCCTTGTGTGGGGGTGCATGTCAGCATCAGGACTAGGAAATTTGGTATTTATTGATGGAATAATGAATCATGCTGTTTTTATAAATATTTTAAGAGACAATTTAAAATTATCAGCCCAAAATTTGGGTATAGGAAACAACTTTGTTTTTTTATCAAGATAACGATCCTAAGCACACGGCTCTCAATGTTCGCATCTGGTGTCTCTATAATTGTCCACAAGTTTTGAAAACACCACATCAATCGCCAGATTTAAACCCAATAGAACATATTTGGAGAGAACTGGAGGTTCGAGTACGAAAACACGACATTCACACGAAAAGCGAACTAAAAACAATTATGATGGAAGAATGGATGAACATTGATGCAAAAATTACAAAAGAACTAAAGCAATCTATTCCCAGACGTTTAAAAGCTGTTGTGGATGCTAAAGGATATCCTACTAAATATTAATTTAACGAAAAATTAGAATATTTACTAATATGTAGGGATTTTTTACAAGTGTACGATGACTTTTGTGAGATAAAGTTTTTGTTACTTTTGGATTATTGGTTTCTCAAAAATAAAGTTTTACAATGTTTTCAAAATATTTCATGTAGTTTTGTTAAGAATAGATTATAGATCTTATTATTAAATGCCCATTCTGAAATATTCATTTTAATCAATGGATAGACCCCAATTTCATTGAAAATCGTAAGTGTACGAACACTTTTGGGAGCCACTGTCTATTATATAAAACAGTTCCGTAACTGACTCATTCACTGACTGACATACAACGCACAGACCAAACCGCGGGACCTAAAGGGCTGAAATTTTGCTTGCGGATTCTTCTTTTAGTGTAGGGGTGCACTAAGAAAGATTTTTGAAAACTTCTTCTTAGATTTTTTTAAATTAAATTTTTAAGGTGTTTTAGTAACTTTTTTTAAATTTTTTTTAAGTTTGCATTTAAAATAATAAATTGAGCGTTATAAAATTTATACCAAGAGAAAGATCATAAAAATGCCTTTAAAATGTGATCTTTTTCGAATCTTTACCTCCATTTTCTGAATTTTGGTGAATTTTTAAAGATTAATTTTTAGAATTTAATTTATTAAATGCTGTTCACGTGATTTCTTTTTCCTGGTACTTTAAATAAATTTATCGTCACGTGCATAACAACTAAATAGACAAAAAATATTTTTTTTCTTGCTAATGCGGCAGACGATTGGACATTATTTTGTCTATAAAAATATCCCTAACGATTTTTTTATAAATATATATATATATATATATTTCTACATCAATTGTATATATTGATAGTCGTATTTATTATAAATAAATATATATATATATATATATATTTTTTTTGGCATTAATTGCATACATTGACCGTTGTATTTAATTTGAATGTACTTCGTAGCGAAGTGCGGGTTTTCAGCTAGTATATATATAAAACAGTTCCGTAACTGACTCATTCACTGACTGACATACAACGCACAGACCAAACCGCTGGACCTAAAGGGCTGAAATTTTGCATGGGGATTCTTCTTATAGTGTAGGGATGCACTAAGAAAGATTTTTGAAAAATTCTTCTTAGATTTTTTTAAATTAAATTTTTAAGGTGTTTTAGTAACTTTTTTTAAGTTTGCATTTAAAATAATAAATCGAGCGTTATAAAATTTATACCACAAGAAAGATCATAAAAATTCCTTTAAAATGAGATCTTTTTCGAATCTTTACATCCATTTTCTGATTTCTGGTGAATTTTTAAAGATTAATTTTTAGAATTTAATTTATTAAATGCTGATCACGTGATTTCTTTTTCTGGTACTTTAATTTAAATAAATTTATCGTCTAGTGCATAACAACTAAATAGACAAAAAATTTTTTTTTTCTTGCTAATGCGGCAGACGATTGGACATTATTTTGTCTATAAAAATATCCCTTACGATTTTTTTATAAATATGTATTTTTTTTGTACATCAATTGTATATTTGATCGTCGTATTTATTATAAATATATAGTATATATATATATATATATTTGGCATTAATTTCATACATTGACCGTTGTATTGAATTTGAATGTACTCCGTAGCGAAGTGCGGGTTTTCAGCTAGTCTATATATATAAAACAGTTCCGTAACTGCCTGACTGACTGATTGACTCACTGACATACAACGCACAGAGCAAACCGCTGGACCTAAAGGGCTGAAATTTTGCATGGCGATTCTTCTTATGGTGTAGGGGTGCACTAAGAAAGATTTTTGAAAAATTCTTCTTAGATTATTTTTTAAAATTAAATTTTTAAGCTGTTTTTGTAACTTTTTAAAGTTTGCATTTAAAATAATAATTTGAGGGTTATAAAATTTATATCACGAGAAAGATCCTAAAAATTCCTTTAAAATAAAATCTTTTTCGAATCTTTACCTCGATTTTCTGATGTTTGGTGAATTTTTAAAGATTCATTTTTAGAATTTAATGTATTAAATGCTGATCACGTGATTTCTTTTTCTGGTACTTTAAATAAATTTATCGTCACGTGCATAACAACTAAATGGACAAATTTTTTTTTTCTTTCTTATGCAGCAGACGATTGGATATTATCCAAAAAAAAATAAATATCCCTTACGATTTTTTTATAAATAAATATATATATATATATATATATATATATATATATATATATATATATATATATATATTTACATCAATTGTATACATTGATCGTCGTATTTATTATAAATATATATATTTATTTTTTTTGGCATTAATTGCATACATTGACCGTTGTATTTAATTTTAATGTACTCCGTAGCGAAGTGCGGGTTTTCAGCTAGTTGTCAATATTTTCAGAACCTTTCGTTTAAATTCCATCCTACAGAAATTTATTGCCAAACATTGAGAATGGAAATAATAAAGATAATTTACAAGAAATTAGCCGAAATAAGCAATCTGCAAGTTACATCCTAGAAACATCCCCTACAGTTATAAAAGACATGATGCAAAAAGCTGTTGATAAACGTTTAGAACCTGTTCCACTAGAAGAAAATAAGACTAATTTGGGTAAAAGGAAGAGAAATTGTCCAGTTTGAAGAAGATAGTGTTCGTGGCGAAAAACTAAAGCTGTGCTATAATTATCTTTTAAGTTTTAAGCCCACAAGTATCGGTTCAGAAAGAGTAGGACAAATTTGTACGTTCACGCCAATGTGGCAAAAGCAAGGACACGTTATGTTTTTGCACTTCCAAGAAAACTAAAAAAGAAATATATTCTTTATGTTATAAACAAGTTTTTCATTAATATTTAGGGCAAATACATGTATTATTCACAACCGGGTAAGGGTCTGTATCATAGGAGTCCGTTGAGTTGCGTTAAGGAAAAGATGACGTTGAGACGAAAATAAACCAATCATAGGCGTTAAAAATTTCATTGCTAATCGTTTGGAGGCATATGATTGGTTTATTTTCGTCTCAACGTCATATTTTCCTTAACGCAACGCAACGGACTCCTATGTGAACAGGCCCTATACTCGGTTCTGGAAAAACTTGAGAATCGAAACACGGCTCTGAATTTTTAATCCTATTCTGTAATCCTTAGTCAAAAAGATATCTAGCTCAATTCAGTACTGGATTATTTTATCATAAATTATTCCTCGCGATGGTAATGGTGATAATGATGAATAAACATATTTTAACTTAATAAAAATTTATCTATCAGTTAGCAAGACTTGGCTCAAATTTCTCTTAACTCATTTTAATCTGTTTCTTCCCGGGTAGACCATGTTCTTACAATTATGACACCATAGAACGTCCTTTTTTTACATGTTTTTATTAACTCTCTTTCTTGTTTGTGTGTGTGTGTTTGTGTGTTTGTCCAGTCCAAATCTTGCAATCGATTTTTAACTAACTTCCCGACTAGCTAGACATTTGAAACTTTTAGAATAGCTCAGAACACTATGACAATGCATTATTTTAATACTTTTAGCTATCTTTAAGCAGAATTAAATTAATTTTCAGTTATTTTCAGTTAATTTTGTCTTGTAGACTGGTGCAGCCCTCTATCGGCCGGGATGGGAACGAAAAGTTAAACGCAAGGTAACTCCAATTAACTTCATTTTCTTTCAACTTGATGGGATAGTTCATCAAAAAAAAGTTTTTAAAGTATTTATTAATACGTAGAATTGTCAAGTTTATATGATTCAACAGAAAATTTAAAAAAATGGTATATAAAAAGTTCTTTTTATCTTGTAATTATCTCTGTGTTAATACAAAAACAAATCTGTAGTGGATCCTTTTTTTTTGTATTGAATAACAGACAAACAAATGCAGGGCATTATACAGATAAACATTAACATACCGTGATTTTTATCGCAGGCGGTCTTCGAATAGCGTACAGCGGAATTTACGATTACTAACTAACACATTCTCTGAAGAAAGTTACTGTTATCAAGTGTCAATTTTTTTTTCTCGATATCCGTCAGTTTCCTGGGTGTAAAGCTTTCCGGTATACTTAGTAACGATAGCGGGATGATTTATGTGGCAGTTTATCAAAAGACTGGATACGTTTGTAAGAAATCAATAGGCGTGGCCAGCAGACCGGAAAATGATCGTGTATTGTGGAAAAGAATTCGCCGATTAGCTTTCACCGCGGGTGCGTATGCGATGGGAGAGGGGAGGGAGAAATCGCACACATTTTAGGATGGGACGTAATTCGTATCGTGTGGGGATCTAGAGTTATTCTATGCATCACCTCGGGGAAATGCAATGGACTCTGTGTTATAGCTCCACATCGTTTTATCGGGAGGGTTTACCTGCCCACGAGAAACTTGAGTGGAATAATTCTGGAGCCAAATAATCCACACTCGAGGGAGAAGAAAAAGAAATTGGTACTAGATAGGTGCTGGCAAAAGAGCATTCGTCCGGACTGACAAAAGACCTCCGTCACGGACCCACGTGATGCTCTTTTGCCTCAAGAAGGATTTCACGAACTGGCCCGAAAGTAGAACCAAACATTTTACTTGGCCCTGGATTGGATAAACTTTGGTTTGCGACTAAGCCCGTCTGCACACGGAGCAACTCTAAAGAAACTGATAACTGACTCAAATCACAAACCAGTCCGTGATGAGTCGCAACCTATGTAATTGAATGGAGCCACGCACACGGCGCAACTGGTTACAAACCCGTCCGACGGGTTTGTAACCAGTTGCGCCGTGTGCGTGGCTCCATTCAATTACATAGGTTGCGACTCATCACGGACTGGTTTGTGATTTGAGTCAGTTATCAGTTTCTTTTGAGTTGCTCCGTGTGCAAACGGCCTTACAGGTAATTTTTCGAACAAACAAGCAGGGAAACATAACTTGTGTTGCAGATACCTCACGTTCCGTGGGAATAAAAATTGCCAAGTTCTCACAGTTTTCATACTCTGTCACCTGACGGTCTAGGTTACTGACTTAAACTAACATTCTTTAATCCAATGACTCCGTTCGAGTGCAGTGCCTTATTTTCAAAACTGTAATAATTACAAGATAAAAAGAACTTTTTATACACCATGTTTTTAAATTTTCTGTTGAATCATATAAACTTGACAATTCTGTGTATTAATAAATACTTAAAATTTTTTTTTCATGAATTATCCGATCAACTTGAAAGAATATGAAGTTAATTGGAAATTAACTTGCGTTTAACTTTTCGTTCCCGTCCCGGCCGAGAGATGGCTGCACCAGTCTACAAAACAAAATTAACTAAAATTGAATTCAAATCTGCTTTAAAATGTCTAAAAGTATTAAAATAATGCATTGTCATCGTGTTCTGAGCTATTGTAAAAGTTTCAAATGTCTAGCTAGTCGGGAAGTTAGTTAAAAATCGATTGCAAGATTTGTACCGGACAAACACACACACAAACAAACAAGAAAGTGAGTTAATAAAAACATGGTAAAAAATCATATAAATTAATAATTTTCAAAATGAGTGGCCGGAGATGGCCGAATGGCTAGGGAGCTGGCATTCGGTACCAAAGCCCATGGGTCCAATTCCCACTGTTGGCGTGGATGTTTTCAATCGACGGAATCGGCTTTAAGCCATAGGTCCCGGTCCAATTATCCCTCGTGTAGCAAAAAATGATCGTAGTGCTCATAACCAATCAAAGTGAGTCCTGTCCTTTATATAACTTCCTACGACCAAAGAATGCATACGATAATCTTTAGTACATCAATAGTACATTAGACAGCAAGGTATAAAAAGACATCTTTTAAAACATTATATCCTAAACGATAAGCATTTTCTTCTGTCTTACTCTAAAGAAACCCGTATCAGCTACGCTGGATCGGCGATACCAAATTAGAGTGTGAGCAAAGTGGGGTGTCGTCACTTGCTTGCTGCATATCAATCCTCTCTTACAGCACCATGTTTCGATATTGAGAGGGGAGGACCGAGCAATCTATTTTGATTTGTCGACATTAGTCTGGAGTTCCAGTGAAAGGGTGGATGTTGAAAGACAGAAAGAGCACATTTTTATGCGACGAGGGATTGTATGACACAGCGAAATCTTTGGGACTTATTATGCACCGCACTTTATTAGAATGAATAGCCGCCAAAAGTCTGAATATGGGCCACATTCAAAACAGCAATCAAGACAGAATATTAATACAAAAGCATCAGAGAACTGATGCATGTAGAAAAAAAAATCCACGTCTATGATGAGAAGTTGAACTTAATAAAACTACTCTAGACGTAAATTTGAATAGATATTAGTTTTGACGTCATCAATAGTAATTATAGCAAAAGTAAAAGAATTTCACTTTGCTGCTTATGATGGGTGAAAAAGTGTCTTAAATAAATAAATCTGACTTTTACGTTAAACTGATGCCATATATCATACTCGGAGAGTACATTACAGGACAATGCATAAAACTCGGCCTCGGGAAATATATTATGCTAACACTACTACAAACAGGCATTGGTTGGCATATGCCAGTCAAATCGTTATAGTCACCCCCGATAGAGTGAAGACAATAACAGCAAGACTAAATATGGTGTGACGCCCTCGTTAAGCAAACACTGAAGTTACTCTGCAAGGTTTTGATTTAGTTGTGAGGAATCCTGCAAAGTTGGGGCCGAGTGATGGCTGAAAAGTTCTCAGTACAAGAGCCTATGAGCTCGCAGATTGTCATCAAAATGTTTGTGGTTGTTCAGAATCAACTTTAAACTGTAAATATAGCAAAAGATGACCATAGCGCTGAAAATCAGCCAACTCCAATAGGTGGGATGCTTAACATTTGATATAAAACCATACCGTTGAGAATACATCTCTTTGCGATGGTACTGCCTCAAGCCTACCTACATAGTATAAGGGGCATTCGATGGGAGATTAAAACGCAAAGCATTTTGCCAAACGTAACGCCTTAGAAGCCAAACAAAAGCAAAATCTGATGAAGTCGGCGGTCAGTGTAGTAGGAACACGTTGCTCACATTCTCAAAAACACGGTCAAAGGTACTATATTTCTGGAACCAACTCGCACAACTATGAGAAAACACAAGGTAAACAGAGGTCAAAGTGACCCCTCTTTCCTAGCTCAACCTCGTGTGTTCGGCACCACTAACCACTCATCCTCCCCACTGGCGGAATGATTTGCATCACCCGAAATATGCGGTTCCAGCCTGTCGAGGACTTCGATAGAATCCGGCAGAAACATTCCAATCCGTTCTTTCTGGAGAATCGACCAACGGAATGCGGCAGAAACGCATCGCGTGAGCACCGGAAATTAACTCAAGTGGAACTTTTACTTTTTGCGTTCTTTGCTGGAAAGATACAAGAAAGACTGAGTTATTGGTTTTTCTGATTTCTTTTTTCTTTTCAATTTAAAGCCTTTCCACATAGTAACGAGGGAGGTAAAATCTATAAGCAGAACTCTTCCTCAACCTGATCTGCATAAGAAGGAAGAATTACGATACTCGGAATTCAGATTAACCGAACTGAGGTAATAGTCATATAAGTTTCCGACAAATCCCACTACCGTTTGACAACGTCACCTTACATTACGTGTCGAATTTGTAACTCTACGGACTGTAATACCATGGTAACGTTTCGAAATCCCGAACGAAATTTCGTATCTAGGTTTGTGCTTCGATATCTGACGGTGTCAGAAGGAGGTAAGTCGGAGTTCTAGACTTTTGGAGTCAAACCTTTTACTCGAAATCGGAACTCGTTTCGGTGTGACAACATATTACAAAGCCTGAGGCATTTCTTTAGCGTCGGTTTTGGTTTCGAAGTATGCCTTCCGAATTGGAAACCTTTTCGCAATCAAAATAAAACATTCTTAATGGTTGTGAAATCTTTTCTGCCTTTTTAGGGGTTCGATGAAATAGATTTTTCCCACTTTCTGTTTTGGAAGGTGTAGTGTAATGTTTGAAAACGAGCGCTAGATAAAGTGAAATTTTGTACCCCGTGATTCCCCCCCCCTCTACCAATCAGAGGATTGGCTGCGGGGACGTTGAAGCCAAGAGGGTGCTTGGGATCACGGGGAGTCAGTAAGTAAGAAAGAGACAGAAGGAGAGCGTCTATGCTAGGAATCAGAGGTCTGGCGAGATACATGCAGACTCGTCTCACCTCTAGTTAGTAATTATTCGTTGATTAGAATAGGAACAGAGAGAGCGTCTCTGAGAGTAGTTTCAGGAGACCTGGCAAGATAAAGCAGGCTCGTCTCGCCTCCAGCGAATTAATGAATCGGTAACTAGATTAGAGTGTAGTACAGCCAAGGTCTGGTAAGATATTGTAGGTTTGCCCACCTCGTGCTCAGAGTTGTTTGTAACTGTTATATTAATGTTCAACTGTAAATAAATTCATTTTCGTTCCGTTAAGAGAGACTCGTTATTACACTACCTCATTTGTCCCTATGCCATAAGGGAACCGGTGAAAGAGGGTTCACGACAGAAGGGGTGTAAAGGTAGGGAGACCATGAGTCGTTGCAACGTAAATTTCTGTTTTGGTACATAAAAATAAAGAAAAATCCCAAAATCTGGAACAGTTGGTACCTACTGGGGAGTGTTCTGTGTTGAATTAGTTTTTTTTTTTTTTGTTGTTGTTTGTTTGTTTTTTGTTTTGAGAAAAAGGAAACAATGAGTTACTGCAACGTTCATTCTTGCTTTGCTACATAAAATAATGAAACATCCCAAAATCTGGAATAGTTGGTAGTTACTGTGGTGTTTTCTTAGGTGAATTAGCTTTTTTTAGGAGGGGAGAAGGAAACAGAGTTACGTAAATGTCTGTTATGTGGTACAAAATTAAAGGAAAACCCCCAAAAGTTGCTAGTTATTATGGAATTTGTTACCTTTTTTTTAGCAGTGCAATACCGTTTATAAGAAGTGACTGAAAAATAAGGAGTGAATATCTCAGTCGTGAATTTTTAACGAACCCCGAATCGTTGTCAGGTAAATTTCCGACCCGATGCGTGAAACTCAAAGCGAAAACAAAAATCGACTGCGAGACCGACAAACTTTTCCCATTGTTTGTGGCACTGGGAAGTAAAAATATATCACACCGAAAAGACAGAATAAGTAATCGGTCAACGGTGATGGAGGACCCCGCCAAACGAATGTCGAAGGTGCGGTTCTGGCAACGAGAAAGTTTGTTCAGGGGGGAAGTGTTTGTCCCCCCCCCCTTTCATTTGTTCGAGCAAATCATGGTTCAGTTCCAACGATCGTCGTGGTGAACCCAATCAAGGCCTGCCAGAGAAGGTTTGCGTTGGGACGGTCGTAATCATTTATAACACGGAGAGATCGATAGAAGGAGGAGGGAGGAGCAGTTCTCATTCTTTTGGCTGTCTCAGTCAATACAGAACCTATTGTGATGACATTGCGACTTCGCTCGAGCTTATTTACTTCTGCAGCATTTTGTGTGTTTGCTAAAGGAAATGTACGTCAAGGAAGAGGGGTAAGAAAGAGCTGAAAATGCAAAAATGAAACTTTTCTGGAAATATATTCATTTTTTTTACTTGAATTAGAAGCTATATGATTCTGAGATATGGATCTTCGCTTTAAAGTTCACAGAAACCAACTTGCCATACTTGAAAGAATAAATCTTAGACTAATCTTTCGGGGAGTAAATATTGATGGTTTCCGGAAGGAAAGATATAATAATGATATATATAAATATAAATATATATATATATATATATATATATATATATATATATATATATATATATATATATAAATGATACACAAATATATCGACGTAGTAAAACGCATTAAAATCAATCGCATGAAGTTTGCCGAATATATATACCAATTGAATTCCTCTACAATAACTGATAAAATTTGACCCACAAATATAGGCTTAGCGTGCTTCTAACTTTAGGGGGGGGGGGAGGGCATGAATTGAATTCAGTTAGGGCCCTCCTCGGCGCATTGACTTCCTGGCGGGGTCCTTAAAATATGAAATATTATGATTTTTTTAAAAATTTAATAACAATAGAATTGCTGTTGGAGTAGTATTCAAAAGTTATACAATGAGAAAAACAAATATAATATAAATAAAATGAGAAAAAAAAAACAGCATCGAATTTTTGTTATAGATCATATCATGGTTAAAAACTACGTTAAGGCTAAAGACATAATCGGAATCTTCAGTTTCACAGTTTGAAAAAGCGGGAAGAAAACCAACTTTCTTAAAAGTTTTTTACAATTTTCCGATCTTAACTGAACTTCTGTTATCGTTTTAATTTATTTAAAGTTAAGTTGGAGGGCACGGGCCCCCCCCCCCCCCAGCTTTTTCAGAAACAAAAATGGGTTTCAGTTTTTGAATCAACTTATGATAAACAACTTTATTAAAGAATTTCAAATAAACTTTATAACAAATTGAACGTAAGAATAAATTTAGTAGTAAACGTAAAATCCTTTGAACACTTCAACATGATCGAGATCTTTGAGCTTTGAGATTTGAGCTTTGGATTTTGAGATTTGCTTTACCAGCTGTAAAATGGCTATGACTCCGCGTCACAGAAAAGAGATTTTTAAGCAGGACACGGATTGTTTTTCGTACTCGAAACGTCAGTAAATAGGAATTTTCAAGGATTGGAGCAACAAATTTGGGACAAAAAGTTTTTTTGCTCTGTAGTAGAATTCGCGGTCCTTTGAAGGTTTTTGGATTAAGAACCAATAGATTAAACAAAGAGGCATTATTTTAATTTGATTAGAACTAGAGTAATAAATATTACAAGACTAATGATTTTTTTCATAAAGATTTTTCATTGAAATGACTGAATGTACAACAATTATCGTTGCCTCTTGTATGGCACTGGGGAATTCTGAACTGGTCATTCACTGGTGATGTTGACAGGGTCACCCTTCCAATCTTGTTTGTTAGATTATTTAAAATTAATTTTTAGTAAATATTCATAAAATTCATTATTATCAGATATCCCCCCTACTTTTCTCTCTCTCTCTCTCACTCTCTCTCTCTCTCTCTCTCTCTCTCTATATATATATATATATATATATATATATATGTGTGTGTGTGTGTGTGTGTGTGTGTGTGTGTGTGTGTGCGTGTGCGTGTGTGTGTGTGTAATGCATTCTGCTGCATTTATTGTAATAAAACGAATAATTTTTCCAGCGTTGAAGGAAAATGTGACGGTTTCTTGAGATGTAGTCCATTCAACATTGGCCTACTTCCGATGGCCGTTTTGTGCGGCACAGTGGCCATCGCTTTTCCTTTTCTATGAGCTTCCCTTCTGGACGGGAAGTGCGGGTTATGGACGTTGTTACGAAAGAATTTCTTCTTTACGCTACATTTAACATCGCGAAAAGGAATCGGAATCTCGTAAAAGAGGGATAAAAAAAACACAGGAGGGGGGAAAAGCGGGAAACGACTTGGCTGTCATGGTTGCTTGGAAACGGGAGAAATGAGGAACACAGAAAGTTTGGACTCTTTCGAGAGATGTATAGCAGCTGTTTTTAACTCTTCTAGATTCGGTTTGGAGTGTTTTGATTTGGAAAAACTTACGAGGGGGGAGATTTATCGGAAAGCATCTCCATCCTGCCGAAGCGACTCTAAAGGCCAGGGATTGGGACAAAAATCAGTAGACTTGATAGACTCTAGTAACGTGTAGGTCCGCTTTTGGTCGTAAAACGTGCATTGAGCCTCCGAGACAATATTGGGAACACAGCCATGAAAACGTGCTTTAATTCTGACATCAATACCAACTGTTATTTTCAGACTTCAGAATTCTGAATTTCAATGCAACTCATAGGATCTGTATGGGATGGCGAAGTCTAGTCAAGACAAGATATGTCAGTAGCTTTTCAAACCATTTGCGCTAAATGATCAGGCTTTGTGGCGAGGAACATCGTCGTGCAGATACCAGTTGTACTCCTTTATGTATCCTCCTTTATGTATGTTGGACTCCTGTATTGCCTCTGGTTTGGTAGGCACAGCTGTCAAGTACGCCAAGATAGATGCCATGGTTGAGACTTTTACCTATCCTAACCAATGCGCCGGGGTCATGCCACGTAAATAAATGGTCCTCAACAAGAAATAGGCCAAGACCAAACTGCTGAGTGAGAAATGAACACTCTGGTAAATATCTTTACTCTGACCCACTTACGACCATCAGACTGGTGCATAGTAAACTATAAAATAGCTCCCTCTGGGCTGACGAATCCACTTATCTGGGCTGATAAGTGGATTCGTCAGCCCAGAGGGAGCTATTTTATAGTTTAAGACTACTATCAGGTTGATTGCAGACTGATAGCTGAATGCTGGAGACCAACAATTGAAAAAAATTACTAAAAATATTGGAAACTATGGTAAGTGTGGCAGGGTATCGTATCCATTACATATCAATTGGCGCAACGATAATACACGATTTCTAAATAGTGTTCTTTTTCTGTCGGATACTTGTTTTAGTTTCTGGTTTTTGTAAAAGGCTATATAATTAGAAATAACTCTGCTTTGGGATTTCTTTTATTAGCTGTCGTTCCCCCAAAACATGAACTGACACCTAAACGGATATCAGGTTATGAGACACGTTTCATTTAACCTTTTTACCGTGAACGGTTTTGAAACCCGCCTTAGTGTTGCAGAATCATTTCTACGGGCTAAAAAATGGATGATCTTTTAGGATAGCCCTAGAGTAATTTCTTCAGGGGTACAACAACGAGAAGATTTACTTATTAAAATGCGTACCCGTATACCCGATAAAAAAATTCAAAAATAATTTTTCCGCACGTCATTTTTGGTAAACGCGAATCTTCCAGAAACTGAGGCAAACTCCGTTTCTATAAACGAGAGAAAGGAAATCACAGTCACTTTGTAGCCACTAGAGTTCAACGAAGTGAAATATTCTCCAATGCAATGCTACGTAGTGATAAAGAATGGATATGTAAATTAAAGCATGCATTTATTTGTAGATTGCACCTCAGAACTAACTCAACACTTCAATCATTGGCAGTGGAGACGGCGTCAGTCCGTTTCCCGGTTGTAACATCGTCGTGCAGGAGGAAAAACCTTTACAGGTGAGGAAAAGGGAACTGTGGCAAATGGCATCAAAACAGAAGTTTTCCGGAGAATAAGTCATTTTATAAAAACCCCGCCAGTTGTTCGTGATTATTTAGTAATAATACAATTCTTTTTTTTTGTAACAATGAATAATAATCGAGAAATTTACCAAACAGTTATTCAGATTGGTACAGAAATATTATTCAAAATGCTGCAAGTGATATATTACCAAATAGTTATTCAGATTAGAATAGAAGTATTATTCAAAATACAGGCAAGTGATCTATTACCAAGTAGTTATTCAGATTAGTATAGAAGCATTATTCAAAATACAGGTAAGTTATTTATTGCCGAGTAGTTATTAAGATTAGTATAGAACTATTTTTAGAATACAACCAAAGGATTTATTTACCACAGTTATCCAGATTAATATAGAAGTATTATTAAAAATATAGGCAAATGATCTGTTGCTAAACAGTTATTCAGATTAGTAAAGAACCATAATTCGAAATACGGGCAAAGGTTTTGTAACCAAACAGTTAATCGGATGAGCATAGACATGTTATTCAAAACATAAGCAAATAACTGTTAAGAATGTCACAAAATAATCCGCATATTGAAATGAATGACTCGAAATAGCGCAGGGTAATTATTGAGAATACTGGGATGCGATGACTCCAGAATGATACAGGACGGTTCTCAAGAAAGCGAAAAAAAAAAACCGTTCGAAATATTGAGAAATTGTCGGGGATGTGTCGTGACAACAACTGAAAATAAATTCAAAATAAGTATCGCATAGTTTTCTGATTATGCAAATCATCCAGGAAAACGCACAACAAATATTTCCCGTACAAAAGGCATTGGATGAAAATATTACCCCAAACTATTTCAGAATAATTGTTCATATATATCAAGAATTTTCTGAAGTCTCATGTATTTTATATCACATATCACGAAATAATGCCTTTACAGTCCCCGATATCAAAATTTTTGATACCTATTATTCTACTTTACTATACCATTTCAGTTATTCAGAATATACGGGTAAAAAAGAAGCACCCGAACCTCACCTAATCAGCTTCTTTAATGTACAAGATTTTGAATTTCCGAGGGATGACGGAAGTAAAGGCAACTTACAATGGAAAAACTTTAAAAAATTCAAACAATCAGATTAAGTTTGGACATCTGGCAGAAGTTTTTAAGGAAGAAAAGAACGGAGTAGGTATATTTTTCTTATCTAATCGTACGCTTCACGGGCTTCACTTTAATAAAGAAAATCGTAGATCGGATCACGCGCGGTTAAAGCAGATTAAGTTCATTGATTCTTCCTTCCATTCGCGTTATTCGTTTAAGGGCAAAAAAAAATTTTCTTTTGCTTTTACATATCCAAATTAAAGAAGAATTTCTTTCTTTTCCCTGTAATAGCCAAGTATGGATTCTTTGCACGCCAAACTTGTTTCTGCTTTAGGGAGAAAGATATTTTTCGACTAAAAGTATTCATCGATTAAAGCATCCATTTATTTTATTTTTCAATAAATATCTACGTTTTTTGTGTAGAAATATTTTTAGATAAGTCATTGGTGGGTTTTTTTTTTGTGTGTGTGTGTGACGAGGCTATGGCCATAGTTTTCTACACGTGGGTGGTACCTACAGTTTAGAATCGGTACCGAACGGCTTCAAACATTCGTGCTAAATGGGGGCTCGAACCCACAAACTCTGGTACAGATGGTCGGCGGAAGTTTATTGACTTCACTGTAAAACCTAAGTTATGTCCTAAAAAGGGTTTAAATATCCAGTCATGAATTCTTAATACCTTGCGCCTTTTCTTTCCACATACGTTAAACTTCTCAAATAATTATTATTAAAAGCTAAGATTTTTCCTTTCACATATTGAGACAAAAAACAATTAAATGCGTGGTTATTTAATTTGATTCATATGAAATTTGAATCCCTATGCATTTGTTACTTGTCATATTAGACATTGCATCTCTAATTCTCTAAACGTCTCATGGAGGGGTAAACTAATTGCCTTTTCTAAAAAACTATCGTTGATTTAAGAAACCTTTAATTATTTCTAAATTAATTTCTTTTTATTTTAACATTGAAGGTCTTAATCATTATTCTATTATCTATATATAAAAAACAGTTCCGTAACTGACTGAAGTATAACGCACAGACTAAACCGCTGGACATAAAGGGCTGAAATTTAGCATGGCGATTCTTCTTATAGTGTAGGGGTGCACTAAGAAAGATTTTTGAAAAATTCTTAGATTTTTTTAAAGTTAAATTTTTAAGATCTTTTTGTAATATTCTTTAAAGTTTGCATTTAAAATAATAATCTGAGGGTTGTAAAATTTATATCACGAGAAAGATAATTAAAAATTCCTTTAAAATGAAATCTTTTTCGAATCTTTACCTGCATTTTCTGAGTTTTGGTGAATTTTTAAAGATTTATTTTTAGAATTTAATTTATTAAATGCCGATCGCGGGGTTTCTTTTCTTTTTATGATACTTAAAATTAATTTTGCGTCACGTGCGTAACAACGAAATAAATTGACAAAAAAAACTATTAAAATACGGTAAAAGATAGAATTTTACCACTAGACTCATTCAGATGGAAGTTTTTAAAGAATTTAATTCAGATTAGTATGTTTTATGGACATTAAATATAGAAATTAATTGCATACATTGACCGTTATATTTAATTTAAATATTTTCTTCTACATTATTTTGTCTATGAAAATATCCATCACGCCTTTTATAATATATATATATATATGCATTAATTTCATACATTGACCGTTGTATTTAATTTGAATGCACTCCGTAGCGAAGCAAGGGTATTCAACTAGTCCAGTATATATGCATACATAAGAATTCAGTAGGCTAAAGACTGCATGGCTGAATCTTCAAATAAAATATCTTTCCGCGTTATTCAAGAGTACAGCCTCTCTATATGATAAAACAACTGATATAATCTATCACACAATATGCATATTATGTTAAGACATTTTGTATTTGATTGTGTTGGATTGTTGTTTGACATTCGGAAAACGATGTTAAGCATACGGGGAATGTTATGAAACGCATACTGAACACTTCCGTAGACGAAATGAATAGGTCTTGTACACACAATAACTGAATCCGAGACTTCACAGATCCTTTCTAGCCAATTGAAGCTATAAGAAAGACAGATTCATTCCGAGTGTACGCTTTGAAGGGTTATTTTTGAACGACAACATTCCGTTAACCGATGGTATTTTGTCTTTGCTTCAGCATAAAACAGCCGAACAACATACCATTTAGAATACATGGGGAATGTCGTAGTGGTTCCTCTAAATTCATATTTCAAATTATTTTTTAATTTTTTTATCGGGGATATGTTAAAGATTATCGCGTATTTTGAGACACAAAGACACTAAAAGAACCAATGTTTTCCCACCGAAAAAACAACTCACTTACCTAATTTGCTGATGGTGTAGCCTTTGGGAGGTCTGAGCACGCGTCTCGCCCATGCCGACCTGACCACCTCCAGGGCAAAGTTCGTGCCCGATATGAGCAGGGTGGTGGGCACCAGGCACCCCCTGTACTCCAGACTGGCGACACTTCTCATGAGGCATGCGTTCCAAAAGCACATGGAATTTTGCTGCAAGAAGTCGGTGAATATCGTGTGTCCATCCTCTTGGCTTGGATGGTACGCATCCGTCTTCACCTTGTGCAGTACCACGGCGATGCAGTTACGGTTAACGAGCACGTTTCTGTGTTTTGAGTCATTCGGAAATTGTCTGGAACTCATGAGGAGTTGCTGTTCCCGAGCACGATATGGAAGTATCTTGGAAAATATCCCTTTTTGGATACAGCATTTGGTCTCTTGATGGCACAGTAGGAGAGAGCCGTCTCAGTGTTTCAGCGAACAACAGAGGCAGCTTTAGCAAATGTTAACTGCCCATGGATGAGTTGAAAGCTTAAAATTTTTTTGCAGTTGCATGATTTTAAATAACTACCTAGCCATTCAACGTTTCTCTTTAATCTTTCTTCTCTCTTTCTTTTCAACACATATCAAAGACTCATACAGGAGTTATTACTAATGAGATTTACATAATCCTGTTTTTAACTGAAAATACCTCGCTTAATTATATGGAACACAATTTTTATTCCCATATAACCAAAACGCCTTGCTTCTTGGATTCAGGACTAACCAGATTTTTAGAAAAATCTAGGAATGGTTTCAAGCTCGAGCTAATCTTCAGGTTTTGTTTAACTATATTTAGTAATTAAGTAAAGCACCAACTTGAGACAGTAAATGTTTATGACAACACCTAAGCTATCAGAAGAAACCGCAGTAAGCTAAGATTTTGAATTTATGACGAATGAAATCCTTGTGTGTACGATACGACACAGAGTTTCCAAATAACATGCAAAGGTTGTTTGTTATCTACGAGATTCAAAACATGCTACGGCATCCGAAATGAATGCGGCAAAAACAATTGTACAAGCTTCGGATTCAATTAGCCCAATGTAATCCACTTCCGAGGTGACCGAAAGAAACACTTGGCCGCAGAAATTCACAAGATTCCAACGATTGAAAAGGGAATTCGTACAAGGTTGCTATCCTGTTAACGGAAACAAACAATAACCGTATCAAATGTCCAAACATGTAAAAAATTGTTTCTGATGTTTAGCTTATGGGGTAATACAGCTCTTTTCCAACAACTTGGATCCTATTAAAAATAAACCCATTCGGTAGACTGTTATATTTAAGTGCATTGAAACAAAATCGTAAGCAAATAGACTTCCTGAAAATGCGTGTATCCAATAAAGCACACCAAACGTTTTGAAACCGCAAATATATCACCTGCATCAACTATTTTCCAGATTGAAAAGGGGGGAAAAATAGAATCGGATAAGAACGATCTTCACAACACACATCCGAAGCACGAACGTTTAAATCCAAACGGAGCCTCAAGCTGAATAAAAAAAAAACTAAAAATTCCTCCACTTTTGAATCCGACACACCACGTGCTTTTGTTTAGAAGCGCGAACGGGTGAGAAATGTATCGCGGGACATCTTAGAGGTCCGGTGAAGCGTGAATTCTCAATTTCGCGCAGCCGACTTTCGGAGGGACGCTTTGGTGTGGAGTGCTCATCATGGAGTGAGGATTTTTTCCCGATCCCGCGTTTTCGGATGGGCTTTCGTGTCTTGGCGCGAGCGGCATCCCCCTTGGCGTAACCCGGCCTCGCCAAGTTCTTAGATTGTCTAGATTGGGAGGAGTGGCGGCGGAAGAATCTTCGCTTAAACGGGTGTTTCGAGTCGTCGAAGTGTACTCTAGTGAAACTTTATTATCCATTACAGAAGCTGACTCGATTTCTTTATGTTATTGGGTCTAGAATAGAGAGGGAAACTGGAACCACACTCCAGGGGTGGCTCCAGTCTAGAGTTTTATTAATTAATTAATTAATTTTTTTTTTTTTGGGGGGGGGGTCAACATCGGCTCTAAGGGTTATGTATATATATATATATATATATATATATATATATATATATGTATGTATATATATGTATATATATGTATGTATATATATATATATATGTATGTATGTATATATATATATATATATATATATATATATATACATATATATATATATACATATATATATATATATATATATATATATATATATATATATATATATATATATATATATATATATATATATATATATATATATAAACATCGTCTCATTTTAAATTTAAACTCATTTAGTAAAAGGTCTAAGATTATATAAGTTTAGGCTATGGAAAACAATACGCCGGGCTTTTTTTTTGGGGGGGGGGGGGAATTGCCTCTACTGCCCCCTCCTGGAGCCACCATAGCCACACTCTCTAATTTATATTCATCGCGATAGACATATTCCGCGGATTTAATGTCTGAGATTAAGTGTCTGAGATGTTTTCATTCCACAGTAGAAACAAAATGCGAGAGATCGATTTAGGGACCTATTTTCATACATCTTCAAAGTGTTTGAGATGTATTTTTCCGTCACATCCTTTCAACTTGAAAAGTGTTTGGGACACATTATTCCATCCTTACTTTCGTGTTCAGAAGTGTTTGCAGTCGTGACACTTTTGAATACCAAACTAGGGGATGGAAAAATTCGTCAGAAACGCTTTTTCTAACCGAAAGAAAGAGGCAGGCAAAAAAGTCTCAAAAACTTATAGGGTTCATTATCAGTGAAGGTTCAGCTAATTGAACTATATTAAGAGAAACATTTTCGAAGTCCCGAAGAGAGAAAGTCTTGATCATTTTCTTAACCAGTCAAACGGAATATAAATTAAGTATTGTAACTGACTTCATTATGCGCATTTATTTTAAACGTTACCGAATAGAACACATGGATGTTGTGCACGCTGAATATGTATTTGCACGTTACGGTGATTCGTAACAATTGCGTCCCGCAAATGTGTCAGACAGCCCTTTCTAGCATGTCTCTTCGTCACGACATAGCCGCATCAGCATGGACAAGACAAAAGGAGAAGACATAACGATACGTGCATCGCGATGCATTTTTACTCGTGACGATTTTTTTTCTCACTTTTCCGTCTCTTTTTCGTCTTTTCCGAGTACGATACAGTGATGGAAAATATTGAGGAAAATCTGTCAAAAAATAAAAATCGGTCAAATCAGTTTAAAAATCTGTCAACAATCTGTAAACTGTTGTGATGAAAATATCGCATTAAGGCTGCTATGTATTAACCCCATTGGATTCGCTCACCTCAATATTAACCCATGGAGAAAATTTGTCCACGGATTGCCGACTTGGATTCAAAGATTTTTTTTTAAAAAATTGTACTCCGTCATAGAGAAAGAAATTTCACATTTGTGTACAATTTTTCGTTTTTTAAAAAGTTGAAATTAATATTTTAAAACTTAAATTATTCGGGGAAAAATCTGGCATAGTATGTTTTAAACGCTCATAAATTCCTTCGGTGGACGAAATTTACAAAATGAATCCTGTAGCGCTTTGCAGAAAAGATGAGGCTATCTGACAATACCAATTTAATTTGATTATCGGCATTTATGTACCTGTAAATAGTTGACAAAAATATACTTTAAATAAAAAATCTGGGGGTAGCGCTTAACCCCCCTATAGAGAGAGAGCCATTACAATCCCTCAAAATGTCAATCCTACGAGGGGTGGAATTCTCGAACTATCAACTGGACTCCTCCCACCGCAAGAGTCTGCAAGAAGAGGAAAAGGGAAATACGATTTTTTTTCTTAGTACATAGCATCCTTTGCGTCTCGCTGTAGTTTTCAGTCTTATGACTCTTGAGTCTAAATGAACGCTTGGCAGTTTTGCGTTTTGTTAAAAGTTCAAAGTTGGTTAGGAATTCGGTTCCCCCTTCGTTCAGTTCTAAATCGGCAGGAAGCCATTCCGTCGTAAGTAATATTGTGGGATACCTTTTGTATGAAGGAGTACTTACATTTATTAAAGCAGAAATCACTCCAAAATTCTAACAATAACGAATGTATATTTATTCAGGGTATAGTAAAATGGAGTTAAAAGCGTCTACAGTTCGTATTTAAACGTCATGCTCCTCTCACGTCGGGAGCCCGTCTCTCAGAGTCCGTCTATATCGTAACCAAAGCGAAGAAATCCTTTCCCTCCTTTTAGCTAGCCTTTCATCAATATCAACTTCATTTCAAGCTCCACGATTCTGATCGTCTAATTCCTGATTCTGTTTTTCTTCTAAAAGCTCTCTTTCTAAATCCGTCATCTTATCTGCCTGTTCATCTCTGTTGCCAGACATACAAGTAGGAACTTCACCGAGTATTCTACAGATGTCAGCAAAATAATTCAGTTCTATGTTAATTCCCTTAGAATCAACAGCAGCGTCAATTTCAGAAACATTAGTTTTATTAAGAAATTCAATAAACTTTTCTAGAATAGTGCTCATAATTTTCCTCTCTTTCAACTTTTTTGCTTTGTTTAAAGCACTGTACAGTTCTTTTCCGCCTTTTTCTTCATCAATAACAGTGGACAAATAAGGCTTCTCAACAACTTTCATTTCAAGAGCATCACTAACGTTGGTTCATCAACTTCCCTAATTCTTCTTCCTTTCCGTGATCTCAAATCTTTTCCATCATCCAACACTTCTGTAAGCAAATATTCTGGTTTCAAAAGAAGAGTTTTTCGAATCTTCCTTTTCTTCTTTCGTTTTTTGAACTGCATCATATCCTCGGGAGTGTAGTACTCATTGGCCACTTTCAGTTCAGGCATTTCAAGTGACATCTTATTTCTTTGCTTTAATTTTATTCTGATTAACTTTAATTGTTGTTCTCTGCTAGTATTATAAGATTGTGTAATTTCAGAATCTACCTCAAAGAATTTCTTTCTCTCACCATCAATTACTTCATCATACTTTGAAAGCATATTCTTTTTCTTCAATATTCCAAATTCATCATACTATGGTTCTTCATAGGTCTAAACGTCATATGGTTCTAAACGTCGTGAAGTATAAGCCTTGCTCTTTTGAAAATCTTCCTCTACTAATGCACTAACACTAAATTCTTCGTCCATTTCTTCTAACATTTTAGCCCTTTTTTCTGCTCTTTCTTTTTCTTGCAGTAATTTCTGATGTTTTGTAACCCAGTCATAAGTATTGCTCAAATGATCATCTGACAATAACTTTTCTTCGACTTTCTGTGATTCCACTTGATTATAACTTCTGTTATTCCACTTGATTTGAGCTCTGAAATGTACCATTTTCATCATCAAAAGTTGTGGCAAGTTCTTGATCTCCTAATTCTCTTCTATCGACATTTTTTCCATCAGGCACATCACTTTTCTCAAGAGTTAAATCTTCTGAATTTTTACTATATTCAAAATCAGTTTCCACAAATTCTTTTTGATTTTCAACTTCCGCTACATCACAGACTTTTCCAGTCACATCAAACTCCTGATTGGATTGAAAGTCTTGATCATTGCTGCACTCGTTTTCAAGATTCGTGTTTTCTTTATCAAAATTTAAGTCATTAGAATCACTCTCATTAATTCCAATAGTTTTATTTGCTTCATTGTCTAATTCCTTCAGACCACTGATATTTCTTTCTTCACATACATCACTTTCATTTTCAGTTAATTTGGTTTTATCATCACTATATTCACCTTCACCGTCAGTCGCGGATGGTAACATATCTGTTTCCACGGGACTAACATTTTCGTCTGAATTCAACATAGAAATCTCAATTTTCTGTGATTCACGGCTTTCTGCTCTATTTCCTTCACACTCAGGTACAGCTGGTTGTCTAGGGTAAACTACTTTTTTAATGTTCGTTATAAATCTCGTTCCGAGTCTGAGTTCCTGAGATATTTCATTATCATTTACTTTACTATGTGCAATACAAATATAATTAACTTGAAAATTCTTACGCAAACCCGTTATATTTACACCTTCGTTACTCATGGAAAAATCAAATTGAGACATTACATCCATTCCAATAACCATTTTGTTACACAAATTACTACTCAAAACATAAATATCAGTATTCACAGAATAATCATCAACTATTATATTAGCATTAAAATAACCTAAAGGAGATATTTGATCTGAGCTGATTCCCAGTAATTGTACTTTATTCTGGGTTAGTTTTGGTGATCCTAGATTAATATAAGCTTTTTGATTAACTATTGTAATTTCACTTCCAGTGTCCCAAATAGCATCTACTTGTTTTCCCAAAACTTCGACACATTTCTGAATTCTATTAGGATGATGATGCGAAATTGTTACTTTATTAACCTTCTTTTGAGGACATAGATTTGCCTTGTGCCCGAACTCGTCACATAAAAAGCACCTCAAACTATTGTCTTTAAATTTACAAGCAGATGATTTATGCCCTTTCTCATTGCAATTGTAGCAGATAATTTTATTCTCATTTAAAATCTTTGCGTCTCTACTCATTTCTTGCGTCACTACATTTTTAAATCCAGCTTTAAAATCTTTTTTGTCTTCATTTCTTCGACTATTATCTTTAATTTTCTCATATATTTTCAGTTTGTCTCTAAATTCATGCATGTCTCTGCATCCGTATAAAATGTGTTTGTTTACATCTAAATCATTAATTCCATTTATAATATATTGTATAATTGCACTATCTTTAATACTTCCACGCTACGCGATTTCCTTCATCCTAAATTAATAATCAATGACTGGTTCATTCCCTCCCTGTCTTGTGCTTCTTAAAGCGGAATGTAAGTCGGCTGAATTTGTCTTCTCGGCAAATTCTTTAATAAGCGTCTGTCTAATTCTCGACCGTGTTTTGACATTCCTTTCGCTGTCAAGAAACAATTTTACTCTCCCACAGATCAATCTCTTAGCGAAAATAAATTTCTGCAAGTCAGATAGTTGGAATAAATCCGACATATCCTCAAACTCATCAACCCATTTACGAACGGTCATAGATGATGAACCGTCAAAAGGTTTAACTATGGCTTCTACGTCGTTAAAATTTATCATGGGTCTGTTAATTGCGCTAATGGCAGAAGTATTGTTTATTTCTACACTATTACTATTTTCCCTATCACTTAATTCGTCCTGGTCATCAAAATCATCATCATCGTCATCATCAACAATAACGTTCTGTTGCAAAATATTCATATCATTCAAATTAATAACAATTCTCTTAACCAGTTCTGGTTTGCTACCCTTATTATCCAAGCTAAATATATTGCATACAGTAATTAAATCACTTGCGGAAAAATTGGAAGAGACATATTCAGTTTTCCTCTTAAAACTTGCATCATTTTAATTTTCATATTTTAGTCCACTAAAAGACCTTAATTTTTTGCGGTTCGTCCTATCACCTTCGTCTTCAAATATTATACGATAAACAAGTTTAATGTCTCTGAATGGAAATGACTTCAAATTTTTCGAAATCTGCGGACAGTCGTCCAGTTTTTCCATATTTAATTATAAAGATATGCTCACCTTTAATTCCGGCGTCGCAGAAGAATAATCCACTTTCACGAGCGTAGCAATATTATCAACGTCTTCTACAGCAGTCCGATGACTCAAACACAGTCTTTTTCACTTCCACAGTTCCGTCCTATCTTCACAACAAAGCGAAGCTTAGCACCTCGACTATCACTGCTGTATCTAGCTCACGTATTTAAATTCCTTTCTCAAATATCCCGGGCCAAGCGCCCAAAAATGTGGGATACCTTTTGTGTGAAGGAGTATTTGCATTCATTAAAGCAGAAATCACTCCAAAATTCTAACAATAACGAATGTATATTTATTCAGGGAATAGTAAAATGGAGTTAAAAGCGTCTACAGTTCGTCTTTAAACGTCATGCTCCTCTCACGTCGGGAGCCCGTCTCTCAGAGTCCGTCTATATCGTAACCAAAGCGAAGAAATCCTTTCCCTCCAAAAAACATCTCCTCCCCAGGCAAGAGGGTTTGCTAGAAGCGGTGTCATTGCCCTCTCAGGCACGACTCTACAGTTCTGGCGTTGTCAGGAGCGGAGCAGGCAGTTTTCGGGAACTGCCGTGGAGGGAATTCGTTTCACAATATTTAATATAGAATAACAAGTAAAATTATAAAATACTTCTGAATATACTTCTGAATATACGTGCCCCTTGAAATCTTGGTCTATGTTTGCTGACTGAACATGGCAGAGATTCAGGTTAAATATACAAGTATCTCACGAGGAATAAAATTATGTTGTTCAATTTTTATTAATGCGTTGGTATAAATATTCCACTTTATGATCCATCTAGTACACACTCTCGAACTGATCGATTTTCTTTACCTTAAAATACAATGGGTCAGCCCGGGAATCCAACCTCCCTCTTCTCGGACAGACGCGCTAAACGTTAACACCATTAAACCATGCCATAACCTTCAGCCATGAGGCCCGTACATATGATAGCACGGTTTTCATTTTGTTTCGAGTCGATATATTGGCAACACGCCTGTTTAATACAAATTTGACCACCTCTTTTGACCCCAAAACATCCCCAGTCCTTTCTTACCTCCACGATTATAATTACTGCCCTAGTGGTCTTTTGGACCTACGCAATGAACATGACGGTCCTTTTCGTAAGTCGGCTGAAACGAAAGCAATTTTACGAAAGCCAAAATTGCTTTCTTAAACACTAGTTTGACCAGGGCATGTAAGGCATTCGCAAAGTGATTGTGCTAAATTGTTTTTGACTTCAGCCTCAGATCTTTAAAAAACGCAGTACTTTACAGTGGCGGCTCTAGTCCAAAGATTTTTTTTTTTTGGGTGGGGGGGGCAACTTCAGCTCTTAGGATTATCTCTCCCCCCCTATCTCTCTCTCTCTCTCTCTCTCTCTCTCTATATATATATATATATATATATATATATATATATATATATATATATATATATATATATATATATATATATATATATATATATATGCCATCTCTGCCATGGTGTCCCGTCCTTCTTGTCTTGACGTAAATGCTCCGCCTTCCACATACTAACTTCCTCCGCCAATTCTGGCAACCTCTTTCACCTAATGCTATTTTGGCGCTTTTTAGCGAGAGACGCGGGCTGGCTCCGAACTGAGTAAGATGTGTTAATCTTTACGTTAAATAAACTCCAGTTATTATTTATGATTTGGAATTGCATTTAATTTCGGCCTCGATTGTGTTTCTTCAAGAGATGACCATTCGGGTCATCACACCAGCTCGACAGGAACCAAGTTTGGCATTTGGATCAAGAAATCAACCTTTGTCACGCCTGAGATTGCGACTGCGTTGTGAGAAATGAAGACGCTATTGCTCTACAGTTTTTGATTTCGAATCCCGCATGCGTTCCTGAATTAACCAGCTGGAAATGACCAAAGGTAAAACGTTCCTCATTCAAAATCATGAAATCTACTACATCGAAGCAAGTGATGATGCCCTTTTTCCAGTTCGTTCCAGTTTGATTGCGACTTTTGTTTCCCGCCTGACCTCACCATTTTTTCCCGTCTCGGACTGCGCCATCTTGTGATACACCCGTATTCAACTCTAAATATTCAAGATTGTGAATTTTTTTTTCCATTATTGCCTTGATTTCTGCATGCACGCCGAACGCTGTGCAGATAATCAAAATAAGTTATATTTCAACACAAAGATCACTGTCAGAGTGTTTTTACTCTCAAAAATTTATTTTGTGTTTACAAAAATTGGTGTGTAAGCAGGTCAGTAATTATATTATTTTTGTAATTTTCTGGTATTGTAAAAGTGAAAGCAGAATGACCACTTCCAAAGTAAATGTCGAACATGACGATTCTTTTAGAATCCCGAATGTTGAAAACGAAATTAACATTGTGCCCTTTGAGGAAGGCTTTATTGATATAGATTCATGGTTATCTTATTTTAATAAAAAATTTATTGAAGGGAATAGAGATGAACAGTGGAAAGTACAAAATTTTTCACGTTTTGTAAAGGGTAACGCACTTAACGTGTATATACAGAATTGCTATAAAGTTAATAATTTTGCAGAATTAGTGACGGTATTAAAAGAAAATTTTTTTACCCTTACATTAACTACCTTCAGTGATTTTGCAGGGTTAAAATTTAATGTAAACGATGACATTACAAAATATTTCAGGAAAAAATTAGAAATCGGAAAAAAGTTAAATTTAAGAAGTGAAATGATCATGGAGGGTTTAACTGATGGCCTCCCCGGAGAACTAAAATCATTAATGACCATTAATTCCCCTGCTGACCCAATTGCTTGGCTTAATCAAGCTCACAGGCTGGTAAAAATAAGAGAGAATCCACAACCCAGTAATGACTCGCCCAGATATGTAACTCCCTTTGTTAGAACTCCCCAAATTCAAAACAGAAATGATTACTTTAGGAATGATTCCCAAACTTGGAATAGGTCAGATGTACCAAGATATACAAATGATGTTAGAACTTATGCCCCGAGGCAAAATACTTACCAGAGACCACATAATTTTTATCGATACCAAAGACCATCAAATCCTAACTATCGGAGCAATAACCCTAGATTTTCTAGCCATCATAATTATAATAACTCACCCACTTTGTCTCCCACTCCATGTTGAATATGTACAGAGAGAGGTATTCCAAATGCTTTTCATTGGCATCAAATTTGTCCATTCAGAATGGAAAGAGCTGATAATGAGAGGACTTCACCCCTTGCAATTGAACCACCCTCAGAGAATACTCCCAATTCCTGACTATTAAAGGTGTCCGGTTATTTGTCAAACAATAAAAATGTAGACTGTGTAATAGACAGTGGCGCAACTCTGTCAGTGATATCCACCAGAACTGCTCGACAGTTAAATTTGAAAATAACCAGAATAAGTGGTATACAAGTTGTACAAACACAAGGCCATATTGTAATGAACAAAATCTGTAAGGTTAGGATGAAAATTGGCCAAATTATCAGAGATATTGTGTTATATGTAATTGACAATAACTTGGATTATGTAATATTAGGTCTAAATGAATGTAAAATTTATGAAATTGATATTGATTGTAAAAACCTAAAGGTAAAACAAAAATCTGTAATAATTAATTATGAAGGTAATATGCCAAAAGTAAATATGTCACTCCATATTCAATTCCAAGGTGGTCTGTTCAATAGCCAAAATAAGTCCAGTCCTCAACCTGAGTATTTTGTTCAAAATAACTATGAAGATGATAATGAGGATATAATTCTAAATGATACCATACCTAAAACTGTTGACTCTGTAACCAATGTTGTTTCTCAGAATCTTAATCGAAAAGAAAATAATTTAGAAAACTTGTTAATTAAAAATTCATCTGTATTTTCCAAAAGTAAATATGATGTTGGTTGTATTAATATTGAACCCCAAAGAATTAACTTAACATCTAACTTGCCTGTATCTCTAAGACCCTATAGAACTTCCCCTAAGGAAGAGGGAGAAATTAAATCACAAATTGATCAATTGTTGAAAGCAGGCATAATTAAGGAAAGTTGCAGCCCGTACAGTTCACCTGTATGTTTGGTACTCAAGCGTGAGGAGGGTAAGAAAACAAGATTGTGCATTGATTATCGAAAATTGAATTCCCTTACTAAAACAGATGCAGAACCTTTGCCCAGAATTGATACTTTATTAGATAAATTGAGTAACGCCAAAATTTTTTCTACCCTTGACCTCAGATCTGGTTTCTGGCATATTCCCATTCATCCCGCAGATACTGAAAAGCTGGCTTTCAGTACAAACTTTGGGTTATTCGAGTGGCTAAGGCTCCCCTTTGGACTGAAAAATGCTCCAGCCATTTTTAACAGAACCATTAGGCGAATTTTAACAAAAAACAAAATCGATTTTGCATGTAACTACTTTGATGACATAATTGTCTGCTCTTCTTCTGAGAAAGAACATTTGGAACATTTAAGTATATTATTTGAAGTGTTTAAAAGAGAAAATATTAAATTAAACCAAGGGAAATGTGTGTTTGCTAAAGATCAGATAAAATTTCTAGGTTATGAAGTAAAAAATGGTAGAGTAATTCCTGATAATCATAATATTGAAACTATTAAAAAATTGAAAAATCCTAATAATACCAAAGAGTTACAAAGAGTTCTCGGTAGTGTAAATGTTTATCACCGATTCATTCCCAACTATGCCAAAATTAGAGCTCCTCTTAATAGATTACTGAAAAAGAATGTTGTGTGGCATTGGGATGAAACATGTCAACAAGCTTTTGACGAGTTGAAAGAAATCTTAATATCAAAACCAGTGTTACAGTTATACGATTCTAGTAAACCATGTCACCTCTATGTTGATGCCTCCCAAAGTGCTGTTGGAGCTGTTTTGAAGCAACCAGATCAAAATAATATTCTTCACCCTGTATCATACCATTCGAGAACTTTAAGAGATTATGAAAAGAATTACGCAATTACAGAATTGGAATGTTTAGCCATTGTTGACGGATTAGACAGATTTCTTTATTATCTCCATGGGCAAAAATTTGTCATACATACTGATCATGCGGCACTTGTTTGGTTAAAAAATGTTAAAAATTTAAAAGGTAGATTATTCCGCTGGTCCCTTAAATTGAGCATGCATGACTACGAAATTAGATATCAGAAGGGTTCCACTAACATTGAGGCGGATATGCTTTCAAGACATCCCGTTTCTCAACATCTCCAACACTGTGTACATTTACTAGATAGGAATGAAATAATTCAACAACAGAAAATTGACAATGTGTGTGGTAAAAATTATAAAGAAATTAATGACATGATGGTAATTAAGAAAAAGAACTTTTGTAAAATTGTAGTACCTAAATCCTTAAGATTAAAATTGTTAACTAATACTCATGAAAATTTCGGACATCCAGGAGTTCAAATTATGCTAAATTTAATTACCCCTCAATATTATTGGCCCCATATTAGTGAAGATATAGGAAACTTCGTGAAACATTGTCATACTTGTCAGCTAAATAAAAAGAAAAAACAGAAACGATTTGGATTCTTCCAGGAAGTGCCCTCAACTGACCAACCTTTTGAATGTTTATCTATTGATACTGTAGGAGGGTTTAATTATTACAACTCAACCAAAAAATATTTACATATAGTGATTGATCATGCGACCCGATATGTATGGGCATTTCCCTCAAAGAGTGTAACTTCAGAAACATATGCCAGTTGC
The DNA here is from genome assembly GCA_907164885.2 of Dolomedes plantarius. NCBI lineage: Eukaryota > Metazoa > Arthropoda > Arachnida > Araneae > Dolomedidae > Dolomedes > Dolomedes plantarius. Next base: position 223,935,061 of record OU015491.1, read on the forward strand.
CTAAGTCAAATTTTTAATGTGCAAATTCCAGAGAAAG